>OX422209.1:497200663-497800663 GCA_949130495.1 Sambucus nigra
AGGCCAAATGCCGTCAAACTCATTGAAGTCGTAGCATCTTTGCCATGGGTCGCCGGTATCCCCATGCCTGATGTTGGAAGGGGTCGTTGGAGCTGAGTTAACCCATACACATTAGCCACGAACTCTGCCCCTCCCTCCTAGGATTGAAAGCAGCACCTTCGTCGCAACGAAACACAACCATGGCTTCCTTCTTTTTCTCCTCACTTTCCTCATAAAAGCCTCGAGGCCCTTGTGCATGCTTCCAAATTGACTAGCTCTGACGATTCTACTATCGCAATATTTAGGGTCGTTTCTACCAGTTGGAACCCTTGAGTTGTTCTGCTCGCCTCTTCTGTTTCTGCTTCATTGTCAACAACTGACAGGGGGTGGATTGGCTGCTGCTCCACCAAGCCCGGCCACCTGATACATCAACATCTTTTCTCATTTGAGCAAGCTCCTCGCCTACTCTCCCATCCTATTCCTCCATCAATTGTTTGACTTCTTCCATTTCACTGGGTTTACAATTTTTAGGCTGCATGAGTTGAATACAGAAAAAAACCTACGAAGACAACAATTAGCGTAATGAGCCAACCCTCTTCTGATACCAATTTAATGTAAAAACCAATAATAATCACAATACATCTAAAGTGGAAGTTCTCTCTAATATTTGATATCCCCAAATGATGCCATCACATCTCTCTCTCTCTCTCTCTCTATACATATATATATACACACAGATTACTGCTGTTGTGCGGAGTAGTCTGCATTTTAAAAGTGCGGACCGGACATGTGTCACCTGGGGGTGAGTCTAGAATAGAGAGGGTGTGCCTATAATTTAGCCAATAATTTCTACGCTCACCAGCAGGTGACTCATGTCCGGTCCGCACTCTTAAAATGCGGACTAGTTCGCACAAGAGCATTATTATATATATATATATGCGTGTGTGCGTGTGTGCGTGTGTCAAGTCAAAGAAGCCCTAAAGGGTCCAAGTGACCAAAAGGGACAAATTAATAGTGCGAAACAAGGACAAAAAGACGAATAAAACATATATCATTTATTTACATAGTAAGGGAGTGTATCCTTGTCTTTTTAAATCAAGTTCAAAATTAGTTCAATGGTTCTCTTTGTTTTCATCACAATATCTTATTATATTATGAAATTCAGAAAGCATCCCATTTTTTTGAGAGGATGCATGTGCATGGCTCGCGATGGGTTAGAAGTCAAAATCGTAATAGGTAATCTACGTGAATGGTCCCAATGAACTAAGACAGATATGCTAATATGTTAGGAAAGATAATAACATTGCAACAATAAACTTATAAAATAATAAAGGATTTCCATCAATCATTGCATACAAAGAAAAGGCAAGCAATATTGAATTGCCATGGAAGATTTTGACTTGGAAAAACTTTGACTTAAAGAGATATGGGAATAGGAATAAATTGTCTAATTGTTTTGAACTAAGGCAGACGTGCTAGTAGTGACGATTTTACGGATGATTAGCACATTGCAACATTAAAATTATAAAATAATAAAGAATTTCCGTCAATCGCTGCATAGAAAGAGCAGGCTAGCAATATTGAATTGCCATGGAAGATTTTGACTTTAAAAACTAAAGACTCAGAGAGGGGGGATAGGAATAAATTGTCTAATTGTTTTGATCAACTTTTGACACTCAAGGAAATCATGGAATATAGTTTGACAAGAGTCCATTCCAAACATCATTATGTTGATTAATTTTTAAATGCGGACCCTGTGACCATTTCTCTAATAAAATTGTCCTTTGTACTTTTTGCAATTGCTGGTGTGGCCGCCCTTGATAAAAAAATAAAAGAATAAGGAAACAAAAAAGAAAAAAATGCATGCTTTGTGAGAAACCTTTGATCACAATGCATAATTTTTACTGTTAACCCTACCTTTTGGAGTCTTTGCAACACAATGCATAGTTTAGTGGGTTAGTTTTTGCATTAAAAATAGTTTGGAGGAATTTCTTAGGGGTGGATGTGTCTTCGCAATAAAATGCTTAGTTGAGGGGTTGGATTTTGCATAAAAATAATTGGGAGAAATTTCTTTAAAACATTCATAGTTCATAGTTATATTGCACTTCAGCCCAAATTTACCATACTATGTTTTTTCCTTGATTCAGAGACGTCGTCTAATAACACACGCAAATGCAAAGAGCAAGAGCGAGAAGTTTCCTCCCCCACACCAGGACGGAGCACTTGGCTACCCTTTGGGTTCATCACATCACATTGATCCACCTTTCGACCCTCCTGATGTCCCATTCAGTTCCACTAATTTTACATATTCAAAAGAACACATCCAAACTTGGTCCGGCCCATTGTTAGACCCCGCTGCTGTTGGTGCTCTAAGGAGAAAAAAACACATGACAGGCGATGCCCTATCTAAGCCATCAAAGAAGGATTCTCGGAAAAAATAGGAATTCTGCTTGGACCAAAGGGTAAAAGAACATTTAGTAAAATTTTGGTTCTACACTTTTATTGGAGACTCAGTTCTCTAAGATGCAAATGTTGTTGGACCAGTGTGTTTTATATTCAAGCCGGGAAATTTGTTAAATTGCATGGAGGGGTAAAATTATTATGTACTTCATATTTCTTGTTTCTTGTCCTATTCTTTTTGGATGGTGAGAAGCTTCACAAGTAATGTATATGTTATTGTTTTTCCCCTTCCCTTTTCTCCTTTTGTGATGAGAAACTCTAATTAGATCAGTAAAAATTCAAATAAACGTCACTGAACCAATACTTGCTTTTAACATTATTCTCCAAATTTGTTGCTCTTTGAGTTGCAGAAATAGTATTCCAAACTCAATGAATGCTAATGTCAAAATGCACCTTTTTACCAAAAAACTCGGAACTCCAAAAGAATGTTCCAAATTGGTCCACATTGTATGAGCCATTTGGAATATCTATCACATTCTCCTTCAAGTGCTTCTAGAGAGGACCACTTGTAGGAATCCTAAGTTTTGAATCGAGTTGGGAAATCTTTTGATTTTTCCGATCGATTTCGAAAATCTTTTTGGTGGTCGGGTTTTTGAGAAAAAAATGTAGTAGAATGGAATGATTTTATAATGTTGAATATTATCTTTACACCCATTGTTTTGGTAACTGAAAATATAGTTCCATTCCTTTGTTATTATTCTGGCAGTTTTGATGGTAAATTTATGCCAGTTTTGTCTTTGTGGATAGTTTATTGAAAACAAGATTATAAGTGAGACATACCTAGGGTTTCAACACACCATTTATATGCCTAATGTCTTTTGAAACAAATTTACAAAATTTTGGAGTGCTTTATTCATTCACCTCGAGTTGTATTCGGCGCTGATTTGGTTAAGCGCTATCGAGGTTTTGATAATGATTGATTAAGATTTAAAACTGAGCCATGCCGTGTCTCTAGGTGGTGAATGGGTCATGCATAGTAGATGTGTGGCATAATGTAGTGAGAAATTCGGTTGCATTTTTAAAGGGAATGAAACATAATGTGCAGAGCAATGACACAGACTCAGTTTTTTTATTCAATTTTAATATACATAGTGATGTATAATCACCACATTAGATGATGTGTGTGGGTTCCATGAGTTCTACTAAAAAAGGTGTGGGGGTTACATGGTATCTACTAAAAACATCACTTAATGTGTTGATGATACTTTACCGAGTTTCAAAATTGGGTCAAACAACCGAGTCTTCCTAGCATTTTCCTAATGCGCAGGTAGGTTGCTTTGTGCTGTGCAACACCTTTAACTATATATTTATATATTTTTTATCTTCATCTTTGACTTTGAAAGAATAGAGTAATGTATGAGGAAAACGAGGTGTAATTTTTTTTTTGGTTGTGAAAAACATACTATATTGTAGCAGTTTTCTAGAGAAATAGTGTTGAAGCTTTAACAAAAAAATCCTATTTAATTTTTTTAACTTTTTTTAGAACAAACAAGTAGGCCTAATTAGTAACCTTAATAGTGACTTTAGTTGTGATAAACAAAAGGCCATTTGTGGTTAGCATCGACAGTCACTTCATTACTGGTAAATGGCAGATTAGTGTTTTTGATGACCTTTTAGAGATTTTCCTAGTTGAATCACTTTTCTAGTACGCCACTATGTCATCACGGGCGCCATACAATGCCACACTAGCATTTTTGATGACTTTTCAACGACTTTTCTTTGCATCACCTGGAAAAGATTAACATGACACCACCATATCGCTACGATGGCCCTGCCATGTTAATCAAATAACAGAATCCCAATTGGAAAGATTATAAATCAATCCCATGGAGTTGTCCTTCTGTTCATCAATGAGTGTTTATTATATGGTTGCACATTTTCATTTGGTTCTACTACCAAGGTTTGGTAGGTGAATTCATGCAGTCAGATATGTGATTCTCGAAGAATCAAAATATTACACAGGACAGTTGATCACGTTTTCAAATATGGTAAAGTGAAAACCATTGCATTGCAGAAGTCTATACATAACTATATGTATGTTTACAATTACAATGTGTGTATAGTGAAGTACTACTGGCACTCTCCCATTGTGGGGAGGGGATTAAATAGAAGAAAGGTAGGTGGAAGAAAAGCAGTTGATGGGCTTGAAAGGCTGATTCAAAAGTTATAAAAGAGAACCTGGTACAAGTTAGTGTTGATGTTGTGCATATGATAAACGTGTGTACATGTTAGTAGCTAACATTCAACACTAGTGCAAAACTCCAACCCACATCTCTATATATGACTACCCTCAAAATTCCATTACACAACTTGTTGTGAACCTCTCTCTCTCTCCTTGCCATTTTGTCAAGCGGTTACCCCGGAATTTGAGAAATGAGGCCATCAGGCGGCCCTGGTTGGGGTCCTCCTGGACCAGGTGGACCTCCAGCTCCATTGCCGGTTCCGGGGCGCTTTGTTGGTGGTTTTGTAGGTAACTTGTGCAGCACCATCTCTTCCTGGTTGGTGTTTCTCCTTTTTCTTTTTGCCTATTTTGTTTTGGTCTATTTGGTTATTCCGGAAATAAAATTTTCAAATGAGTTTGAACTGTGTTTTGGATAAGTTGTTTGACTTTGTATGCACGTGTATTGTTCCAATATTCATATTTATATGAACTAAAAAGCATGGTGTAATATTTGAACTACATTTAATTGAAAAAATAGTGATAATGCCCTAACGTGTTTTGGTAAACAATGATGCCCCAAAACATAAAAAAGCAAGAAAAGTATTTGAAAAAACAATTATGCCCCAATTTTGGTTTTCTTACTTCTGAATGATGGGCCCAATTCACTTGAAAAACAAAAAAAAACAAAACTCCAGTTTTATATCAATATTCGTCTTTAGAAATTCAAACATGTTAAGAAAACTATTGATTTTGAAGGTAATCATACTTTCGTGGAAACGTCGAAAAAAAAAAGGAAAAAAAAAGTTCAACTCTTCAGATATCTCATTGATTTCTATTATGTTCTGTTGGTAGCAGCTTCTACTTCATCTGCTGTTGCTGGCTGCTACAAGACTGTTTTGGTGCTCCTCCTGGGCCTCCCGCTGGCCCACCTGCTTCTCCTCCTGGGCCTCCTGCTGGCCCACCTGCCCCTCCTCCCGGGCCTCCCACTGGCTCAATTGCTCCTCCACCAGGTCCGCCTGGCCCACTTTTACAATTTGGTGGCCCAGCTCCTCCTCCTATTGGTCCTCTTGCTGCTCCTTTTGGGCCACCTGGCCCACTTGGTCCACCTGATGGCCCAGGGCAACCACCACCATTTTAGTGTTCGAGTTTTAAGGATCCTACTATGCTTATAAATATATATAATCATTACCCGTTATCATGTTAGCAGTTGTATAACTAAATTTTTTCTTTCTTTCTTACTTCACTTGCAATCGTCAAATATTACCATGTTTACATTTCAACTTCACTTTTAACTTACGGAGAACATGTAGCTAATGTTAGAAAGTTTTGGTTGGGAATTGGCATTGTAAAGTAAAAACTGTAGAAAGACTGCACACTCGGCATTGCGAAATAATTTCAGGGATTGCCTAAGGCATAGATTTTAAATTGTATTTATTAGTAATTTTTTAAAAATATAGTTTCATTAAAAATAAGAACTTCCTCCTTTATTCGGGCTCAGACCAGTTGTGCAAATGCGAAGTAGGACACAAATGGATTTAAAAGTATTAACATATTCACATTTAAATTATAATATATTTTTCAAAATAATAACAAAAGTAGTAAAACAAAAATACAATGCTAAACTTGCTTAATTTACAGTTTACTCAAAAAGAGAGGTTAAACAATTAACTAAACTTGCTTACCTCCAAGCCATGATTTCCTTGGCGGCTCACTTGATTCTTCACTTTTACTGCCATCTAAGAATTCCATCTTTATCAGACCATCCAGAGAAAGCCTCAACAAAAGTGTTCGAATTCATTTTCCATCACCACCTTTTCTAATATATCCCTTACAAATAAGTTTTTGGATCCATATTATCATATATATTATGAACACTTCTAGACGTACCACATTTCTAAACCAACTGCACTGGAATGGTGGAATGGAGAGTGTATCCAATGGCAGATTTCTAAAACACATCAAATCCTACGTGGCAAAGTTATCTTAGGCTGCGCTTGTTTGTGAGGGAAAAAAAGAAAAAATGAATAAAATAATTTTCTTACACTTTTTGTTGGGTTTGATTAGCAGAAAAATTGTGAGAAAATGATACTAAAACTTTCCTGCAGAAATTTTTTTCTCACAAAACACATCCTATCAATGACCTAAGATTTTACAGGCAAGTTCAAGGAATATTGTTATATTACCATATAAATTATCATTATTATTATTACTACTACTATTTTTATTTTTATTTTTATTTTTATTATTATTATTATATGAAGCATGGACAGAGATATGGGTGTCGTGTCCGATACGATATGGACACGCTGACATGACAAATCTAAAAAACTAGGATACGACACAACGAAAAATAAATATATTGAAACACACACACACACACACACACACACACACACACACACACACACACATATATATATATATATATATATATATATAGAGAGAGAGAGAGAGAGGTGTCCGAGTGTTCGGAGTATCCGACATAGGTACGTCACCTTCGGAGAAGTGTCCGTGATTCACAGTTATTATTATTATTATTGTTGTTGTTGTTGTTGTTACAACTAGTACTAAAATATTTATCAATAAATATTCATAATAATACGCTATATATTGATATTTTTACAAATTAAATGTTCATAATATTTTATTTATATTTACTAATTTTTGAGTTAAAGGATGTTTATTCTAGTGATTGAAATAAGAAATATATAATACTTATATTTATTATAAAATTATAATTATCTATGTGTAAATGTAAATAATTTTTTATTTATAATTTTCTTGCAGTTTTCCTCCTATTAACAAAACACATACAAGAAAATAATTTACTTCACTTTTTCCGGGAATCATTTTCCCGCTTAACTTTCCTGACAAACAAACGGAATCTTTTTGGTGCTCTTTGTACAGTTGGAAGTTTTCTTTAAAGATGGAAACGTATTTGGAATTGAATCTCCAACGGCAATGTATCTTCCTGTATTTCTGAAGAGTGGTTATGCAATTAAAAGAGAAAACTACCTTTGCTATTAGAAACACACTTCCTACACGTCAGATTCTCCAACTGAATCAGAATTTTTACATGTAGAAATTCTGATAGAAAACTTCTATATGATTAGGCATCCATGTCACATCCACCTTCTTATAGAATAGCTTGCTGGAGAAGTTTTTTTCTTTTTCCTTTTTCTACCGTGGAAATCCCATAGGATAGAAACAACCATTGGAATCAGTATTTGTTATTTTTTCTCCATAGCACTTGTTGCGGATCATTGGCAGATTAGCATGCGGTTACAAAGTAAATTAATATATAATATAAACAATCCACACAACATAATGAATAAAATGAATAACTTTGGTAAAATAAATATCTCCAACATGAATCACATAACTAAGAATGTTTCAATAAATTGAATGGAAATAAATGACTGGTAAGGTAAACAACTTTAGAACCACTACGGGCCCATAATAGAATAACTAAGTAATAAATAATAAGTTTGTAATAAACACCCAACACTAAGGAATACAAGGTGAAACATATAAAATATTTATAGAAAACACATGAGTTACACTACATCATATACTGGAGATGGTCACGGACCTTGATCGTGATCAGGGCCATGGGCCACAGACCTTGGCCATGACCATTTTCTCCGTGACAAAAAACAGTGGTCCCGGACCTCATTCGTGACCCTAAATGGGGGTCACAGTCTCTCCTGTGACATAATATTGACTCCATGGCCAGGGACTTAATCTGTGATCCCATGGCCACAACTCAAATCCGTGACAACATGTGACAATATTGATTACCACCGGGGGATAATGTTCAAATTTGGTAATGACTCTAATACGTGGCCCCTAAATTTTTTTTAAAAAATAAATAAATAATTGGTTACGATCTTTGACCGTGACCAGTTATTTATTTATGTCTTAAAAAATTTGTAGGTTAAGGATTACGGCCGTGACCAAATCTATTTAATATATATTTTTTAATTTTTATGTAGCCCCCCTCCTCCCCCAAATCCTGTATTCAACAATAAATTCATATACAATTCAACAATATTGTAACTACTTTATAATACTCACATCACATTGACCTGTTATCTTAGCATATTATTTTAAAACAATGAAATACGAAAATTGCCATTACTATTTACAATTTTTGTGAGTAAAAAAGAAAATTATAATCACTATTGGCCACTTCAATAATTGTCTTACATGTAAGAATGATTTGTGATTAATTGATCCAAACTAATATACCACTCACATGGGGGAACCAACCACAATTGCTTAATCTGCAAACCAACAAAATTTGCAAAATTAATGTAGAGACGTGGATACCGGTTATGTATAACGTTTGTTAAGACGAAGAAGACAAATATAGTCAAACCAATTTGATACCGTGGAGTTGACGATTCAAAATAAAGCACCGTGCCATCCTAGTTAATTCATAAATCATATTAAACATTCATAAATCAAACTAAACATTCATAAATCAAATCAAGGCACCAATATCATGATAGGATACAATTTGGATACAAGTAGGATTTTCAAGGGCCAATATAATCATAGAATACAAATAGGATTGCCAAGGGTAAAATAATGTTTTGATACTCAATCTTTCTCTAAATCAACTAAAAGATCCTTCAATTTATGGTGTCATCAAGAACAAAGTGGAACTCTTTAGGAGCCTTTAATGCGCTTGCTTGAGTAGGCATACCCTTTGTTACATGCACAATAATAGACTTATGCACTTTGAGTAGAATACTTTCTTTACGTTTTGAAAGGAATAGATAAAAGGCTCGTCGACTATACGATCTTTACTCTTCATCTTAAATAAATCTACCATGATAAGTTTTAAGTCAGGATCAACTTTACAAGCATTCGTAGTGACCTCCACTTTCACCGAGTCACAATAGAATACAATTTCTATGAAATCTAAATAATCGAGTTCCAGGATTCGTTGAACAATCCCATAATAGGTTAACACCATATCTTTTGGATTTTTATCTCTTTTCCTAATGAAACAGGTAGTTAAGGCATAAATTTAAAATTTTCTATTTTTGCATCAAAAGCTTTTCCTAACATGGATAGAGACAAAATCAAAACCATTGGTGCGAAATTTCTTAAAATTTTTCGCACAAAATGTGGGACCTTTTGCTAGGCGTGCAAACCTTGAAGAGGCATCACCTATTTTTAGAAGCTGCATTTGTTAATGAATTTGTATTAGGGCATGTTTTTACAACACTTGAATTAATAACCACACATATAAGAGAAGGAAATGACCTCTTTGGATATCAATGCCCTAAAATCATTTGTCGTGAAATTTCTCCTTTAATTTTGGGAAATTTTGTTCTCACACTTACTAAAGATAAATTGTAGAGTTTAGATCATAATATAGGGAATACATATAATCAAACAAGAATAATCCAATTAATTACGTAGCTACTTACTCTATCCAATCTTCAAATTCATCTCACAATCGAAGACATAACGAGCTGCTTGCTCATGTTGTAGATTAACTAGTCTCACCTCTTTAGGGTTCCCAAAAGTCAATTCATCCTCATACTCGTTAGGTTGCTTGATCACTCGTCCTCCATGAGGGTTGGACCTCCTCAGCTCTTGTTCTGACATATGTTCTCGAGCGTATAATGTGAACTCTTCACCCTTATGAGCGTCAAACATCCTCACACCTTTATCCCACAAACTCTTTAAGTTCTTTGATTAATGGGGCTTAAAAAATATCAATATCATTGTCAAGAGCCTTCCGTCTAGGTATCAATAATGATAATTATGTGAACTCTTTTCTCACACACAGTGTTGGAAGGAGACTTGAAGGCACTATGAAAACTAGCCAATAACTTTGATTAGTGCTTTAATTACCGAAAGTGTAAGGACATATTTTTATAAATGTCTGTGACAATTAATTATGTCGTATACCGTTACAACCGTCGAAGAAGTTCAAGAGTAATCTACATCAAGGCGGATCCGAATATATCAAGGTTCTTCATAAAAAAGACTCCGCAAAGTTTACTTTGGTAAGGTTATGTTTTAAATACCTTAACTTTGCACTTAGAGACTGGGGATATTTTTTCAAAATATTTTCTAAGTGTTGGAGCGGACTTTTTCGTCAAAATTTAAGAATGAGTAATTTTTCTAAGTCCTGTAGCGTACCTCGTTTTTGACGCCAGGTCGTTCAAGCGAGATGTCATCTCATTCGAGCGACATGTTAATGTCGCGCGATGTCGTTTGAACGACACGTGTACGTCGTTTGAGCGAGATACCTGTTTTGTTCGAGCGACTGAGGTGACGCATTTTTCTATAAATACTCATTAAATGGTTTCATTTTCATTAAGAAGTCTCAGCGTTTTCAAAGACGAAAAACTGCGAAACTGCAAAATCTTTTTGACTTCTTCTTTTAGGGTTTAATCCCTTTTTGTTTTCAATTCACAAAAATTCCATATGCTTTGGTGAATTATTTTGGTGTTCAAGAACACACTTTGTTTTTGATAATTCTTTGTGGGGAGAACTCTACAACCGGAGAGCTGCGTGCTATTGTGAAGGGAGTCCTTGTGAAGATTTTAGACTGCGTGTCTGGACTGCGCGTCCTTGTGGTATAGTTGCGCATGAACCACTGCAAATTTCTAGCCGATGCTTTCAAGGTTTAACGAAGACACCGTGCGTTACTCTTGTTTGCAAAAGCAAGATGGAATGTAAGTCAATGGTCTTGTAAACTTTTCAAAGTTCTAGAAATAGAAGGTTTTGCCCTGCGGAGATTTTTTCTGAAATTTGTGTCGCATGCTTTATTTATTTATGGTTTGACACACGCACACACGTAGTTGCATATTTTAGGGGCTGAATTGATTTGATTTAAAAATAGACTCCAATTAAATAAGTGTGCCAAAGTAGAAATTTGCGAACTTAATCAATTATCACACCGTCATACGTTTTACAAATTGGTATCAAAGCAGGTTGCGCTAATTTATCGCGTATTCCTATTTTATGCAAAATCGCGTGATATTATTTTTTTTTTGAAAAATCAGTTTTGTGAAAAATCATAATTTTTAGATGGAGCACTCATATAATATGATGCTTATTTTTGATGGGTCTAATTATACCTATTGGAAAGCTCATATGAAATCACAATTAAAGGCTATTGATGAACATGTTTGGTTGTTGAGTGAAAGAGGGTGGACTCCTCCCACTGTCACCGTTGAAAATATCACCTCTTTAAAACCCGTGTCGGCTTGGACTGAAGATGATTTTAAGATGTCTAATTTTAATTCACGTGGTTTGAGTGCTAGTTCTGGAGCCGTCACTCCCGACGAGTTCCGTCGAATTATGACGTGTACCACGTCTAAAGAGGCATGGGATGTACTCCAATTGACACATGAGGGTACGAACGCGGTTAAAGAATCAAAATTGCAAAATTTTGCCACCCAATTTGAGACCATTTTAGAGTACGAAACTTTTAATAAATTTTATGCACGTTTGTCGGACATTGACAACACTAGTTTTAATTTGGGTGAGGCGATTGATAACACGCGTGTCGTTAAAAAGATTTTGAGATCTCTCCCAAAACGCTTTATTCCTAAAGTCACTGTTTTAAACTCTTTGGGAAATTTGAAACCACTTAAGTTGGAAGAACTTGTAGGAGATCTTCAAACCTGTGAGATTAACATGTTTCCCCAAACGATTAAGGCTAAGGATAAAGGCGTTGCTTTAAAGACTCATTTTAAGAAAAAGAAAGAAAAAGTTTGTGAGTCCGATTCTGAGGAAGATTTTGATTTTAAAGATATGGCCTTGTTTGCGAAAATTTTTAAAAAATTTCTCAACATGAACAAAAATAATTCTTCCAATAAAAAGAGATTTTTTGAGAAAAATAAAAAGAAAGGAAAGGCCAAAGAAAGCGGAGAGAGGGAAAAAGAGAATGACTCAGATGAGGAGTGTGAGGAGGATTTTGAGAACGTGACTTGTTTTGAATGTGGGGGTAAGGGGCATAAGTCGTTTGAGTGTCCTATGTGGCTTAGAAAGAAAGGAAAGAAAGTAGCCATGCCCGCCACACTTAGTGATAGTAGTGAAGGTGAGGGTGATGAGACTAGTGGTGAGAAGTTTGTTGCTTTTTTAGCAAGTTGTGTGAGCACACCCACTTTGTCCCACAATAGTGCATACGAATGCGAGGAGGATGATTTGAGTGTTTCGAGTGAGGGTGAAAGAGAGTGTGAAAGTGGAGATGAAAGTGAGCTCCAAAAAGCATTTAGAGATTTGTACACCGAAACCTTAAAAACAAAAAGGTATAATAGGGATTTAGGTCGTTGAGTGTTAAATTTGGAGAGAGAGAAGGAGGTTTTAAGAAAGGAAAAATGTGATTTGACCGATACGGTGTCTAATCTGACGACACGTGTATCCCAACTCGAGAGTGATCTCAAACGTGCCAGGGAGGTCAAAGTCAATTTTGAGAACGCACCTAAGAAGGTTGAAAAGATGGTTCTTAATCCTGATAAGGGTAGAGTTGAACGGCTAGGAAAAGGTCATGACGGTGCTTCCACTTCTTTTGCCGATTTCCACTTTAGTGACAGATTCACATGGCCCAAAAATGAACCCACCTAGGCGTCCGTTTCCCATTAGGAGAGCACGTCCTAGAATTTTTGAGATAAGTGTTCCTAGTCCTATTTATGTTTGTTCCCATTGTAAGAGGAGAGGACACCTTAGGGAATTTTTCTTTAAGTTAGGTTATGTGTCACGTTTTGCTTCTACACGTGTTTCTATTACACATGCATCCATACATGATACTTTACATGCTCCTGGAGACTACATGATAGAGTTTGCACATTTAGATGAGCAAGTTAAGTTTTTGGTCAAAACTTCACAAAATTTGATGGAGGTTTTTCATAAGTTGGCACCACCTTTGGAAAACCCCTCCGCACCTAACGATTGAGGTTTGACTTGTTTACTAGCATAGGATGTTTTTCCATGATGACATTATTTGCTTATTTCTAGTATGTATCATTTTTGTATGTTTTATATTTTTTGAAAAATACAAAAAGATTTTATTTTGATAAATTTTTTAAAAAATCCAAAAAGAGTTTTGTATTTTGTTTACACCGTTTATGGATGGACACTTAGGATGACCGAGTCACAACATCATTCCATTTTTCATGTGACTATTTGATAGTGTTTTGAGACAATATATCATATCATATTTGTGCTTTATAATGTGTGGAGTCATGATTTCCTTTATTGCACACGTGCACGGATTTGTTTGATTATTGTGATTGTCTTATCACATGTTGGTTGGATGTTTCCACTTCAATCCTATCCTTAAAACGAAATGTCTTATCGAATCATAACTGTAATGAATGTGTTGATTCATAGAACACTCGGAATGTTAATGAGAATATTCTATTGGCCCCTCATCTTATGTTTGTCAATTTATATATCTGTTGGGGTAATTCATGCTAAGCCACTAAACATCATTAGTTTGGTGGAAACTACCCTCGGCTAAGATGAGGGTGAATGGTAGGGATTACCCTCCATTCACTCTCAAGAAAGACGAGGGTGGACTTGTATTTAAAAACATCATTAATTTGGTGGATAACCACCCTCGGCTAGGATGAGGGTGAATGGTAGGGACGACCCTCCATTCACTCTTAAGAAAGACGAGGGTGTACTTATATTTAAAAACATCATTAGTTTGGTGGAAACTACCCTGGGTTGAGATGAGGGTGAATGATAGGGACGACCCTCCATTCACTCTCAAGAAAGACAAGGGTGGACTTATATTTAAAAACATCATTAATTTGGTGGATAACTACCCTCGGCTACGATGAGGGTGAATGGTAGGGACAACCCTCCATTCACTCTCAAGAAAGATGAGGGTGGACTTATATTTAAAAACATCATTAATTTAGTGGATAACCACCCTCGGCTAGGGTGAGGGTGAATGGTAGGTACGACCCTCCATTTACTCTCAAGAAAGACGAGGGTGGACTTATATTTAAAAACATCATTAATTTGGTGGATAACAACCCTCGGCTAGGATGAGGGTGAATGGTAGGGACGACCCTCCATTCACTCTCAAGAAAGACGAGGGTGGGCTTCTATTTAAAAACACCATTAGTTTGGTGTATAACCACCCTCGTCTAGGATAAGGGTGAATGGTAGGGACGACCCTCGATTCACTCTCAAGAAAGATGAGGGTGGACTTATATTTAAAAACATCATTAATTTGGTGGGAAGTACCCTCGGCTAAGATGAGGGTGAATGGTAGGGACGACCCTCCATTCACTCTCAAGAATGACGAGAGTGGACTTATATTTAAAAACAACATTAATTTGGTGGATAACAACCCTCGGCTAAGATGAGGGTGAATGATAGGGACGACCCTCCATTCACTCTCAAGAAAGACGAGGGTGGACTTATATTTAAAAAACATCATTATTTTGGTGGAAACTACCCTCGCCTAAGATGAGGGTGAATGGTAGGGACAACCCTCCATTCACTCTCAAGAAAGACGAGGGCGAAAAACATCATTATTTTGGTGGAAACTACCCTCTGCTAAGATGAGGGTGAATGGTGGGGACGACCCTTCATTCACTCTCACCCTAGCCGAGACACATCAGCACAAATCAATAAAAGTGTCAATATAGAGGACTAAAGGAAAAGGAGGGCACTTTCAGAGTTACAATACATGTCCAAAAGAAAAGTTTTACAAACAAAGGGTATTGGCCACAGACGACCTCCCTAACGAGCAACATCAGAAGGCAGAGGCCTAGCATCGTCCGATAGTGTCCCCTCGACTTCCACGACAGATGGCTGGTCCTCAGACGTACTGGTGCCTTCAACATGTACATGAGATTCCACGTGAGCTAGAGACTCAGAGATCAGGGGATCGTCTAGCTCCACTGCTTCCAAAGAAGGACGAATAGACAATACTGCATCAGCAAACTTCAAGACGACCCACCGACAGGCCGTCTTGATTCCCCTCTCCAAATATTCAAGACCGAAGTCTTGGAATTCGTCAGAGAGTTTGTAGGCCTCCACAGCATCGACCTCAGCCCTTTGGACAGCTACAGTAAGATCATTTTTGAATTGGATGTCCTGGTTGGTCAAAGCCTCATCCTCGGCAACTATGAGGTCGTCCTTCAGTTTCAGCTGAGCAGTATGCTCCTTTATAAGCTCATCCAGAACCCTCGCATGCTCGACCTTCACATTCTCTAGCTCAGCCTTCACAGTATCCAACTCAGTCTTCAAGTTGTCCTTATGTTGAATAAATCTCTTGGCCTCATGAAACTTTCGTTGGTTCTCAGCCATCCACTTGGCGGCAGAGGTGAAGGCGCAGACAGATTGTAAAAGATGAGAGAAAGGTCATATTGTAAAATATTTATGAATCAAAAGTGAAGAGATGAATGAAATACTTGAGCCAGAGTATGAAGCCCATAGTCATAAAGCTTGGCCGGGGGCATCTTGGCCAAAAATTCATAATTCGTAGTCGATGGTGCTGAGAACATGGAGGCCTTGGCAGCTCTCAGGTTGGCAATTAAAGAGGAATGGTCAGCCTTTAGGAAGGTCAGATTAGACGACCAGTAGGAGACCATGCAAGATAAAGAACTAGTTCCCTCGGTGTTCGTCACCGGGACCTCTACCCTTGCCCTCGCACGTGAATCAGGCCGAGTGCCAACAGGGGTTCTGGATCCTTTCGCTTGTGAGTCTCAATAGTCGGCTCTACCGGGGTCGGACCCACTGCCTTTGTCTTCTTATTGGTCAGCTAAGGCTCCTTACCCTTCTTCTTATTCAGGCCAGACATCAAGATGGGAGTAGTCATTTCCCAAAGTTGATCAGATATGTTTGGAGGCCAACCTGAAAAAATGAGATGATACATCAGAAATAAGCAACAATAATGAGGAAACACTTTGAAAGAAATGAAACAAAAGAAACTCACATAATTCTATCAATGGGATGACCCTCAGACTAGCTTCTTTGAGGAAACGAGGGGTCATTAAATCTTCAAAATTGGGAATTTCATCCTCTTTCCCTTGTTCCCTCAGGTAGTCAACTATTTCTCTTTCATCCAAGCTAAGTCCAGGGTCTGACCTTGCTTTTATGGAGGGGTTAGACCATTCCCTTGGTACCCTCAGACTATCTTCCAGAGGCTCAACCCCGACGGGGAATTCCCAGTCCCCAGAAATGAAGAAGAACCCCTTCTTCCAATTATGGTTGGAAGTTTGTGCTACATGGAGAAGTTTTTTATCGGACCTCTTAGCCCCTAGATGGAAATATCCAGGTTACTTGGACGAGGAGGTTATGTTGTAGCAGGACAAGAATAAATCCGTCGAGGCCTCATCAGTAAACGTGTTCTTCCAGAGGGAGATGTAGCCGAGGATGGTCCTCCAGGAGTTAGGAGGAAGTTAGGAAGGAGCAACCCCGAGGGAAGAAAGTATGTTAACTATCGTAGAAAGCAGAGGGAACCTAACACCGACCCTAAGCATCTGCTCATAAACAACAACTTATCCTTCTTCCCCCCTGGAAGACCCTCTCATTTTCATTCAGGACCCTCATATTTACGTTGGGATTTATACCAAAGAGGTGCCTCTATAGTAAGAGGTCACGATCCCTAACAGATAAGACAAAAGACGAGGCCCCTGAGGTATCAACCTGATCATTATTGGAATCCTCACTATCATCCTCAACACCATTTCCCTCGTCCTCAGCTCTCTCGTCCCCAGACCTCTCAACCTCGTCATTTATTGGAAGTCCATCTGGAAAAGCAGCTTGGAAGGAAAGGGTGGACATGGCTGTCACAGGGATAGCCTCAGAATGAACCGTTCCTTTGGCCTGTCGGTCTGGGCTAAGTGTTGATGAATATCTTCTCCCAGAAGTCCCATCACCTGTTGGTGATGAATCTCTTTCGTCCATTTCTCACTCTTGCGTATGACACTCTGCTGGACGATAGGAAGACCCAAAGGTCTCATAGGGTGAAATTGTGGCTAATGGAATTGGGAAAATGGGTCGTACCCAAACAGGATCGGCCCCTCATCTACACTCGTTCTCTTCCTCTATTCGCCTAATCTCTGTAAAGCAACTCTCTCTCAAAGTTGGAAACTCCTCGGCTAAATCATAAAGCCTTTTGAGCATTAAGAGGGAGACCCTACACTTACAGGAATTTTCTCAAACAACCTATAAACAAGTTAAATAGTTTGACCAAATTGACTTTTGGATTGAACCTAGAGAAATAATGAATTTTTGGGGATGAACACGCAAGAACAGAACTAGTAAAGTTTACCGGAGAAGAATGCCGGAGAGTCATCAAGAAACCTAAGAAGTGTTACAGATCGGCACTAAACCACCACAAAAAGGTGAGGGAGGAACTCAGGGAGGCTTACCGCTCGGGTTCTAGCCCTAAAACAACCAGAGAAGGGTGGAAACATGCCGAAAAAAAGGCGAACCGACCAGAGGGAATTTTTCAGAAAGTATTTAAGACAAACCAAAAGAAAACTTTGATAAAGAGAAAGAAAATGAAGAGATTGATAAAGGAGATACCTGGAAGAGAAGACTGGAACTGGAAGAGAACTGGGAGCTTTCATGAAAACGCAGAAATGGAGGTTTAATTACCAAGGCTAGAGAGAGAGTGTGCACACAAAGAAGAAAGAAAAAGAAAGAGAATTGTTTGCAAAGGGGTTTAAATACTTTGTCATTAGTGGTACCACTAACCAAAGAAATGCACAACCCAAGAGGAGAATCATCACTAGGGAAAAAAGTCCCAAAGTATAGTGTGCAACTGATAGACAAGGTTTTGCCGCGACGCGAGAGTCACCTACGCGCCGGTCGTTTTGAATTCGGCTCACCTGAACTATACAAAAACCTAAATTACGACTACACTCAATGGGTGAGTATAGCGGTAAGTCGGGTATCGAAAATTCACAGAGACGAGTTGCTAGAATTTATATGATTTAATATTCCGAAATAAAAGTGTAAAAGGTAATTTTAACAAAAAGGAAAAGATAATAAAGAGAAAAGATTAAACTAGGCGAGTGTAATTAAACTATGTTAACAAAGTGAATAAAACCTATAGGTTGCGTCGAATATCCCTCACCCCGAGTTAATTAGTATAAAATGGTTACATGGGTCGATGAGTTATTAAGATTGCGTCTCGTTTCGACAGTTAATTAAATCAAGAGTTGTCACACCCCTAAATTCGCATAAAAGTCTAATAAGATTTTGGTGTCAACAAATATTCCGAAAATTATGCACGCAAGGTTGTAAGCACGGAGCATACATGATATACCCCATCAAATCCCCGAGGCGTAATAACTAGGACAACACACTCAAAATAGACCCGTAAACTCCATCACCAAAGCAAAGCAACACGTCAACCCTAGGTGAGTTCAATCCGACACAACCTAATTTAACCTAGCTACAAAGAATGGTAAATAACAAGAAATAAATCAAAGAAAGTAAATCTATACTAGAAGGCAATAAATGGAAAGCAAGTAAATAAAGCAATAAACCTAAATTAGAAAGCAGGAAATGAACAACACAAAGCTTAAACAAATAAACAACAATTAATAACAATGGAGGAGATAATGAATAGTGCTTACAATACCCAAATGGGTGCAAAACCTAGGAAGAGAAGCTCCACCCAAAAATCCCCTATCTCCAACCTAAAATGAAATATCTCCTACAAATAAAAGCCCCCAACATTCTATTTATACCCCAAAACAAACCCCAAACAAAACCAAGCCAAAAAACCCAAAATAAGTCAATTTTCGTCCATATCTGATGGGACCGATCGACCTCTATTTTGGTACCGATCGACCGCACTTTTGGAATTTGCCTTGGGCTGGAGACAACCCACTTTTTCCTCCAAACCAATTTTGACGCGTTGTACGGAAACAGCCATAACTCCCTCATACGGAATCAAAATGAGGCGTGGTCGGAACCGATGCTAATATAATTCAATTATCTACATGATTATGTTTTAAAACCCTCCAAATTATACAGTATGAAATTACCAAAATTCCCTTGAAGTAGCAGAAAATACCGAAACCTTCCGGAAATGGGCATAACTTCCACATACGGAGTCAGAATGACGCACGGTCAGTGGCCACAGAAAGATAATTTGATGATCTATATGTTGGTAACTTCATTCCATAAAAAATAGTGAGTTTGAAAAGATAAAATTGCCCTTGAAGTAGCATTCGACGATGGAACTTCTCCGAAATGCAACCGAACCTCACTTTTAGCGTTCCAATACCTACAAAAGAAAAAATAACCCCTGCAAAGCATGTATATATCCAAATCCAAGGTTGTTTGGTTAATGATCATAATTATAGGCATTTAGGGCCGTAAAAGTGCTAGAATGCATAAAGATAACTGGCGGAAATATGCAATATTCGATACGAATCAGCAACCATCATTTTTTGGGGAACACAAATGATGATTGACACCTTACAAGACATCAATCAACTTGAAAAATGTCACTCATCAACCTGACCACTCATTTGACATCCAAGGACAACATTACTCCGCAGCAACCTCAACATTATCGATGACTAAGGGCTAGGGTTGATTGATATACTAAAATACACCCTCGGCCTCCTGGACGAGGGACCAACTCTACTATCCCGAGGGTCTTACTGAAGAAAAGGGGTCAGACAAGCTGACCTAATCATTTGAGATCCCTTCGAACGATAGTACGACCCTGAGGAGGCCGACCCCATTATTTACTTTGATCAGAACCCAAGCTCGTGGAGATAGAAGCCTCATGTTTGGGGTGACCAAGAGATAAGCCGACCCTAGGAGGGGACAACATCGTGAAGCCTACATCCAATAGTAAAGACATAGTATGCCAGCATCAACCTCGGCCTTAGCCTGCCATCATAAGCCGATAGTGACATCATCATAACGCATGATTTGGGAGACGTATGGGACAGTGCGCGTGGGACTCATATAGCACGTGGACCAGACCGTCATAACAATATCAGCCCCTCACATGAGGGAATATTATGTCATCATTAACCGCAAGTGGCACAGCTAGGTGTCAACAGGGAATTGGCTAGATCATCATTCACATGCACAATGCATGCTTGGGGGTACACTACTCCCCCCTAAGCCCTATATTGTCATCTTCAACCTTGTAAGGGATCGATCATAAAAACCCTAATAAAAACTCTTCTTATACACAGTAAAGAGAGAGTGAGCTTATGAGCATTGTATCCAAGGACATTAGTGCCCATATTTAGTGGATCACACACTCATAGTGGATGTAGGCCCGATTTGCTGAACCACTATACATCACTGTCTTAATTCCTCTTATCCTCATCCCTTTCTATATACTTATACACATACATAACTCTATCACTGCCATTGTTATTACTGTTTGAGCTCATCATCTCTTATCTGGTGGAGCTAAATCTTATCATCATCACTATACCCATAGATGAGTATTTTGTGGATGAACATCTCTTTGCCACCTCCTTTTTGCCCTAGTTTATGGATATAGTCAATTATCTTGTCACGGGAGCCATCCCTCCTAAGTGGACACAACTAGATAAGAAGAGGTTCATTACTTGGTCGCGCATGTTTTTCTATGATGATCCATTCCTCTTTAAATATTGGGCAGACCAAATCATCCGACAGTGCATACCAAATGACGAAGTATCCAAAGTCATCTAATTCTGTCATTCAGAGGCATGTGGGGGCCATTTTTTGACGAAAAAGACAGTCGCTAAAATTCTCGAAAGCGGTTTCTACTAGCCCACCAAATTTCGGGATGTAAGCAATTGTTGCAAATCATGCGATAGATGCCAACGAAAGGGGGAGATTACTCGACGAGACATGATGCCATTATCCTCGATACTCATTATTGAGATCTATGACTTCTGGGTATTGACTTCATGGGCCCTTTTCCCCCATCTTTTGGATACCTATACATCCTTGTTACAGTAGACTACATTTTTAAATGGGTGGAATCTATAGCTACCAAGACAAATGATAATAAAATGGTGATACGTTTCCTGCAGGAACACATACTTTCTCGCTTTGATGCTCCGAAAGAGATAATTAGTGATAATGGCACGCATTTTTGCAATAAGCCATTCGAAAAGCTTATGAGGAAGTATGACATCATTTAAAAGGTTGGAATGACCTATCACCCACAAATAAATGGGTAGAACGAGTTGGCGAATCGAGAAATAAAAAACATCCTAGAGTAGACCGTCGATCCCAATCAGAAAGATTGGTCCCTTTGATTGAATGATTCGCTATGGGCCTATCGTACCGCATATAAAAATCCGCTCGGAATGTTCCTGTTCCGCTTTGTGTATGGAAAGCCTTGCCATCTTCCCATCGATCTAGAACACAAAGCATATTGGGCCATTGAGAGGGTAAATTATGACATGGATAAAGCTCAGCTTCAGTTAAATGAGTTATAGGAGATACGCAATGACGTGTATTAAAACGTTAAGATATCCAAAGAAAGGATGAAACTCGCACACGACAAGATTATTCGACGCAAGGAGTTTCTTCCCGGGCAAAAAGTGATCATCTATAAATCTCGACTTCATCTATTTTCAGGTAAGTTGCGGTCTTGGTGGGCTGGTCTATTCGTTGTGAAGATTCTATTCCCCACGGAGTAGTGGAATTGGAAGATAAACAGGGGGAAATATGTTCAAAGTCAACGGTCAATGCCTAAAGACATATTTAGAGGCGTGCGCAGAAGATGTCGACACCATTTGGTTATCGGACCCCGTTTACAGGGTAGAGTGAGCTGTAGTAGAGAGGTCATCTCACCCCCAACGTGTATGGGGTGATTCTTGTGTATAGTAGAAATGCGTCGATTAGGATAGGTAAGGTAGGGTCAATAAGTAGGTGTGGCACACTAAGAAGGTAGGAAGCACGCATTGTGAGGATGCCTCGGGATTTGAAAGGAGGATTAACCAGAAACCAGGTTCATGGTTGAGTTGTTATCAAAGCAGGAGAGCCTTTACAAGATAAGAGAGAAAAAAATCAAGTTAAGGTAACTTTGCTGAAATTTCAGCAACAATCCGGACCACCACTGGGCACCAGGTCCTGATCGCCTTCGGAGAAAATGAAATAAAAAAATGCAGCGATCCGGACCGCCCCTGGGCACCAGGTTCGTACCGCCTTCTGGTTTCCTTCGTTCTTTCCCTAGGTGCAGCCCTCTTTCCACTTAATTTTTCTCCACCAATTCCCTCCCAAAATCCATCCCCTTTTCCCTCCACATCCACCCTTTCCCACCCAATACCCACCTATAAATACCCCTTCCTACTATCTCTTCCACACCATTTCTTCTAAAACCTACTCCTCCTTCTACTCTCAATCACTCCTTCCCACACGCCATCTCATCCCATGGCAGACCAAGCCCGACCCCCAAAAAATAATTTCGTCGAGTTTGTTGGAAATAATCTCGATAACTACCAATCCGATCAAGAGGCAAGGTGGTGCGAGGAGTTCTTCGGGCAAACGTGCAAACTCCAAATTAAAAGATCCATAAATTGGGACGAACTACCCAATTCTATCACTAACCTTTTTACCCTAAAGGGTTGGCATCGCTATCTTCATGAGCTTCACAACGCCATTTGGGCGGCCGAGGTCGGTGAGTTCTATGGCACCCTCATTCGTACCAGCGAGTTTGTCGCCAAGGCATGGGTGCACGAAAAACTGATCCCATTTTCCATACGTCTACTTGTCGAGAAGCTAGCCGAGAAAGACGTCCAAAATCCCACCAACTTCATCTACCCCAACGATCTTCCACCCATCGACAAAGCCGTGTACATCCAATGTCTAGAACCCGATGAAGTTTGGGGTAAGGGCATTTTTAGGATCAACCGTATGAGCGAGAAGGTGCGACTCACATTTCAAATCGTGTGCGCCAATATATTGCAAAACTCCAATGATTTCGGTATGCGACCCCGGCAGGCCACCCTCATTTACAACCTTTTCCAACGCTCCTCCTCTATAAATCTGGCACACATCATATACCGCGATATTACCCTTGCTGTGCTAGATGAAAAGGGCACTGCTCCTCTCCCATATGCGAGGTTCATTACCTCTATTCTCGTCGAATACCTCATTGTTCCACCCGTCGGTTCTTTTCGCCTCCCAACCCCTTTTGGGCAGGCCACCCGGACCAAGAGTGAGCGCTAAAAAGAAATTTTATGAGCCCAAGAAGATGAAGACTCCGATAATGAATAGAGCAACGAGGAAGAGGAGGAGGCCGATGTGGAAATGGGAGAGCAAGGGGGAGATTCCGACTAGGACGGGGAGGATTATGACTTTGAACTTCCCGATAATGAGATTGATGAGCGCATCACAACCCTTGAAACCAAATTTGACGGGTCCCTCACTAAATACACAAGGGATCAAGCGGCCAACCAACAAGCTTATCAACGGGATACAAGCATGATGCATCGCCTTCAAGATCACATGTAATAGTTGTCCTTTGGTGGCCCCCCTCCGAGCTATTTCTTTGATCCCTATGACATGAGCGCGCCCGGTAGCTCCTAACCACCACCCCAGTGAAGCTTTTATTTAGTGTTTTTGTCGGTTGTTGTTCCTTGGCTTGGTTGTTATGCATCTTTATATTCCTTTTGTTTGATGTATCACAACTTAGTATATATTAAAAATCCGCATATTCTCCATTTGTTTGTTTTATTTATCGCACTTATTATTTTGCCTTATTTAGATTTTAGTCCTTTTCATTGGGGACAATACAAAAGTCTAAGTTAGGGGGGTGACGAGTGCATATTTCTAAAACTTCACAACTTTCCAAAATGTCAAAAAAAAAATTAGAAAATTTCAAAAATTTCCAAAAAAAATTGAAAAATTCTGAAAAGCCAAAAATATTTTTCTTCAAAATAAATAAAAATTGGAATTTAAATTTTTCAATAACATCATTATAATACGTTTTAAAGTCTCAAATTGTAAATATAAATTACACAAAGCCGAAATTGACCAAAGATAGAAATTGAAAGAAAATTGATGACTTTACGAATAAGTGTGGAGATTAACCAACCCAGTGAGATTTTGAGCCTATCTATTTTGATGAGAATTTAAATTAATCCGAGTAAATGGTTAACTCAAAGGTCATTTTAATGTTTAAATAAGTCGTTGAAGATCTCTATTCCTTTGTTTGATCGGTTACAAGAAACGTGTGATGTTTTGCCTCGAAATATGCGCTAAATTATCTCTAGACTTAATTCACCCCGAGACGCATATGGTAACTCAATTAGTAATTTGAGCAATGAAGTAGGCCCTCATTTGTCACCCAAAAATATTGGTCAGAAAAAGTCGTGAAAAAAAAATCCCATTGCTACCCATTTTGAGCCAAATAAAATTGTTCCCTTTCATTTGATAACCTGAAACACCAAATTAACCCAGAATTGTGAAATTCAAAATCCATAAATTTAGTCTTGAAAGTAAATAAAAAGGGGCAAGAAAAATAGAAGTATGGTCAGCAAAAATAGCAAGAAAGGAAAAATAGAAAATGAAGAGAAAATGAGCAAATGCCCGAAAAAGCACTAACGGACGTCATAAGAATATTTTCCAATTCCAGATTTTCCAACCATTTCCATGTTACTCAATACACCTTAAACCCGAAAAGTCCTAGCCGAGTCCAAATTGTTTACTGCATGGAGAGATAAGGCACAAAAGATAATATAAGAGATTAAATGGTGTGAATTAGAGGCGATGTTTCTGTTTCCTTATAATCGTACTCCGATGATGAGATCTTTTCACTATAAATTTCCATCTTTTTAATTTTGTGTGCGTGAATTCGTGTTCCAATGCATTTAATCCTACTGACACTCACACCGAGAGAAAATAGCCACATTTTTGAGTGATTCGTTTGTGAGAGTATTCCGTGAACATTTGAATCAAAATGAATTTTCGAAAAAGTAACGTAATGATCAATTGGTGGAAATCCGCGGTTAAATCTCTGACTTTGCACACACGCACTATAATTTGAGACTCTTGAATATGAATTGGTGGTAACTATTTTCTGGAAAATTTAAATTGTACAATTTTTGAGTATTTTGAATTTGCTTTGAGTCAAATTTTGTGTGTATATTCACTGCAAACTCTCACGAGACACAACTCGTCCTACTAGGGTAACCTAGTGGTTTAAAGGCTTACTGTATATGCTAAATGCAACCGCTCGCCCGCGAAAGTGGTACTCTATCCGAATAAAATGAAAATTTTGAGAGTTTAACCTTAGTTCAATTCTTTTACATTGCTCGGGACGCGCAAAGTTCTAACTTAGGGGGATTTGATTAAGCTTAAATTCTTCTGAATTTATCCCCCTTAATTTAGGGACTTTTATCATTTCGAGTGATGTAAAATGAGTTTATTTATCGCATTTTCTTGCTAATGACTCCTTTTAACAAGTACATGAAGTGACCCCGGCAATGCGGGTCGGTGCGCAAAGACTATATGCGGAAGTAAACTATTGTTGAGTAAACACCTTAAACCTACGAGTTTATATGAATGATGCCAAGAGGGACCAAATTAAACTTTTACTTAATCTGATTAACTTTTATGAAAATAATTTTAATTTTCAAAGTTAATTATAGTCCAAAACAGATTCAATTTTTAGGCGAGTTTCTAATTATTAAGTCCTACCTTTTCGTGTGAGGTGAAATGCAAGAAATGTACAACACACGGTATTTATTTAACGTCGCAAAAACCCTTCCCCGGGAAAAACGACGAACTCCTCTAGGAGTTACCTAAACTACTTCCACTAAAACAATAAAAGAATAGGTACGAGTTACAAACAACAAACGTAACAATTAAAGAAGAATGATCTAGCTATTATCCCACACGACCAAGTCTCTAACCAGGTTGCTTATTCAGTTCTCTCTTTAACTTGTCCTCACTTGTTTTTGCGTTCTTCACTTCCACGCCTCCCCTTTAACTTCTTTAAGCGCAGGTTGGCTCAGTGCCTATTATTTACTTTCTAGTGAAGTGTGTGTGATGCAACAGAATATATAACACCTATATCTTTGCAAGTCTTGTGTTATTCAAATCAAATCAGTTTGACTTTGAATACACCTTTGAAAACTTCTTTTCTCTTTCTTTAAATCTCGAACACTAGACTTGTTCAGATATTACACAAACATGTGTCTACGTGAATACGTGAGTATTTATATGAGAGTGATATGAGATGCAAACAATTTTGGAAAATCACTTAAACAATCAAGTAATCATGTTCACAGAATATGACTGAAAATATATTTCTAGACTGAACAGAAATAAAACATATCAAGCATACAGTCAGAAATAATACGAACTGTTTATAACTAGTTCAGATTAAAATGATTTAATCCAGTTTAGTTTAAGTTCCAATCAGTCTGAACAGTTCAGGTTCTTGATTAGGTCCAGTATGTTCTTGTTCTCAGTCCAAGTCCTTGGTCAAGTATACAGGTACAAATATGTTTAGTCCAAGGTCATATTTCCAGTATCAGGTAGTTAGGTTCCGATTCACAACTTATATTAGGTTTAAATCTCTAAACCTAGAATTAGTTCCTCTTTCGTGTAAATCAGATTTTCAGAAAGAATCAATTTAAAACAAAGTGTTTTAAATGAAGTAAGATCAATACTGGTTCTAGTGTGTGTAGTGTTTATAAAATATATCAGCACAATACTTACACAAACACTTTAGATCTAGCACATAACAGATCAGAAACTACAAGAAAACAAGAACAATAATAGAGATACTCACAAAACGATTTTTCAGAATGAAAAATCAATTGATTTGGAAATGCAGAAATTCTGAGATCTAAAAACCTTCCATTCTTGAATCCACAAAACGTCTTGAAGACTCAGCAATGTTTAGTAAGGAATACACAAAAGATTTTTCTGAAAATACTGGTGTTTAGTCTCTCTCTCTCAGAATTAATTTTGGCAGAATTTATGCTCAAAAATGAATTTTCTCGGGTTTAAAAATGAAGGCACAAAGTCTCTATTTATAGAGTGCACAAGTGTGTGCTGATAGGTGTAAAATAGAATCACAAGGATTACTAAAGAATTACACAGAACCGTTGATGAACAATAGATCTTGTGGCTGAGAAAGAAACACAAAATGTTCCATTAAAAATAAGACACGTGTAAAGCAAGTTGTTACAAACTAACAGACTAATAAACAAAACGTTTATTAAACACAGTCGTTTTAAAAAAACTGATCGCCAGCTGTATAAATCTGTTACAAAATATTACCGTTGGACAAAAGTTACACACGGTGCCGTTTTGAAAAAAAATACCAGTTACGGTTTGTATAAAAACCGTGGGCGGTAAGACGCAGTTATGGGAGCCAGCTGGGACGCATAAAAAATATGTTACCGTTATAACAAAAATTACACGGCGTCTTATAGATAACGATAAAAATCAAGTGACGTCGTTTTCCAAAAAAAACAGTTAGTTTTAACAAGAAAACCGTGGGCTAAAATCGTGGTCGAAATTGATGCCACGGTGTGGATTTAAAAACCAAGAAACCGTGAGCAGTTTTTGTAAAACCAAGGGTGGTCAAATCTTATGCACATGTACAAATAACACGCCAATAGAAATTGGGGAACACGCCAACTGTACGCAATTATATATAAACTAAATATCAACAGGGGTTAAGTCACAACAGGTCGCGAAAAGGGAACGGTAACAGCTAAAGCAAATAAGGGAATGGTGTATAGCTTAAGGCCAAGACCACAAAGGCAATTGACATGGGACGGTCAAATCGGCAGTACAACTGCTAAGTCCACATCGAATGCAGGCCTAAGGCTATATAAAAGCTAAGGTTTCAAGCCATGTATGCTACAATACACGCATACATATATACAAATTACATATAAGCATAATATACAAAACGTACGCACACTCTAACATATATATATATACACGCATGAACCATATGCATATATAATATTATATACACGCATACATATATTCGTCAAAAAATAATTTTAACAAAAAGAATAATTCTGCAACAAAAAAAAATTATTTAAAGTCAAAATTATTTTCACATAAATATATATATATATATAATAACACGCACATGCACAGTTAATCATAAAATAACAAAATGTATTTTCAACTTCAAAAAAATGTTTTGCAATTTTTATAAAAAAAAATTTAGTGTCAAAACTTATTTTCCAATATATATTTTTCTAATAAAAATTTCAAATAAAGTTTTTTTTTTTTGGACTCAAAAATAATTTTATTATGATGAAACAAAACATTATCATAAGGTCTGATAAAAATGCAAAATGCAACGTGGTATTGTGTCCTACGTGATAAAAAAATTCCTATGAGCCATAACAATGAAAAATACCTTTTACTGGGATGGCGGACTGATTTGAGAGCACATTTGATGTAGATGGACAAGGAGAGGTTGGAGTCGATATGGGGACACGCAATCCTAAATTACAAAAATATTTTGTCAAAATTCTAGTCCAACTAGATGAAGTCCTATATAGCTGAAGCACGAAAAGCAAATCCTAGGTGTGCTCTATATAGGGTCTTCAAACTCCCCCATTGGACTAATTTTGACAAAACCCTTGAGTACATCAAATGATATACTAAGGAAAAATAATTCCTAATATGTCCTATACAAAAGAGTATCTAACTACCCACCCATCCTAGAAAAGAAAAGACACAACTCGATCGGATGCACGGTTAAGAAAAACCTGCAAAACATAAATACACTTTCTGCCAAGAAATCAAGTTAGTAGCATTTGTTCTACCAAAATATTAAAATGACAGAATAAAATGTGCAGAAATTATAAGATAGGTAATGTATGAAAAACATGTATGAAAAACAACAACAAAGGACTAAAACATGTACTCAATTCTCCCCCATTTTGTCTAAATTAGACAATGGAAAAGAAAGAAAAAAAATAAGTGTTAATAATCTGCAAAATAAGCGTCTCCTACATTACACATGGCTTTAAGAGATACCGGTTATTAGTAGATACCCTTATCCTAAAACCTCGGAGATCTAGTATACAGAAAGCAGATTAAACACAACTAATTGTCGAGTACAGTCATTCCAATCATATGTCGCAATTTCTCAAACCGGGATTTATCTAACGGTTTAGTGAACAGATCAGCTAGTTGATTTTCAGTAGAAATATGTTCGATTACAAGTTCTTTTGCTTCAACCAATTCTCTAATAAAATGATGCCTTATGTTAATGTGCTTTGTCCTACTATGCTGGACAGGATTTTTGGCAATACAAATGGCACTTTCATTATCACAATAAAGGTGTACTTTGGACTGAATAATACCATAGTTTGATAGCATTTGTTTAATCCAAATAAGTTGAGCACAACATGCACCAGCAGCAACATATTCAGATTCAGCAGTTGATAAAGTTACACTAGTTTGCTTTTTACTAGACCATCCAACGAGATTCTGTCCTAAATAATAGCAACCACCCGAGGTGGAACGACAATCATCCGTGCTCCCACCCCAATCCGCATCCGAGTATCCAATTATCTCACAAGAAGAGTCATTGGTATACCAAAGTCCAAACTCAATTGTGCCTTTAACATATTTTAAAATATTTTTAGCACAAGTGAGGTGAGACTCTTTCGGACTGGATTGAAATCGCGCACAGATACAAACAGCGTACTGAATATCAGGTCTAGAAGCAGTTAAGTATAATAAACTACCAATTATGCTACGGTATAATGTGGGATCTACATCTGGGCCACTATCGGATTTAGATAATTTAGTTTTTAGAGCCATAGGTGTAGAAGAAATTTTAGCATTTTCAAGTCCAAATTTAACAAGTAAATCCTTACCATATTTGGATTGTGAAATAAAGAGGCCATCACTTTGCTGTCTTATTTGAAGTCCTAGAAAATACTGTAGCTCCCCCATAAGTGACATCTTAAATTCACTACTCATGTCTTTTGAAAACTGTTTAACATCATTTGGTGAGGTTGACCCAAAAATGATGTCATCTACATAAATTTGAGCAATCAAAATGTCATTTTTATTAGATTTCTTAACAAAAAGAGTTTGGTCAACACCTCCTCTAACAAACCCATGTGAGGATAGAAAAGCAGTCAAACGTTCATACCAAGCACGAGGGGCCTGTTTTAAACCATATAAAGCTTTCTTAAGTCTATAAACATGATTAGGGAGTTTGGGATCTTGAAAACCTTTGGGCTGCTCAACGTATACTTCTTCGGAAAGAATACCATTAAGAAAAGCAGATTTCACGTCCATTTGAAAAAGTTTAAATTGTAAGTGACAAGCAACAGCTAGAAGCAATCTCACTGATTCAAGACGGGTAACCGGGGCAAACGTCTCGTCACAGTCTATTCCTTCTATTTGAGAATAACCCTGTGCTACAAGTCTAGCCTTATTTCAAATGACTATCCCTTTTTCATCGGTTTTGTTTTTGAAAATCCATTTAGTACCGATTACTTTGATATCCTTGGGCCTTGGAACTAAATACCATACGTCATGATCCGTAAATTGAGCTAGCTCTTCTTGCATCGCATCAATCCAATATGAATCATTAAGTGCCTCATTTACTGATTTTGGTTCCACAAGGGATACAAAAGCAGCCATATGAGCTACTTGCCGTAATTGATTTCTAGTTCTTACGGGCGCACGAATATCTCCAACAACTTCGGCGGAGGGATGATCTTTTGAAACCCAGTTAGGCACGGCAAGGGTTTGTGCTGGTAAAGATTCATCTTCTGTCAAACCTGAATCATTTAAAATATTTATATCCAAATCAGTTTCTACAGGTGGATCTTTACTAACAGGTTCAATAGTGCTATCAATTACAACAACATTAATAGACTCTACAATGGATTTGGTTCTTAAGTTGAAAACTCTTAAAGCTCTACTATTCTGAGAATAGCCAAGAAAAATGGATTTATCGCCTTTGGCATCAAATTTTGAAAGATTATCACGATCATTGCACACATAACAAATGGAGCCAAAAGTACAAAAATATTTAAGATTTGGCTTTTTGTTGAACCAAAATTCGTAAGGGGTCATTTTGATATTCTTCCTAAGATATACACGATTGATAATATGAACAGCAGTAAGACAAGCTTCTTCCCAAAAGTATAGAGGTAAGTTTTTAGCATGGATAAGGACTTTAGCCATTTCTTGTACAACTCTGTTTTTCCTTTCAACAACTCCATTTTGTTGAGGAGTTTTTGGAGCACTAAACTCATGAGAATAATCATTAGCCTCACAATACTCAATGATACCAGTTTCTTTAAACTCACCACCTCTATCACTTCGAATTCGAGTTACCTGGGTGTCTTTCTCATTTTCTATCCGAGTCAGAATTTTCAAGAAATTGTTAAATGTTTCTGACTTAGCTTTCATGAAAGCAACCCAAGTAAATCGAGAAAAATCATCCACAATAACTAGGATATAAGAATTTCCATTCAAACTAACAGTCCTAGTTGGACCCATTAAATCCATGTGTAGAAGTTCAAGAGGTGCCATGGTGTTGATGTCTTTAACCTTTTTGTGAGGAGATTTGGTGATCTTACCCACTTGACATGGACCACAAACAGCAGAGGGGCATTTCTTTATTTTAGGTAGACCTCTAACAATGTCTTGTGATGCTAACCGATTTAAGGTATCAAAACTGATGTGCCCCAACCTATTGTGCCATAGGTCAGTATCATCTAAAAGAGTAACATTACAAGACAAGGAGCCAGAAGCTTTGTAACAGTTGTCCGTGGTACGATTGCCTTTTATGTAATTTTCTCCCATATTAGTCAAAACATCACAGGAGGTTTTGGAAAATTTAACTTGGCAACCATTATCACAAAACTGACTGATAGAAAGTAAATTAGCTCTCATTCCTTGAACTAATAACACATCATTAACATTGGGTAAACCTTCTTCATTAAGAATACCTTTGCCAATGACTTGGGAGGTCTTACCATCTCCAAAGGTCACGTTGCCACCTTTATAATGAACAACATCCTTAAGTTTGGTAACATCACCCGTCACATGACGCGAGCATCCGCTGTCTAAGTACCAACCAGCACTATGCATCTCACAACGTAGGGCTGTTAAGACTACAAAAGATTTTAAATTTGAATGTTTGAGCTGGGGTCTTAGATCATCAGATCTGATCCAAATAGGCACCAATTTAAATTTGTTTTGTGCAATAATTTTGGATCTGAGAAAGGATTTACCAAATGGTCTAGATTTGTGATTAGTCCAAGTTCGAGGCTTACTAAAATAGTGAAATGATCCACTGCGATTTGAGGTTTTACAACCTAATCTCCCACTTTTTGGGTTAAAGTAAAAATTATCATTTTTCTTTTGAAACCATTGGCACTCAAAGTTTTGGTGTCCAAAAACATCACAAATAGTGCAGAATTTATTAGTTGTAGGAATGCCAGAAATACAATGTTTTCTAACAAAGCAAGTTTCAAATTTCTCACCAGAATTGGAGTTAACATGTCTAGAAGGTCTCTTAGCAGGGGGACAGTATCTAGAAGAAGATGTTTCAACAAAATTTTCAATGAAGTAATCAATGTCACTTTCAAAATCATTTTCGATTAAAACTTGTTTTCCTTTGGCCTTTTCATTTGACTTGCTTTCCAAAGGAAGAGCCATTTCTTCCTTGGCTTTAACAAAGAGGACTGGTTTGGAAAAATCATTTATTTTCGTAATAGGACCATCATAACCAAACCCTCTTGTATCACCATGATAACGTTGGACAGCAATCAACTCTTCAAGGTCAAAGAATTTTATGTCACGACTACGACACATTTTAAAGGCAGTTTCACAAACTTCTTTAGACTTCTCAACTTGCAAAAGTGCAGCATTATATTTGTCTTCTAAAGAAGTCAGATTTTCATTTAGAGTCGTAATCTAAATTTTAAATTCAAGTGACTGTTTTTCAAAATCAATTTTGACATTGCACATTTCCACGGAATTTTGTTGAGTTATCTTATACTGATTCTCTAGGGATTCACTAAGCAATTTAACCAGATTAGATAATTCTTGCCTATTTTGCAATGTTCTCACATACAGTTCAGCATAATCATCATAAGCAACCCTATTATCATTATTCACCGTGTCACTGGGTGAAATGGGGCAATCTTCGGGTTTAGTGTCACACAAGTATGCACGTTTAGCATCAAATGGTGCAGTTAGTTCTAGCATAGATGGCTGATTAACTAGTAAAGACTTAGCAGCAGCAATTAAATCAAACACTTCATCAGAATCAGAATTATCTTCAGAATCAGACATTCCAGCAAGATATACATCTCCACAACAGTCATAAACTTCTCCAAAAAATGCAAGGTAATTTGATTCAGTTTCAGCTTGGTCTTCTTCTGATTCAGAATCAGAGGAATCATCCCAAGTTTTTGTAATGTTTGCCTTGAGATTTTTAGGATACTTTGACTGTGGTTTGGATCTACATTCAGCCATAAAATGTCCAAGTTTACCACAATTGTGACAAGCCATTTTCGATTTATCAATCTTACTAGTAGAACTATCATGATCAGCCTTTACTTTAGAATTTCTATTATGGGGTCGATTGGCCTGACGAGATTGATTATTCTCTTGCATACGTCTTTTAGCAATAGAGTTTCTATGCTTCAAGAGTTTCTTAAATTGAGAAGACATAAGTGCAAGTTGATTGTCAATCTTATCAATGTCATCCGACTCAACATCAGATTCATTATCAGACTCAGATAGTTGCCTAACTACCTCATGTTTGTATTTATTAGGACAGGCAGTTTTAAATGCAACTTTAGAAGAACTGGTCAGATCATTCTTAGCATAAGAGGTAAGAGTCTTTCTAAAAGCTGTTTCAAGTTCCATAGTTCTCAATTTAGAACTAAGCAATTCAGGCGTAAGAGAAGGATCATCCATTTCTTCAATGATATAACGTTTATGATCAAATCTAGGGGCAAGGGATCTCAAAATCTTAGCACATACTTCTTGATCAGTATACTCAACATCATTAGCATGCAACAGGGTAATAATATCAGTCAAACGCATATAGAAATCGTCAAATGGTTCGTTATCTTTCATAACAAGCATATTGTACTGTTGGATAAGCATTTGCGTTTTGCATCTTTTTACCCTAGCATCGCCTTCATGTGCTATTACTAATGTATCCCATGCGTCCTTACTGGTAGTGCAGTGACAAATACGTTTCAGTTCATTTTCACTTACACTCATGAAAATGGCATTCTTACCCTTATTGTTAAAATTGCTTATCTTTTTCTGATCAGCATTCAATTCAGTGGTTTTAAGTTTTCTAAAGATAGTGCTGCCTTCTGCTATAGGAGTGGTGGGGTGTTTATAACCATTTTCAATTAAATCCCACACATCATCTCCTAGTGTGCCTTGAATAAATTCTACCATCCTAATTTTCCAATACGAAAAATTTGAGCCATCAAAAATAGGAGGTCTGCTAAAATTGCCAAGCCTAAGAAGTTGACTTGAATCATCCATTAAAACAAGGTGAAAAGTGTTTAACAAAAGTTTTGAAAACGATCTTTAAAAGTCTAGCTCTGATACCACTTGAAGTGACCCCGGCAATGCGGGTCGGTGCGCAAAGACTATATGCGGAAGTAAACTATTGTTGAGTAAACACCTTAAACCTACGAGTTTATATGAATGATGCCAAGAGGGACCAAATTAAACTTTTACTTAATCTGATTAACTTTTATGAAAATAATTTTAATTTTCAAAGTTAATTATAGTCCAAAACAGATTCAATTTTTAGGCGAGTTTCTAATTATTAAGTCCTACCTTTTCGTGTGAGGTGAAATGCAAGAAATGTACAGCACACGGTATTTATTTAACGTCGCAAAAACCCTTCCCCGGGAAAAACGACGAACTCCTCTAGGAGTTACCTAAACTACTTCCACTAAAACAATAAAAGAATAGGTACGAGTTACAAACAACAAACGTAACAATTAAAGAAGAATGATCTAGCTATTATCCCACACGACCAAGTCTCTAACCAGGTTGCTTATTCAGTTCTCTCTTTAACTTGTCCTCACTTGTTTTTGCGTTCTTCACTTCCACGCCTCCCCTTTAACTTCTTTAAGCGCAGGTTGGCTCAGTGCCTATTATTTACTTTCTAGTGAAGTGTGTGTGATGCAACAGAATATATAACACCTATATCTTTGCAAGTCTTGTGTTATTCAAATCAAATCAGTTTGACTTTGAATACACCTTTGAAAACTTCTTTTTTCTTTCTTTAAATCTCGAACACTAGACTTGTTCAGATATTACACAAACATGTGTCTACGTGAATACGTGAGTATTTATATGAGAGTGATATGAGATGCAAACAATTTTGGAAAATCACTTAAACAATCAAGTAATAATGTTCACAGAATATGACTGAAAATATATTTCTAGACTGAACAGAAATAAAACATATCAAGCATACAGTCAGAAATAATACGAACTGTTTATAACTAGTTCAGATTAAAATGATTTAATCCAGTTTAGTTTAAGTTCCAATCAGTCTGAACAGTTCAGGTTCTTGATTAGGTCCAGTATGTTCTTGTTCTCAGTCCAAGTCCTTGGTCAAGTATACAGGTACAAATATGTTTAGTCCAAGGTCATATTTCCAGTATCAGGTAGTTAGGTTCCGATTCACAACTTATATTAGGTTTAAATCTCTAAACCTAGAATTAGTTCCTCTTTCGTGTAAATCAGATTTTCAGAAAGAATCAATTTAAAACAAAGTGTTTTAAATGAAGTAAGATCAATACTGGTTCTAGTGTGTGTAGTGTTTATAAAATATATCAGCACAATACTTACACAAACACTTTAGATCTAGCACATAACAGATCAGAAACTACAAGAAAACAAGAACAATAATAGAGATACTCACAAAACGATTTTTCAGAATGAAAAATCAATTGATTTGGAAATGCAGAAATTCTGAGATCTAAAAACCTTCCATTCTTGAATCCACAAAACGTCTTGAAGACTCAGCAATGTTTAGTAAGGAATACACAAAAGATTTTTCTGAAAATACTGGTGTTTAGCCTCTCTCTCTCAGAATTAATTTTGGCAGAATTTATGCTCAAAAACGAATTTTCTCGGGTTTAAAAATGAAGGCACAAAGTCTCTATTTATAGAGTGCACAAGTGTGTGCTGATAGGTGTAAAAAAGAATCACAAGGATTACTAAAGAATTACACAGAACCGTTGATGAACAATAGATCTTGTGGCTGAGAAAGAAACACAAAATGTTCCATTAAAAATAAGACACGTGTAAAGCAAGTTGTTACAAACTAACAGACTAATAAACAAAACGTTTATTAAACACAGTCGTTTTAAAAAAACTGATCGCCAGCTGTATAAATCTGCGTAACAAAAACGTTACAAAATATTACCGTTGGACAAAAGTTACACACGGTGCCGTTTTGAAAAAAAATACCAGTTACGGTTTGTATAAAAACCGTGGGCGGTAAGACGCAGTTATGGGAGCCAGCTGGGACGCATAAAAAATATGTTACCGTTATAACAAAAATTACACGGCGTCTTATAGATAACGATAAAAATCAAGTGACGTCGTTTTCCAAAAAAAACAGTTAGTTTTAACAAGAAAACCGTGGGCTAAAATCGTGGTCGAAATTGATGCCACGGTGTGGATTTAAAAATCAAGAAACCGTGAGCAGTTTTTGTAAAACCAAGGGTGGTCAAATCTTATGCACATGTACAAATAACACGCCAATAGAAATTGGGGAACACGCCAACTGTACGCAATTATATATAAACTAAATATCAACAGGGGTCAAGTCACAACAGGTCGCGAAAAGGGAACGGTAACAGCTAAAGCAAATAAGGGAATGGTGTATAGCTTAAGGCCAAGACCACAAAGGCAATTGACATGGGACGGTCAAATCGGCAGTACAACTGCTAAGTCCACATCGAATGCAGGCCTAAGGCTATATAAAAGCTAAGGTTTCAAGCCATGTATGCTACAATACACGCATACATATATACAAATTACATATAAGCATAATATACAAAACGTACGCACACTCTAACATATATATATATACACGCATGAACCATATGCATATATAATATTATATACACGCATACATATATTCGTCAAAAAATAATTTTAACAAAAAGAATAATTCTGCAACAAAAAAAAATTATTTAAAGTCAAAATTATTTTCACATAAATATATATATATATAATAACACGCACATGCACAGTTAATCATAAAATAACAAAATGTATTTTCAACTTCAAAAAAATGTTTTGCAATTTTTATAAAAAAAAATTTAGTGTCAAAACTTATTTTCCAATATATATTTTTCTAATAAAAATTTCAAATAAAGTTTTTTTTTTTTGGACTCAAAAATAATTTTATTATGATGAAACAAAACATTATCATAAGGTCTGATAAAAATGCAAAATGCAACGTGGTATTGTGTCCGACGTGATAAAAAAATTCCTATGAGCCATAACAATGAAAAATACCTTTTACTGGGATGGCGGACTGATTTGAGAGCACATTTGATGTAGATGGACAAGGAGAGGTTGGAGTCGATATGGGGACACGCAATCCTAAATTACAAAAATATTTTGTCAAAATTCTAGTCCAACTAGATGAAGTCCTATATAGCTGAAGCACGAAAAGCAAATCCTAGGTGTGCTCTATATAGGGTCTTCAGTACATCTAGTTTCGTGTATTTCTCATGAGTTTTGCAGGTATTTAAAGTATTGAGAAAGAAAGAAATTGGAAAAGCATCGAAAGAAATCAAAGAAGGAAAGTCAGATGGGAAGTTTTGTAACTTTGTAACCATAGTCTGGAAGTGGAGGCAATTAAAAAGTTGAATGTATTTTGATCACAAGAACACTAGAAGAAACGACACTTAAATCCGAGCTACGGTGGAAAAGTTATGAGCATTTGAAGACGAGAAAAGTTTGGAAGAAGATCCCTGAATAAATTTCATAGGCGATCCGTACCTTTTATTCAAAAAGGATCCAGACCGGGTACAAAGCAAGAGTTCTGAATAAATTTCAGAGGAGATTCGGACCTTTTATTCAAAAAGGATCCGGACCGCATAGGAAATTTGGTCCCTGTATGGAAAACAGGGGCCATCCGGGCCTTTTATTCAAAAAGGGTTTGGACCGTCCTTACAAAGATCTCTGATTCAAAAACGGGAGCGATTTAGACAGCCCAGACCGAGGATCAAGACCGCTTGAGATTTTCTTGGATTTTCTTTTATTTTTCTCAGAGTTTTAAGCAGGTCAATCTCTTAAAAGTTTCGAAGCTATTTATGCTAGGTTGTTACACAATAGTAGGGGTTAGACATTTTAGTTTTCTAATTAGGAGTAGAGGGGTTTTGTAGCAAAAAAACCCCTAGTTTTGACAAGAAGAGAAATTACTGTAAGGATTGCATTTATATTTTTGAGTTTTCTTCAATACAAGTACTATTCTTCCTTTAATTCCTCATTGGTTCTTTAGATTTGTTATTTATTTGATTTAGCATATTTCTCTTTATCACTTTTCATTAGACATGATGTTTTATTTTCATTTTTTTTTTAATTTAATCATGTTCGGCTAAGTTTCTAAGGGTTGAGATGCATGAATCCAAACCCATGTCATTTACATATGTATAAAATTAAGTTTCTAATTAAATAATTGTTCAATTCATGTCGTGTGGTGATCACAACCGTTGTAGGACTTTTGATCCCGTTTGCCCTAGGTAATCGGGATGTTTAAGAATGCAACGCGCGTGTAGCTATCTCGACATCGCTTTATTCTTGCTTTTGATTATATACGATGCGGGCTTGAACGTCATATATATAATGCTTGAGATTTATAAAGACTGGGTTTCATCATTTATTTCAATTCGACAATTAGTTTTAACATTGGTAAATGCACTAGGGTTGGAGGATTGTATCCTGATCTATTCTTAACATTTAAGAGTGCAGTATCATAATTAGTTAAATTGCACTTCTGTAGTACTTAGCAAACTTAGTAGTTAACGTTTAATTTACCTTTAGTTCTTAGTAATCCTCCCTTTCATAGCACCTTTTTATTTCCTTTTTAGGGTCAAGTTAGGATTTTCTCTCTTTCCAACGTCGTCACGTCTTTACGTCCTATTTCCCTGAGGATCGATACCCCGTCTTATGGGGATTATTACTTAAGCGACAGGCTTGCACTCGAGCCTAGATAGCTCACACATTAGAACACATTTGTGGTCACGTTAGTAGCCCACGCAGATAGAGTCATTTAACCTAATATGAGGTTGTGTTGAACGACTCACACTCGAAAAAGAAATTTTTGATTGGAATCTCACTTACTAATCAATAAAAAGAAGAATTGACCTCTCTGCTTAAATAGAATCAAGACGTATTTTCTTATCAGCCTTGCGATACTCCCAAGATTGATCCTAAAGTCATGTGACATCGAATTTATCTAGACCTAATATTTCAGTCGATCACACAAAAGGCTCATCGAATAGTCTAGGGAAGGAAATGGCTGTGGAGAAAGAAGTGAAGAAACTTCTGGAGTCAAGGTCCATTAAAGAAGTTCAATTACCTAAATGGATCTTCAATCGGTGGTCGTAAAGAAAATTAATGTAAAGCAAAAATTCTACATAGACTTCACCTACCTCAATAAAGCATGTCCCAGATACAAATTTCCTTTTTCGAAGATTGACTAATTAGTCGATGCCATAGACTAGTTAAGAAAGGATGAATTTCCTGGATGCGTATTCATGGTACCACCAAATTGCTCTGTTCGGTCATGACCAAGAGAAGGCCTCGTTTATCAGCACTCTTAGCTTTTAGTACTAAATAGTCATGCCATTTGGACTCAAGAACGCAAGAGCTACAGAACAATATTTAGTCACTAAGATGTTTAAGGATCATCTAGGTGACACCATGGAAGTTTATATAAATGACATTCTCTTGAAAATAAATCCCAAAGATGACCTTTTATAAGACATGGCAAAACATTCAAAGTCCTCGAATATTACAAAATGAAATTCAACGTAACTAAATGCTCCTTCGAAGTTTAGTCTAGAAATTTCTTGGGATATTTTGTTAGCCAAAGGGGTATTGAGGACAACCCTGACCAAATTTATGCAATCAACAACATTTAGCCACCGAAAGTAGTCAGATATGTTCAAAAGTTGATAGGATTACTAACACGACTCAACTTCTTTATCTCCAAATCTTTCGAAAAGTGCTGACCATTTTTTCAACTCCTAAAGAAAGAAAAGGGTTTGTCCTAGAGTGAAGAATGTTATAAGGAATTTAAAGAAATAAAATCTTATTTAATCCGACCACCTTTATCGTAGTTCCAATACAAAATACACAGTTTATCTATATCTCATGGTATTCGACCATGTAGTTAGTTCGACATTAATGTGTGAGAAGGAGGGGGACCAGTACTTGATTTATTATGTTAGAAAGATAATACTAAACACCGAGAAACATTATCTTCCTAAGAAAAATCTAGCTCACTCTCTAGTCATTACTTAAACAAAGTCATAGAAAACTCGGTTAAAGTAATCACCTAATTGCCTCTTAAACCAGTCCTCAAAAAGGTCGACCTTTCTGGATTGATGTCTAAATTGTTGATGAAGTTAGGAATATTTGGCATCCAGTATCAAACTATGAATGATATCAAAGGAAAAGTACAAAAAAATTTTATCGCAAAGTTCTTTGGAGGGCAAGAGCCCAACGGAGCAGAGCTCGCCGACATAATGACCAATAAAGGGTTTGACCAACTCAAACAAATGGACATTCTATGTTAATGGAGCCTTAAAATCAAAAGAGGAAGGAGTGGGAGTTGCTTAATCACTCTAGAACAGAGTATGATTGAGCAAAGGATCAGACTTGTCTTTGAAGAAACTGACAATAAACGTGAATAAAGATCTCAAACGCCGAATTACGAAAAGCCTTATCTCTTAGTGCATGTCAACCTTGACATCAATTGTGACTTAAGTTTAGTATTTTATCAAGTATCAGGAGAATACAAAGCCAAAGATGAATGAATGTTCACTTCTTTACAGGTCGTCCAAGTCCTTGTCACCCATTTTAAGAAGGTCCATATTCAATAATTCCCTGGCAGAAATAACATCTATGTGGATGCTTTGGACACTCTAGATTTAGCCGTTGATTTTGACCTCAGAAAAACCAACGAGGTAAATAACCTCGCCCCGCCAAGCATCATAAGACCAAAGGTCTTATGAGCAAGTCCTCTCCATCCATAAAGCTCCTAGCTGGATGGACCTGACATGACCTTTTTATAAGAAAATATTATATCAGCTGACAAGAAGTAGGCCCATTAAGTCAAGGGAAAATATGCTTGTTTTTAATTTTCATCTGAAGGAAAACTTTATAAGATATCTTTCATAAGTCCATTCCTCTAATTTCTACACCCAAATGACATTGACCAAACTCTGTACACTACACCAAATCTGCCCATTTGTCAAGGTCATTGACCTTGACAAATTCACCTTGTCAAGGTCAATGATCGTGACATTTCGAGGCGAGACAACTTTTTTTGTCACGGTCGTGTCACGGTCATTGACCTTGACAAAAAACTCGCGTTTTGTGTCACGGTCGTGTCAAGGTCAATGACCGTGACACGTTTGTCACGGTTTATAACCGTGACAAAGCCGTGACCCTTTTTAAAAAAATTGTCACGGTCAATGGCCGTGACACACCCGTGTCAATTTTGTCACGGACGTGTCACGGTCAATGACCGTGACAATTCTGGGCAGAATTAAAAAAAAACTGCTGGGCAGTATGGCCACTGCCACTGCCCAGCAGTATATTTGTACCTGTTATAGCAACGTTGTACCTGTTCCACACATCATATATCCGAACAAACTAAAGATAATGCAAATATATATTCAAATAAGAAACTATTTAAAAAGAAACAACATCACCATCATTTTATCTCAAATCTACAAACTATTTGCATGGAAAAGAGATTTTGTACCGGGACGCTCGGGAACACCTCCTTATCCTTCCCTTCTCGTCCGAATAGCGACATAAGTATAGAGCATATGTGGCCTACCCTTAGGGCCACTCCCTGTCCCCTGAATTGAAATAAAGTAAAATTAGTATCCGCCCCTCAAATATAGATAAATATAAATTGTAATTGAAATCGAAATCGAAATTGACATATAAATATAAATACATTACATGTAGTGTCACTCAAACAGCTAACTTGAGCTCATATGGCACCTCCTTCCAACTAATGTACCCCGGGCAATCGTGTCAATTATAATTCTCTTCATATCTAAACACTAAGAAATACCATAATCCTATGGAGGTATGCGTTGCAAATTCCTTCCAACCGTTGTGTAGCCAAAAATCAGCAGTTGAAGTTGTCAACTCCACCTTTGAATGGGGTATGGAAAGTGGTGGGGTATGGAAAGTGGAATTGATAACTTCAACCGGTGATGTTTGTCTACATAACGGTTGGGAGGAATTTGCAGAGCATCACTCCATAGGATTATGGCATTTCTTAGTGTTCGGATAGACGAAGAGATTCAGTCTCCTCTCCACAAATAGGACACCCCAAATAACTATGTACTAATCACCTATTAAAGGTAAGAAGCGTATATTCATGGATTAGTATAAACAAAACTTAGATGTAGTTGGAATATTTATGTATTAATCTCCTCTCCACACACGCACACTACACAAGAGTGAAAATGATAAAGTGCAGATCAAGTAAAAGCATTAAAAATGGATGTTTCGGTACAAATTGAAATAATTATTACAAATTGAAAAATTGTTTCAAATTCGGGTTATCATAAAAAATGGATTGATATTCGGTAGGAGCAGCCAAGTCATCCACACTACTATTTAGACGCCTTGGCGCGTGTTGGACAATTGACCACGGCTCGTTGTTGATATACTCCGAGTAAAACACTTGCTTAACCTTTTGAAATGCACAAACAAACGGCTCATCGCTCACGTGGTCGTTGCTCTTCAACTTGGACAAGTCAACCATGATCAAATTGGTGACAGGATCAACTTTAGAAGCATTTTTATCCTCAACTCTTACCCATTCACAGTAAAATACAACCTCTTTGAAGCTTATATAATCCAATTCAAATATATTTTGGATTACACCATAGTAAGTCATTTCAGCTTCAACGAGGTTTTTATCTTTGCGCTCGCTCGAAAGAAAGTAAGAGCCTTGTATGAACTTCCCGAGTTCTGTACATTTATACTTTCCTCGTACACTTTAGAGCCGAAAATGTAACCGTTCAATCGATATTTTTTTACTCTTGTGCCACGAACAAGGGTCCAGTGGCTAGACGAGCAAGCCTTGATGTCGCATCACCCATCTTTAGGAGCTGAGAATATAGATAAATTAATTATATTAGTGGTAAAATTTGAGTGTAATGTAACGTTATATAACGACTGTTTTCATTGTAATTACCTCTTGTGTCAACCATAGCCTAAATTCGCTGTCTGATTGTACCACTGTTTTTCGTCTTTTATTGTTCTCACAGGCTTCATATTTACTGCATATTACAAAATTAATCATGTATAAAATAATCTAAAATAATGTTAAACATTATAATATTCGAAACTTACTTTTTCCATTCTTCGACATCTTCATGTGTGTCAAATAGATAACGAGCTTTCAGCGTAAACTCTTCTTTTCTAAAAGAGTCAAATGATTGCACACCATCTTCCCACAACTCATTTAATTCTTCTACCAAAGGAGCCAGGTAGATATCAATGTCTTCACTTGGTGCCTTTGGCCCAGGTATCAATAAAGCCATCATCGAAAATTCAGGTCTCATACACTGTGAAGGAGGGAGGTTGAGTGGGGCTAGGATCACTGGCCATACACTCTGATTGGTGCTTAGATTTCCAAATGGATTGAAACCATCTGTTGATATAGACAAACGAATGTTGCGTTGTTCTCGAGCAAAATCGGGATACTCATAATTCATCCTCCGCCAGGCAGTAGAATCAATAGGATGACGCATGATATTACACCCTACTTCTGCCCTAGCATGCCAAGTCATTGCCTCTGCAATCCATGGTACTGTGAAAAATCGCTTTAATCTAGGCCCAACGGGAAAATATTTCAATACTTTTTGAGGCACTTTTGAGCTTGTGCCTTCCTTACTAGTAGATTGGACATATTTAGGTTCATCGCATACCGGACAACGATCGAGATTTTCATACTCCTTTCGGTATAGTATGCAGTCATACACACAAGCATGAATTGATTTATACTTCATTCCCAAACCTTTCAAACTGTTCTTCATAACAGGATAGCTATTTGGAAGTGTATTCACCTTGGGTAATAAGCCCTTCACCCATTTCAGAATTCCCGTCACGCTATTGCCAGACAAACCGTACTGCGTCTTCAAACTGTGCAAACCAACCATGGCATGTAAAGTTGTTTGATCTTTCTCACAGCCAGAGTATAACGGTTGGGTCGCCTTAAATTTTAAACTTTGGTAGTCATCGTCAAGTTTTATCGTGTTATCTTCACGAGCACTTGAATCTTCTACATCATCAGTAACCTCATTCTCCTCAACTTCATAAACTCCGTACGCATCATCAACTAAATCCTCTAACATATTATGATCTACGTCCTCCCCTTCTTCATCTATTCTACTTGTTGAAGGATGATGTGAAGGTTGGTCAGGGACAAAAGGAACTTTCAATTCACCGTGAAAACTCCAAAATCGATAACTATCTTGCATACCCGATCTTAACAAATGTAGTTCAACTGTTTTCCACTCAAACACCTTACCATTCTTACACCTAGCACACGGACACGGAAACTCTTCATCATTACGACATCTCTTTTCATATTTCACAAATTCGTTAGCACCTCTGCGAAACACATCCCCCATTCTATTAGTCTCACCCATCCACTCTTTGTATTTCGGATATCCCATCACAGCTACCACAACTAAACACCTATTAAAGGTAAACAAAACTTAGATTTATAGTATGTTTTTTTTAATTATCCCATCATTTAATTATCCTATTAAAGGGTATGTGGTCCTATCCCATTCAAGAATGCATTTTTCTGTAATATACTTAACAGCTCATGCACATTGTTACGATTTGAAAAAAATTCGACAGCATATCCCCTTAGTTCTCCAAGTACACGACGTAGATTGACAGGTGTGAGTGTTATTTCAATTGGTCAATTAAAATAATAGTCACACTTGTCAATCTAGTATGTACCCAGAGAACATTAATATACGACTGTAGAACTTCCTCCAAAAGTAACAACTTTAAGCCAATAAGAATATTATACAAAAATTATACAGTCTCAAACTGTCCAAACGGGACAACTCGAGAGATCTCATTACAGGGGTAATGACTCTCGAACGGGTCTAAGGGTTATTGAATGCGTACGCATAAGAACTAGAATGCTAGTATCTATGCGCACTATATTTAATTTCAAGTATGTTTCATATAATGGGTTAATTCAAATACAAAAATAAATTCATGGGATAATTCAAATACAAAAATAAATTCATGGGATAATTCAAATACAAAAATAAATTCATGTATTGACCACATACACACACACACACACACACTATCTAAGCTGTTCTATAGGTATAAAAACAATTATTATCCAATTATTATCCAACTATTATCAATTATTTATTTTGAATGTAAATAATATTCAAAACCCCACCCACCCCCACCCCCACCCCCACCCCCACCCCCACCCCCTCAGATTAATTCAAGACATAAGACCCTAAAGGGAATCCTATCTGCAACAAGATTCTAGTTAGTAAAGAAGACATAACAGAATATGGTGGAATCCACTACACTACAAAACCATTTAATAATATTTAAAAAATTCAAAACCATTTAATAATATTTAAGCACTAAAATTAATTTAATTTAATTTAACCTAGGAATTAATCAGATATTTTTATCCTATGTTTACTAATGCTAAAATTATGAAAAATGACATCACCACACACACACACACACCGCACCCCACCCCACCCCCTGCCCCTCCACCACCCCTCCCCCACCCTGCCCCACCCCGCCCCACCCCCTGCCACCCCTTCACCACCCCCTCCCCCACCCTGCCCTACCCCATCCCACCCCCTGCCCCCTCCACCACCCCCTCCCCCACCCTGCCCCACCCCGCCCCACCCCCTGCCCCCTCCCCCACCCCCTCCCCCACCCTGCCCCACCCCGCCCTGCCCCACCCTGCCCACCCCCCACACACGCACACACATACACACAGATATATATACACACACACACATAACTATACAGACAAATATATATATAAATGGAAGAGAGAGAGAGAGAGCAGCGTCGAGAGAGAGAGAGAGAGAGAGGGAGGGAACGGTGGGAGGGAAAAAAGAAGGGGGAAAGGGTTTTTGCTGGAAAAGTTGTTACGGTCGTGTCAAGGTCATTGACTGTGATACGAATTGTCACGGTCATTGACCGTGACAAGCCCGTGACATTTCAATTTGTCACGGGCTTGTCACGGTCAATGACCGTGACAATTCGTTGTCACGGTCGTGTCAAGGTCAATGACCGTGACATAAAACGCGTGTTTTTTTGTCACGGTCAATGACCTTGACAAGGCTGGCCGGCTGAAAGGTGACAATTTACCCATTTTGGTGTAGTGGTACAAACTTCTCGATGGGATATGTGGAAGCCATGTATGGGGAAGATCTTTGGCATTTAGAGCCATCAAAGAGGTCTATTGATGGTCATACAAGCAGAAGGACGTAGTCTCCTTTATCAATAAATAAATAAATGCCAAGATTTATCTCCCATGCTTCACTAACCAGTCAGTGACTTAAAGTCACTAACTAGCTCGTGGTCTATTTTTTTTAGTGGGGTTTATACATTGTGGGTCCCCTACCTACAACACTTGGAAATTAGAAGTATCATTTGTTCGGTATGGACTATTTCACTAAATGAATAGATGCCAAACATTTATTGAACATCAAGGATTTTGATATGATAAGATTTATCGAGAGAAACATCGTGACCCACTTTGGCAAACAAAGAACAATCATCACTGATAATGGAATGAAATTTGAGAGTGGACCATTTCAAGACTTCTACAACAACCACAAAATCAAGAACTACTTCAGTTTGGTAGCCTACCCCTAAAGCAATGGGTAGGCTGGGGCTTCTAACAAAATAGTGCTCAACGCAATGAAAAGAAGGTTGTATAAGGTAAAAACTTCTTAGGTGAACGACCATCCCCAAGTCCTCTGGGCATATCATACTACACCCAAGAGATTGAAAGGGGAAACGACCTTATCCTTAGCTTATGGAATGGAAGCCATAATTTCTTTGGAAGTTGGCTTGCTGACAATAAAGACCACTGTTATTGATAAAAACTTCAAAAAAGAGATCATAAAAATGGAACTCGACCAAGCCAGGGAATAAAGAGAATGATATTTGATCAAACTGTCTTTTTACCAAAGGAAGTTGGCTAAGAAATATAACAAATGTGTCAATATGAGAATGCACTAGGTCAGATATTACATCCTCAGAAAGGTTATTGGCAATGCAAAAAAGCCCTCAGAGGGCACGTTAGGTCCCAACTGGGACGAACCCTTTAAAATTATGAGAGACGACCTCTAAGATTCCTACCATTTAAAAACAAATGGGGGAATGTAGATTCCTAAGACATGGAATGCGGCCAATCTTAGGAGATTTTATTGTTAGCTTTGTTTAAATTTTGAATTTTTATTCATTGAACAATTTAATGTTTAGTTAATGAAATTACCTTGTTATTATTCAAAATGCCAGGCCAACTTTGCTTATTTACGAGTTATCATCATGGAGATAATGTCTATTAATTTTTCCACATTTATACGGGAAAGCTATGGTCATCGTTTTAAATACTCGATCAAACTCTAGTCGCCAAAATGAATACTTAGTGACATTACACTTAATTAAAACTCAAGGTTACATGTTTTTATCACTCATAAACACAAAAGCATAAGGAATTACCTAGGGAAGGAAAATACCAATGGGGGATACCTAGGCACTAAGTGTTCCAACTTAGGTCAACTAAAATCCTGAACGGGTGGATAGTCCTGTGACCAGGTGCATTTTCTCCATAGGTTGTCCAAGGCCTAAGATTGTGTGATGACACTTTCTAAAAGGTAATAAAAATGATAAACACATGCTCGACATAAAAAATGAAAACAAAAAAAATAAGTTGACTTATAATTCCATTAATAAGGTATCCATTTTACAAAAAGCCCTTACCGACAAAATTAAAAGATTTTTACAAAACAAACATAGTCGTCATCTCTGGCGAGTTATCAATTTTTTTACCTTCCCTATCATCCGGGTTGGGATGAAAATCATCATCACTATCATGTGATAGCATGTAACTCATCACAAATTTAAGAGATATCATATTAGGAGGAATCCAGAACTCATCACTCCTGAATGGAGGATGGTTATAGGTAGAGCAATACACTTGGTTCCAATACCAAAGCTCAGAGTCCTTGTAAATCTTCATGACAGCTAGAGCATTAACCCATTCAGGCTTATAATCCACCTTCTCAGGTTCATTAAGACGAAAAGGGCATCCATTTATCCCTCGTCATAACTATAAGCCCACATTACATGAGGACCCTTTTGGAATAGGTATTTTAACTTTATTATTTTATGGCCCACACCTTACTTGATCACCTTATTTTTTGGAAGTCTTCCTCAGCCTTATTGGGCTTCTCCCTTAGAGAATTGTTCTCATTTTTCCATAACACAATGTTATCGCCAATCTCCTTGACTTCGATCAGCAGACCAACAACCAAACATATTTGTTTGTCATAGGCACTTTTCATCTTATGAAGTGCTTCCTTAGCATAAACATAGGCTTCTCGAGCTTGACCAGAAAATCTCTTACAAAGTATTGAATCCAGATCTTCACTCTCTTAATATACTAGCGACACATATAAGTTATTATCAGGCTACAAGAAAGGCATTGATATACAAAAATTAAAACCAAAGCATTTACATGTAATCAATAGTTGGATAATAATGTCAAGGCAAAAAAATCAAAGCTTCCATTAAAAACTCAATAAGGGTTGGGAAAGTCCTTATAAATATTTGTGAAAATATGGGGAAATACAAAAAATAAGGAAGCCTAAGCCAAACATAATTATTATGGTCTTTATTTTCCTTCACCTACCTCTGATTGACGAAATCCTTACCCTAGTTAGCATCCTCCATCTCCTAGACAACCCCATCCTTCACCTAGTCACTGCCTGAGGACTCACCCTCTTCCTCATCCTTTGGTGGAGAACATGGATCATGCTACCCATAAAGTTCAGACTTAGGGGGGGGGGGGGCTCAGTCTTGTTCAAGAATAAATACCAACCTTTCTAGAAATTAGACTCACAAAATCCATGAACCCTTGATCGTAGGCCTTATCTTTGGTTATTAGCACCTTGGATAAAATCTAAACATTCTCCTCTGTAGACTTCTTCATTTTCTCATTCTCTGACCTAAACTTGACCATCTCCACCATGGGGGACTACTTCTCGACCTCATACTCCTTTTTGGAGGCTTTGAAAGCTTCTTTGGACTTCCCCGAAGGCTTTCCCTTATTCATCATTAGCTTTGGCCCGATCATACTTTTTTCCGAGGATATTAACAAAATACGCTACAAACTGTTAGAAAAGGTTGATCACAAGTTAACATAAAAATAAAAAATCTAAGTAAATGATCTGACCTGAAGTTCTAGAACTTACCAAATATAACACATGTATAGAGTAAGAAATGAGATAGTCGGTAGTCAACATATTGACCTGCTCCTTATCCAACTATAAAACAACCCCTCTCAGCAGTCTAGGGGCCAAGGCAAGGTTTTTAGCCATCGATATTATTTGGTGACCCTTCCCCATGATGGGGCATCCACCTTCTTGGTGGGAACAATGGCAGCGGCAGAAGAACCAGTGACATTCTTGTTCTTCTTTTAAGCCTTATTTTGGTCGGGAGAATTTGACAAGTTTAAAAATTCATATGACCCTCTGAAATCTTTCCTTTTGGAAGCCTGAGCCTTGACGTCTGAGTATTACTACTTTGGTGGTGTTTGTAATACTCTTCCTTGGGGATGTATTTTCCTCTGAGGTGGTTAGGAGTCCAGTTATGATAAAAGGAGGTCGAGGTGGACTCATTTGAAGACTCTCCACTACTTTAGGGGATTGGTATTTCGATAATTTTATGCACAAGCCTAACAACGAAGGAAGTGGTGGTGTTTGTAAACTTGAGAAACTAGGACGCCAATCTGGGATATTCGGCACTAGTAGGCAATGACCTCTTCAAATTCCTAACTTTAATAAGCTCGGGCCAATTAACATGAGAAGCATCGGGTTATTTCTTCTTAGAATCCTCAACACAAAAGAAAACAAAAGAATATTAGCGAACATTTCATATAATGATGGGTCGACAACAACAAAGAGAAATTGGGAAACAACAAATGGCCTACCTTGTGCCCACGGCTGGGGCACTTGAAACCTGTGCAAAGATCACAACCCTTAGGAATTTATATATTTTTTCCATTTCCAAGAAGTGAAACCATGACTCCATAACCCTTATTAGATCCAGGACGGTTAACCACGAGCACTCTATCATCCTTCCCTGCCTTCAGATAAAAGGTATCCTCATTCGTTTTAACCCACGAATAATTATACCTGATTTCAGGAATCCCAAGATAAGCCTCATAAAACTCATTGATCTATGAACCCTATTCATAATTATCAATGTATTTGGGGTGCATTGATTAGGAACGACTCTGAAGTATTCACAAAACTCCAAAAAATATGGTTTAGGGGAAAAGTTATACCACCCTCAGCCAGAAACTGAGTATTTATCCAATGGCCTCCTTTTAGATTATAGCAAGCATATGCCATTTTAGCACACTCAATTATGACCCAAACTAGGATAAATTTTTTTTCCCTAAATTCTCCTAGGGTTATCTCGTTCACGCATATACCATTTTTTCAATCCAAGTAAAAAGATGACAAAAAAATTTAAAGAAAAATGAGTAAGTAATGGTTTAAAAATAAATTACAGAGAAAATGGAGGGTAAAAAAAACTTACAGGTGAAGAGATACTTATCCTCTTAAATAGTGGGGATAGAAGTTCAAAATGGTAGTAAAGAGAAGCTTTGAAGTACTTAGTTCAACTTCCAACGCTACCCATCATTTGAATCAGGACCCAAAGTGACGGTTGGAAGACGCGCCTCACCTTTTGGTTTTTTCATGCGCATTTTACCAGTGTACCCTTAAGAATTTTAGTCAAGTTATGAGTGTACCCCTTAGACTCAACGATCAGAAGAATATAAATTTTTGCCTAAATTTTTTTACAACTGTTGGTGTGGTTTAACCCCTTCCTCAACAGGCGATTAAGAATCACTGTCGACTAGAGTCGAGTTTCATTAGCGATTAAACCTCTCCGCTACTTTTAGGTTGCAAATATTTAGGGGAAATTTTAGGAAAATTATCCAGACAATCCGAATGTATTGGATAAGTTGACACCTTACCGGTATCACGGATAAATGATCACAACTTGAAGATAAGAACAATGGGAATTTCGATCAACAAGTATCTAGGGATAGGATCTATTCAATTATATCGTGACTGCATCCAAAAGTCCTACACGACTCATCCTCCTTATGTTTTTTTTATAAATTTAACCCTTACTCCTTGGGAAAGGTGCATGTAATTCTTATTATTTGGAACTAGTTAATAAGAAAAGAGAGAGACGCCCCGTGAATGAAGGCATATTGTCGAACCACGTACACCTTGTGTTAAGTAATTGTGTTGTGTGAATTTCATTTACCGTTCATCTCTATTTGTTTTGGATTAATCTTACTAGGATTTTACTGCCTACACCTCCCAATAATTTACTACATTATCCCATGTAATTTGGGAATATGCTCTCTTATGGTATTGCATTAATATATTGTTACCTTGATCATTTTTGTAGCACATAATGTTTTAGGTAGATAGTATATCATAATTTGAATTAAGATTTTATATTATTGATTCAAATTCTCGTTTTATAGTTTTCTTATATAGGATTGTATAAATAACATTTTTGCTAACAATGGTGTAAAATATGAACATAAATGTCCACTTTAAAAGTGAGGTGGGAGTGAAATAATTTCAATTTGCAGCATGAATAGATGTTGGAGAGAAAAAATCCACCTCCGATTGAATATGTGTTGTAAGTAGAAAAACATATATGCATGGTTTATTTCTTTGTTTAGGTTGGTTTACATCAGAATGCTTTCTTAGGAAGAACTTGATTGTGCTTTAAGAATGGCTTCCAAAATTATGTGTGTTTCATCATAATCCTAAAAAGAGGAAGGTAAATAGATGTGAAGGGCTGTAAGAAGTGAGTAGATTAGTTTTATTCTTCCATCATATGACAAAACCCTCCTTTTGAAGTTCCAAATCGACGAATGTCATATTTATTCATTTTTAATTTTTTATTTGCTTTTAAGGTAGAAAAAAATCTTATAATGGAATTTATGTTTTTCATATTATTTATTTTTATTTAGATGAACCAAAACTCATAATGTGCCAAAAATCTCACATCCAGATGCTTGCAAGGGTTTGTTTACTTATAAGAAATATGTTTGTATTATGTGGTATTTTTTATGCAATATATAAATATTAATTTTGATTATGCATAAATTTATGTTCTTTTATATTATGAGACTTTATTAGATATATACATACATACATACATACATACATACATACATACATACATACATACATACATACATACATACATACATACATACATACATATGTGTGTGTATGCGATGGATAATTTGACAACAAAAGGGAGAGGACATGTGTTCAATGATCCTATCAAAGATCTCAAATGAAAAGATAAAGATTGGTAATCCTGACTTGCAAAAACTCTGAATTAGATACGTTCGATCAATTAGGATAGCTAAGGTCAAGGAGGCCTACAAAGATCAATCTATTTTATTTTGTCTATAAATATAGCCTTTACCCCAGGGAAAATGGGTATGTAACCTTTGTTATCATAACGAGATTAATAAAAATGGAGAAAAAATACCCCGTGGATGTAGGTACAATGTCGAACCATGTATATATTGTTCTTGTGTGTCATTGTGAACGTTTTATATTTTGCTCAGCTTTAATTTTATTAATTAATACTAGTATGATTTTACGACCTACAATTGGTGTTGTCTATGGGAAATAATTTTCCTTTCTCAACCAAACAAAGCCAACTAGAAACTAGTTATGTATCATTCACACAATCAACACTTTCCATCTCACGATAATCGACAAGACAACCAGAATGATCATGTGGACCCCAGGGTAATGTCCAAGATCCAACCTACCAAGATTTTCCATACTCCTAGTTCTAGTTACCCTCCACATGATGATCAAACAATCGAGAGAGATGAGCCACCATGATCCACCCAGATATCTCGGTTGGTGGATGACTATGAGTAATGTCTTCGGTAATAAGAGGTAGCCATGCACTACCAACAAAAGGCAAATGACTGCATCCAATATCACTTGGAAAATATAGAGTAGGATATTGATGGGGATAAATGTAATTTCCATGATTGTTCCCACATCCCTCAAGAGAGTAAGATTCGTATCTAAGAAAGGAGTTCATAATTCAACCAAGATCATTCCCACCATAAGGTACCATTAAACAAGAGATACAATCACAATTGTTATCACGATAATAATGACCTCTTCAATCTCATCCAAAGAGAGATGGAAGATCATCCAACTCACTAAGGGACCAAGTCCACCAAGGAACTGGACAGAAGGGTTCTCATCAACCAAATGAAGTCCACTTTCACATGGTCGATTGAGTATTTTGAGCCTCCCAAGAAGTTCATCATCCTCTGATTTAAGATTTGTGAAGAAAGAACTGATTCCACCAACTACGTTCGCCAGTTTTGTTGGACAATGACCCTTTGGCTTAATAATAAGGCCCCCATATGCTGTATTTTCCCTTCCATACTGGGGGACATGGAATAAAAATGGTTTGTGTAAGGAACCAAATTTCTAATTGAGTCCTTTGTAGTTTTGGCTTAATTCCGTACAAAAACATTTGAGTCATAGGATAGAGTGCATATGTGTCCATCCAAGCCTATGACATGTTTGTTGAAGATGTAGCGTCCAGTTTTATAAAGCTTCGTCATTACCGAGTTTCTAGTGCCTCGTTTCTACGTCATCAACTTGAAGATTCCAAGGTCTCCAAAGGTATGAATGCATTTAATATATATATATATATATATATATATATATATATATATATATATATATATATATATATATATATATATATATATATAGGAGACTTGGACAATATTTTTATGGGTGTAATTTTTGGTCAAATGACTTTTATTTTCAGAAAATGTTTTTAGAACTTTGTAGAAAAGTTTTTGGGCTTAAAAAAATGAAATTTAGGTTTTCTATTTTTTCATTCGAAATTATCGTTCGAACGAGAATGTCGTTCGAACGAGTTTGCCAACGAGATTGCCAAATGAACATTGACTTTTCGTTTGAAGTTTCGTTCTAATTAACTCGTTTGAACGAGTTTTTCTAATGAGTTTTTGGCCTGTTTTTCCCTTGAAATCTCATTCGAACATAGTCGTTCGAACGACCTGGAAATGTCGTTCGAATGAGATTTCTAGCCGGGATAAGTTTTGGCAGTTTTATCCCATTTCCCATTCTTTTATCCCACTTCTTTTTGGCAGTTTAAAACTTACTCGGGACAAATTTTTCCATAGACTTTGGTACCTTCATTGAGAGTACATTTGAGAGAATATACACTAACCAAAGTTCCATGTTTTTATGTGTTGAATTTTAAAGAAATATTTTCAATAAACACATGAGTTTACACCCATAGTTTGTTTATCCAAGTACCTCATATATATAATATATTGCTTGGAGTTGTTTGGAACCATTGGTTCATCTCTACCATAAAAAGGAGAAGTTTGGGTTTACTTCTACATCCCACAAAGAAGAAGACATTTGGTTTACGCTGTGGTATTCCCACTCGAAGAAAAGCTTCGCGTGAGGGTGACGGTGTCTCAGAGTCCCATCGGAGGAGTCCATGGTTATCTACTAGGCATAGGTAGTTACAATAAAGAGCGTCAAGTCTTGGATGGAGTCAAGTTGTTGGTGTAAGTCTACTTTCTTGTAATTTGTAATTCCGTACTTAGTGGATTTATTAGGCCAGGGCCATCCAAGGTTTTTCCCGTTTTGGGTTTTCCTCGTACATCGGTGTGTAGTGTGATTGTGAATTTATTTTATCTTGCCAAACACATAGATGCATGCTTAGATAATTCAAGATAAAATTTGGTTTAATTATCACACGTATCTATTTTGGTGCTAAAATTAATTGGGTGAAATTTAATTTAATTTAATCAAGTCATATATTTAATTTGATAATTTGGTTTGGCCTAATTTGCAAAATTGAATTAATTATTGTTAGGAAAATTTCTAGGACTTGGGTTGAATTAATTTGGTTTAACTGAAAAATCCATTTGTTGTTTAATTTATTCACTTTGTGTTTAGTTTAATTTTAATTTGTAAGAAATTAAACTTTGTTGTTTTTGTGTGTTGTGTGTTGAACCATCCTATTCCGCACTTAAAAGGAAATTATTTTTAAAGAATTTTAAAATTAGGGGTCCTACGTTTTCAACAGTTTGAGAAATTACCACATCGGTCGATCACAAGTTTCAAGAAGCTTGCAGAGGCGTTCATTTTAAGGTTAATCAACAATAGTACCCAACCAATGAGGATGGATTCACCCCTTATAATGAAGAAGAATTCCTAAGAGACACTGCAAGATTATGCTCGACACCATTGCGAAACCTACAATGAGGTGGAGGACTGATCCGAATAACTAGTAGTGGCCTCATTTAAGATCAGCCTACCGAGCAACTCCATGATTCACTAATCCCTCACCAAGAAAGAGGTGGGAGTGTGCCTCTCTATGGTTGCTACCCAAATAAAAAAATTACTTCCCTTAATTCAATAAAAAGGTTTATTAATTTATTATGATAAATGGGTTTAACAATCCAAAAGTCTATGTGACAAAGTATTTTACTAAATTTTAGAATCTTCAAGTTTTACTTCTTATTCAAGACAATGATTCCAAAAGATGCGAAAAGAGTAGAATAAGCACAAGATCCGGTATATTAGGGAAAACCCCACTAATAGGGAAAAAAATCGGGCCAATAAAAATGAAAAATACATTATGGTAGATTTTTACAAATAAAAGATAGAGACTTACACCCTCCCCGCTCCCCCCAGCACCCCCCCCACACACACACAACATAATGACTTACTAGACAATCTTTCCCACCATATTCTCCATAGAGAGAGCCAAAGGTTGGAGAACATTGTATAACTGGGACATGTTTTGGTCCGCAACCAATGCCTTTAAATATTTTGCTAGAACTTTTATTCTTTATAGTCTTATTCCTAAAACGAACCTTCAACCAACCAAAAGGCTATACCTAGGATTTTTAAATAATCCTATAGATATGTATGTTAAGGTGTTTGCAATGTGTGGCGCTTGAAATCTCAAACGAGTTTTCTAAGACAAGGAAGAGTAAACATTAACTCACAAATGAAAATAAATTTTTGAACATAAGGTGAGTAAATATATATCTATTAAAAACAATGGCTTGAAGAACTCAATGATTAGAGTGACAAAATTTGCTTTTAAATATATAAAAAAAATTATTAGTAAAAATATTTTTTTCAAAACTCTCACTCATCGTGTGGAAGAGTAAAAGACACTTAACTTATAGCCTTTGGATATGAAAAGGGCTAAAGGATAAAATGCTAGGTGTCACATTCTTATGGTGTCAAATAGTCATATCAGGGTATTAGTCACCTCATAGGTTGTACTTGACACATTAAACAAAAAGATCTTTAAGAAGAATCTTACGAAAAGTAGCTTTCGGCACTATCATACGCATTTCGTCAGCGAACCTGAGCCGGTCCCGGTTGTGCCAAAGTCCAAATAATTTTACACAAGACACAAACACCGACGAAACACTATCATTGCAATGAGGAAGTTTGTCATTGAAGAGTCATTGCGACGAAACAAGTTGAGAGAGTATCCAGAGAAATTTTATTTAGTTTGCCTTAGAAAAATATTTAAAAAGAGTTTTGAGCAAACTCTAAGTATGTTTGTCCTACAGAAGAACACCCATACTCAAAATAAACAAAAAGATGTAATTTCTTTATAAAATAGACTTTTCTTTATGAAAAGTATATTTACATGCGTATTTTACAAAATTACAAATCCGGGTTAATTAAAAAGATTTTCCAATTATAAAAACTTATTAACCAAGGTGAATCTAAATTCGCTAAGTCTTATACCTTTCCTAAGTGGTATACTTCAGGCTTTGCATTGAGTGAATCGGGTTTGTTGATGAAGCTTTCGGAGGACCTCTTGGAAAAAGACTCAAATATGTTTTGGTCAATGAATTTAAGCAATGTATTCTATGGAGCATATTGAGTATACTATACTTTTAAAATCTCCCCTTATATCAAATTATGAGACAAAACATTAAAAAGAAAAATTACAAGTAAATGAAAGAAATCTACCATTTTATGACTTGCCTGGCCAAGGGTAAATACAAAAAATTGAAAACTACATTTGTTGCAAGTAAATAACCACTACAAGAGACCCAACAATCTTTATGGATAAAAAAGAAGCTCATGTTCAATACTTTCCTATTGCATACTAGCAAACTCACCAAGGTATCAATGTGAAGAAATATGACAAGGAAATATAATAAATATTAACATGTGAATATAGCATTTGGAACATGTGAACATCATATTTATCGAAAATAACTCTCCCTCAAATATATAATTCATCTCAATAAACATAATATAACAACAAATAAATATAAACAACCTAATATGCATAGACAAATATACTCCCCTATCTACAAAATGCTCCTCTTTTTGTCGCGAAAAATGACAAAGGAAATAAGCAGGTACATAATGGCATCAAATTCTCAAGGCATTTTAAGAGAGTAAGACATGCCAATCAAACCAAAGAATAGAGAATATTCACATAGTGAGGGATTAAGTAATATAATACTAGGCAAGATATAATCAAGATAATCATAGGCCAAAGATCAACAATTTTAACTGCACATGGGAAGATAAAATATAACAAGAAAAGACATAATAATGATAAAACGCAATAAGCATTTAATAGTTGAGGGTTTACAAGGATTATAACAAATATGATCAATTCAAATAAAAATCCAAAAACTTCATATACAAGGCCCAAAAAAATAAATTATAGGAAATATTCTTCTTCTTTAACATCCCAAAGACACACAAATCAATGAGATCGGTGATAGAATCATGAAGGTGTCCCTGACATTCCGCACATGAGTATCAAAGGTGTGATAAATATCGACAAAAAAGAATAAATCATTGAAATAAATGAGGGTATCAAATTAGAACCCGGTTAAGTAGATATCCGAGAGACGATAAAATGCAACTCATCTTCAGTTAGGGGGAACGAACTAGATGCTTACGATATAGGGGAAAGATGAGGAGCTCGTTGAGGACCAATATGCAGTGGTGTGTTTGTGTAACTATAGTCGTCAAGTTGAGAAATAGACACAAAATATGAATCAATACTTAATGCAAATTGCGGCTTTTCTAGAACTTTATCGAGAAGTAAAGGAAATCCAAACTCCAAATAAGTTGCACAATAAAATGACCCTAGGCCAAAGTGTGAGCTTTCATGTTTTTCTTTGTGTGATAAAAAATTAAATCCCTGATTAAATCACACAAACACATACTAGATCTCAATCCAATGTCGTACAATAATCAAGCATGTTTAAGAGTTATGTTGTGGTGGTGGTATGTGGAAAAAATACAAGAGCACACACACAACCATGTTTAGAATATACAATCCCTTAGTAAGCCATGCATGAGAAAAAGTCCTACCACTCCAAGCCGGATAATGGTTGTCACACAAAAGAATGATTACATTCCGATGGTAAGGTTCACTCAAAATCGACTTGTAAGGATAATCGGGTTGATATTCTTCTGGGACACCAAAGTGGTTTCTTATCCACTTGAAAGAAATTTTCACTTGAATTTCCCTCATTTTGGAAGAAAGAAATTTAACGCCTAAGTTATCCTTACCATCTACAAGAGTTGAATAAAATTATCTCACCAAATTAGGGTAACATGGTCCCGTTTGAGAGAAAATACCAATCCATTTTTTTCTACCACCTAAGAACTCATGTAAATGCTGAAAAATATTCCAAATCAGTGGACCTCTCCCAATGGATAGGACTTATAGCAAAGAGTTCATCAAATTAGGAGTGATTAGAGAAATTCGAGGCAAGTGAGCATGATTTTGGATATGTGATATAGCCTGAAATCACACACCAAGACACAAGCATAGAAATCCAATGAGATATGGAAATAAAAACTAAAAATCCTATACTAACGCTTTGAGTGGGTCATCCCCCAAAAAATGTAAAGCTAAGCAATACAGTAAAAATATACTCAAGAGATTCAATGTAAATTCAAGATAAGTAAAAGTCATCAATTGTAGCAAAACATTTCATTAAAATCTATCAAAACTACTATCATCAAGCCCTAACTCTAAAAGAGGAGTAAATCAGAAAATCTAAGAAAGAAAACTTACCAAGATGAAGATTTAATCCATTAGAATGAGGTAATGGTCTTAGGAGGAAGGTAGGAGGTTTCTATAGGTGAAATAGGTTTTGAGAGAAAATGGGTAAAAATACTTTGAATTCCCTATTTGGGCATTTTGAGCAAACCCAGTTACTGTCATTGTAGCGAGATTTTTCTCGTAGGCCACAACGAAGCTTTAGTGATGGCAGGTCGCGTAAACTTCCAACTAACAAAATTTGTGCAAAAAAAAAAATCACAATCAAACAAGGAATTATACATATTATTTCTTATATAAAGGTAGTTACATTTTTATCCTAAAAAATACCATTTTGAATGATCGGACAAGCTCCAAAAGACCATACAACGGTTTTTGTCTATGCCAAATACTTTACACAAAGAATGGTTTAGCAATCAAAGGCTTAAGATTAAATTAAAGTCATATAAAATATAGAGTGATTCAAAGACATAACTCATGATAGAAAAGTGAATGAAATGGTCATTAATACTTTATGCAACAAAGAGACTGCCTTATTTTTCCTTGAAAACAAATAAAATATTCAACTACTTTTTCTTCCTCGAATAGCTATTTATGAATAAAACCTTTTTAAGTGTCATATCCTTTATGTCGCTCAATTTTGGATAGATTAAAATCATTGAGAAATTAATTTTGATAAAAAAAATTCATGTGGAGGCTTTCGATCAATCATTATATAAAGGGTGGAAAAATATTTCCAATTTTTCAAAAGTAGTTTTAACAACCCAAAGTTATAGACCTTACCACCTCATCACTCATAATTTAGAACATATATATTTTCAACTCCAACCATGATGATATAGACTCTCATACATAAAAGGATCAATAATGACACCCGTTCATCAAAGCATCGAATAGAACTTTTAATTTCTAATAGAAGTAAAAAATAAATCCCTTAATTATATTTTGCATGGAAATGCTCAAGTTTATTATGCGGTTTAAAGTACATGAATTGTGATGAATACTCTAAAATATCAAGGTCAATTTACTAAGGCATTTGATGCTATAAAACTTTAGGCTATGAGTATTAAAAGCCATAAATAAAATTGCTAGTATAATAACTAAGCATGTAGGTTTTTATTTATACTCATGGGATAAAATAATACCTAGCAAGCATAGAATACCAATATTGTACAAGGTCAAAATTTCGAGTTATGAAGAAAGCAAAGAACATATCTAAATAATAAAAGGAAATAATATAGAGAAGTCGATATGACTATCCAAAAATGAAAAAACCAAACACTCTAAGACACCTAGACCAAAAGAATTCAATTTCTTCTTAAACTATGACCAAGCCTTGGCATGGTTTTCTAGGTATTCTAGTTATCCTCAATCAATAGCTTGTTTCAAAATCCTATCTGGTTAAATCTTTAAGTAATTGGATTTAGAAACTTTAGAAACCAATTTGGGAAATATGGGAGGATCAATCATTTCCCTTTTCCCTTCCCTTTGGAAAAAACCTTTTAAGAGTCTTACACCTTCTTATTTACCTTCATATCAACATTCATACCCTTATCAAAGTCACTTAAATGTTACGCACGTTAAAGCAAAAAACAAAACTCCTTAAGGTGTCCTAATTTATGACAATGTGTGCACCTATAGGGTTGTGAAACAATTGGGTCGATGGGGCACTTTATTTCCTAATTCTAAAGTAAAACTCCTCCAAGTGCTCTTCCCTATTGAAAAATAAACATATGAAAGTCAGCTTCTTTTGGTTTTCTTTGGGTATAGAATGCGTTGAATATTCACTATTGAGAGATGGCAAAATTGATTAGGATGCTATGAAAGCTTGGCTAGATGTGGAGCCATCACTCTTAAAATTGATTACTCATTTATCCGATGTGGACAACTTAGAATAAAAATTAACTTATCCAACTTTTTAGACCTACTCACCATATTCATCTTAAAAGTGGTTAGGGATAGTAGCTCGGTCTCAAGCAAAGAGATTTGGTTCTCTAAGGCTATTGTTGATTTTTCAGTCTTGTTTAAGGACATCCTAAGGGGCATAATCTACATGTGATGAAATTAGATGGAACTTCCTTCAAAATGTGATTGAATACTCACAACATGTGGATAACAAAATGGGTCACACTACTCTCACTCACCAAAGCCATTTGATTATTGGCATTGGATAGCACGGTGGAGAGTTTGATGTTATGACTTTTGAAGTTTATGGACTCCTTGTAAAGCCTAACATAGTTCTTTTGAAGATTATTTTCCTCTTCTTCCTTAATAGTGCTGAAAGAGGGATTATAAAAATCATTTCTTCACTAGATGGAAGAGGAATATAAAAATTCTCTGAATTATCCAACTTGTCAAATCTCTCTTTCACCATAAATGTAGCATAGTTGCATCCTTGAGAGTCATTTTTGGAGTCTTAGTCATCACTACTAAAAGTGGCATGATATGCGCTCTTACTACCACTATAACTCAAATTTAGGGGACATTGCTTCGACATGTTCCCTCAACCACCACACGTGAAACACGTGATGGTTTTTGGTCATTCATCTTTATTTTCTATACTTCCACAACCAATCTCAAGTCTAGGAGGATAGTTCTTGGGTACGCCTCCAGACTAAAATAGTTTCTTCCACTTCTTGGCAAAATTAGTGAGAAATGCCATAAAATCCTCACTAACATCATGGGAACTAAAATCAAGAGATGCACTCTTAGCCTTGAAAGCTAGATTTTTTGCCTTTGGAGGAACACCTTTTTTCTAAGACAAATTTCCCTCATAGGTTTAGAGAGAGTCAACCAATTCATCTACACCCATTGGATTAGAAATCAAATCTCCAACCTCTTTAATGGCATCCACTTTGCAACAAAACCTAGGGAGAGAGCATAATATTTCATCAACAATCTTATTATCTTCAACGATCTTTCCCAAAGCAAAGACTTAGGTAACTATGTCATTCATTTTGGCATATAACTCATCAAAAGTTCCATTATCCTTCATGGTAAGGAGTTTGAAATAGGTGATAAGTCATTGAAACTTGGAGTGCTTCATGGTAGAGGTGCCTTTATAGGTCGTTTGTAAGATTTCCTATGCCTCCTTAGATGTTGTGCATGTGGATATACATCTGAACTCACTCATAGACACGTAACCAAAAACTACATTAAGTTCCTTCATATTCCACCCACTCTCCTTTAAATCATTATCGTCCCAACTAGATCTAATATTGTTAACTTGGCATCATCGACAACAGTTTTTTGGACAAGTCCATCCCAGAAACATACTGTTTCATATTCGATTGTCCATATAAATCAAGTAATTTATCATATTGGCTTTCCAATACAAATAATTGTTACCATCAAATGGAGGCCGCCAGAGGGTTAAACTTCCACCCATTGCATACAAAAGGATCTAAACCTAGGTTTTTACACCTAAAACTTGGAGACCCGCCCCGATACCACTTGAGAGTGTGCCTCTCAATGGTAGCTACCCAAATAAAAAATTAATTCCCCTAATTCAAGAGAACATTTTGTTAATATATTATTATAAAAGGGTTAAATAATTCAAAAGTATATTTGACAAATTATTTAACTAAATTTTATAATCTTAAAGTTTTATCTTCTTACTTAAGGCAATGATTCTAAAATATGCAAAAAGATTAAAATAAGCACAAGATTGGATATATTTGGCAAAGACTGACTAGCTAGAATAACCTCGGGCTGATAAGAACGACAAATGCAATTTGGTAGAGTTTTATAATTAGAAGAAAGATAGTTACACCCTCATGATGTAATTACCGAGTAGACACTCTTTCCCACCAAATTCTCCATAAAGAGCACCAACACCTGGAGAACGCAACACAACTGCAACAAGTTTTGGTCCGCAACCAATGCTTTCAAATGTACCACAAAAAATTTTCTTCTTTATAGTTGAATGAACTTTTATTCCTATAAAGAATATTCAAGCAACCAAAGTGCTACACCTAGGATTTTGAGAGAATTCTATAGATATGTATGTTGGGGTGTTTGCAAAGGTGTGGTGCTTTAAATCTCAAAACGAGTTCTCTAATCCAAGGAAAATAAATAATTACACTCTAATTAAAATGTCTTTTTGAACACAAGTTGAGTAACTATATCTATATTAAAAATAAACGACTAAAGAACTCAAAGAAGAGGATTGAAAAAATGGGATCTCGAATATATAAAATGTTTTAATCAGCAAAAATATTTTTTCAAAACTCCCATTCTTGGTTTGGAAGAGTAAAAAGACACATAACTTATAGACTTTGGAATTAAAAAGGGTTAAAGGCCCAAATGCTAGATGTCACACCCTTATGGTGTCAAATAGTCATATTAGGGTCTTAGTCAGTAAAAACATTGTACTTGACAAATTAAAGAAGAAAATCTTTAAGAAAGATGTTGTGCAAAAGTGACTATCGGCACTGTGAGATGTGCTTCGCCATAGTGTCATTGTAATGAGGAAATACCTTTTTGGAATGAACTGAACTAATCCAGATCGCACCAAAGTCCAGAGAATTTTTCATAGGTCACAAACATAAGCAAAATACAATCGCTGCAACGAGGAAGTTTTGTCGTTGGAGTGTTGCTGAGGCGGGACAGGACGCGAGAGTATTCAAAGAAATTTTGTTCAGTTTCTCTTAGAAAAAATTCAAAAAGAGTTTTAAGAAAACTCTAAGTATGTTTGTCCCACACAAGAACACCCATACTCAAAATAAACAAAAAGATGCAATTTCTCAATGAAATTTATTTTTTATATGAAAAGTATATTTGTACGTGCATTTGACAAAATTACAAAGTCAAGGTTAATTAAAATTATTTTCTAATTATAAAAATAGATTAACTAAGGTGAATCTAAGTTCGTTAAGTCTTATTGATTTCTAAGTGGGTTACTTGAGGTTTTGCAATGAGTGAATCCGATTTATTGATGAAGGTTTTCGGTGACCTCTTGGACAAAGACTCAAATATGTTTTGATCACTGAATTTAGACAATATATTCTATGGAGCACACCATCATGTATACTATACTATTACAAGTGAATACTACTATATATGAGCTTATGTCCCGGATCAAGAAATATGCCAAGGTAGTAGAAAGAACATAATAAGATACTGGTCGACCCAAGAACGGAGATAAGGACAGTTCCCGAAGAAGGGGTAAGAATTAGAACGACATATCCAAGAGCAACGACAAGTAAGATCCCAAAAAAGCCCATCGCGCCATAAACAATGTTTTTAGAGATTCGATATAAAAGATCCTACATAAAATCAAGGATCACTTGTACTTCAAGTGGTTGAGGAAGATGGAAGGGGACCCATCAATAAGAAACACAATCACAAGGCACATGGACATAAGATGTCGAATTATAAGGTACTCAAGTCGCACATAGAAGAGTTGGCCCAGGAAAGTTATCTAAATGACTATGTGGATAAAAAGAACACAAAGGTCCTATTGAGCGTGATCAAAATCCAAACAATTTCCAAATGATGATGATATAGGACACGAGTTAGCAATTATTCACGGGGCCCCAATCTCTAATAAAATCTAAGCCAGTGCTATAAGAATGGATTTGGAAAACCTTACTATGATTATGGAAGATTTGCATATCAACCTTGATAAAAACATAGTTCATAAATGCTACTGACCAAAAGAAGTTGACTATAACAAACATATTGTATTCATCGAATAAGACCTAATTGGAGTCAGAACTCCACATCATGAAGAATAAGTAATCACTCTCATAATCACCAATTAGGATGTGGATAAGCTACTAGTGGACCAGGGGAGCTCATCAAAAGTCATTTATTTAAATTTATTCAATAAGCTCAACCAAATATGGAAGATCTGAAGGATGAGACCATACCACTAGTAGGCTTCACTATAAGAATAACGGTGCCCCTTGAAAAGGTCATGCTCCTAGTATAAACTGGAAGCGTATTCAAATTGGTAGATTTTATGGTCGTGTACATTGAGTCATTATACAACGTGATTCTAGGGTAAGGATGGCTCCACATGATGAACGCATTCCCATTCACCTATCACGTAAAGCTCAAATGCATTATCGACTGGGGGTAATAGAGATACGTTGGAACCATGTTACTCACTGGTAATTCTTCATTACTACAATAAAACCTAAATAGGAAAAGAACAAAGAGAGTATGACAAATTCCAAGGGAGCCATCCCCTCCAAATAGTAGCAATAATATAAAAGATCAAGGGTAAAAGACATAAGGGTGGACCCTGCAGATAAAGTTATGAAACCACTACAAGGAGTAAGGTTCGACGAGTCTGTCCTAAAAAATAAGTTTATGATAAGAATCTCACTCATTGATCATAAAAAGGAAGATCTTTTTTCTTTCCCTAAAGAGAACTAGGATGTGTTCACTTGGCAGCTGTATAATATGCCTGGAATCGATCGTGAAGTAATGTGTCATCAACTTTGCGTGGACCCAAAATTCCCATTGATGATATAGAAGGCATGAAGAATAACACTAAAAGGAAAAGGCAGTGGAAGAGGAAGAGGAAGTAGGGAGACTTTTGTAGGCAGGTTTATCAAATAAGTTTAATTCCCTGAATATCTCTCGAACCCAATCGTGGACAAAAAACGTAATGGAAACTAGAGAGTCTGTATAGACTTCGCCAACCTGAATAAATCATGTTATAGGGATAGCTTTCCCCTAAAAAATATCGATTAGTTGGCCAAAGCTATATCTAACCATGAATGAAAGTTCTTCCTAGATGTTTATTCTGGCTATCACCAAATCCCTCTGTTTGGGCCCGACCACGAAAACATATATTTCATCACCACCTATATTATTACAGAATCATGTCGTTCAAAATAAAAAACACAGGAGTGACCTACTAAAGGTTCATCCCCAAGATGTTTAAGCACCAGTAGGGTGACACCATGGAAGTATATATAGACGACATCATCATGAAAAGAAATCAAAAGGGCGATCTCATTATAAATTTGGCAAAGACATTTGAAATCCTTAGGTGTTTCAAAATGAAGTTGAACATAGCTAAATGTTCCATTTGAGTCCAATTCAAAAAATTATTGGGTTATCTAGTTAGTTTGAAGGGAATCGAAGATAATCTCGACCAAATTGAATCAATAAGAACCTTACAGCCACCTAAGACTATCAGGGAATTTTAAAATCTGACTAGAATGATGACTGTTTGAAGTCACTTGAAGAAATCAGGTTATACTTGAGAAGACCTCCTCCCTTCACGGTCCTAAATTTGGGTTACTTAGTATACCTTTACCTTTCAATGTTTGACCATGCAATCAACTTGCCTTGATATGTAGGAAGTAGGGGAACCAAGCCTCGATCTATTACGTCATCAAGACATAATTGGACACCGAGAAACACTATCTACCCATGGAAAACCTAACATACTTGATGATAATATATCCAACCTCTGATATTCTAAGAGTTCTTTGATGCCCAACTCCCTCATTTAATGATGGAGGTCCTAAGGGCAACCTCAAACCTTTGTTAACCTATGTTAAGCCCCTAAGACCTCCAGTGAGTTCAAAAATGGACCCCAAAGTTACCGTAGGCCTTAACTATTTTTTTATCTCCTGTGATGATCAGTCATTCCAAAACATCTCTGTAACTAAGCTCATAAACTTCAGATTCAACATTTAATTATGTCTAACGTGCAAACCAAACCTCATTTGAAGAGAAATGATGCCAGAAGCTCATCTAACCCTCAACCCAGAGGTATATCATGCAAAACATACTTCCAAGACATAATATGGTCTACCATTGAGGGTTTCAGACCTCCCAAGCATCTGACATAATTTATGTTTGTCTGACGGGTAGGTAAAAAGCACAGAACTATTCCACCTACTGCCACCACTCAACTCCACTTGAATTGATGACTCTCATGTGCTTTATATCCACCCAACAACTACCTTACACCACCAATAAAACCTTCAACCAACACTCTACCCCTAAATAACTCCGTCAGACCTCAAAAATGCCACTATCATGTTGTGATAGTCACTTCATTCTATCTCTAACAGATTGCCTATATAAGAGGAGATAGAGAACGATTAAAGACATGTTCAGATCATCATATTTCTTTAGGACAAAAGTGTTTTAAGATCATACAAGTGTTTCCTTATTTTTTAACATACTCTCAACCCATTGTTGAGAGTATAAAATAATCATGTGGAGCACTTCTATCTATCTTGCATATTATGTTCCTTATTGAGTCCTAAATTAATACTTAGGAATCCTTAGAGAAGTCTATCACTTACTTCCTAAGTTACTCTATATTAGTGACAAAGGTCAAAAGGAACTTAGAATCTCTTGTCTAACTAGATTTTAAACTTTTTATAATATAACACCATTTGATAGTGGATGTAGGATGCTCGGTTAAGGTTTGAACAAATTTGAATACTTATCTTATATTTTAACATGTCTCCCCTTTTACTTATTTGAGGTCCGAATTGGAGAACCTGTCAGGTCTGAGGTCACTTACGATTCAATACCCACCAGTTTGTCATCATATGTGGGAATAACCAGATCTATTTGTCTCATACACATACTTTACTCTTTTCAAAATGCTGAATAATGCCATTTTGACCCGTTCTTTCAAAGACACGGAATCTCGAAAAAAAGAGCTTCAAAAGAATCTAGCTGTCATTATAAAAAAGGTTCCTTTACCATCGGTGGTAGAGGAACCATTTGTACCACTAAATAGTGGCATTAGAGAGAACCAAGGGCCCAATTAGAGGGAAAATGATCAAGAGTGTGTACCCAAGGCACCCCAATGATCATTGACCCGTACCCTTGTCAAGGACATATTATCACTCCACAGAAATCAATCTTATGGTGGTTACAGGTTGGCTAAGAATTGGGACAATAAGATCAAGAAAATACAAGAATAGTTAGGTAATTTCCTCAACCAGTACAAGATGTAAACTCCTAGCACCATTGAATTATCTTCCTAAAATACATTATATCCATTCTGCAATGACATTCAACATTATAAACTATTGGTCACTCATTCTCCTTGATTTTTTTTTGGAAAATCAATATATATTAGCAGAAGGAGAAAAAGAGCCTTTCTCCGGTGGCTTACAGTCTAAATAGGAAATATTAAAATCATTAATGTAGGAACTGAAAAATCTAGTGTTAGGACCCTTATAAGGCCTAGCTTTGAAAGTTAACACAATATCATAATGAATGGCTTGAATTATTGACTTGGACTTCATTGAGATTCCTTCAACATTTGTTTTGTTCCTGGAACACCAAATCTGCCAACAAATATAGAGAGGAGTAATCTTATAAAGAATTGATCGAATAGTTTTCCCACGATAATTAATCCACCAAGCAGTAAATTTAGATCTCAAGGAAGAATTCTGAATTCGGAGGCCCATCAAATTTTCAAAATGTACCCATACCACCTTAGCAACATCACTAGTGTGAAATAAGTGGTCATCATCTTCTTCTTGGGAAATCAAACAACAACGACATTTATAAACCATAGGGATAAAGATACGTTTAAGATTAAGATCCAGAGGAAGAGATTTATGAAGGATACTCCATGAGAAAATAGAAACTTTAGGAATTATCATCGGGTCCCATATCATAGAAAAAGAGAATTGCAGACAATGTTTTTCCCGGATTAAATCCCAAGCCTTCTTAAGAGAAAAATTAGAGATAACCCAGTTTTGTTCACAAGAATTATGCCCATCAATATATTCCTCAACTGATTGCATTCTCTTCCAGGTGACACTAACAAAAGAAGGAACTCCCATGTAATTAGCATGGGCAAGTTTTTTAAACTTGAAATGCATAAAATTAGCCCATAAAGAATTATATTTTAAAAATTGGGACCAGATTTTGCATGCATATGCCTCACAAATATCATTTAAATTTCTGAGTCCAAGACCACCTTCTAATTTAGGTCTAGAAATGACATCCCAAGATACCCAATGATATTTACGAATTTCATCCAAATGTCCCCAGAAAAAATTGGAACAGATTTTTTGAAAGTCTTTAAAGAACGATTTTGTCGGGTGAGTTGTGGAAAAAACGTGTAGAATTGACTGAAGAACAGTTTTAATAAGGATAAGGTGCCCAGCTTGGTTAGTAACTGAGCAGTTCCATTCTTGAATCCGATTCATAGCCTTAGCAGTTATACCGTGAAAAAGAATGTTTTTTTTCCTACCAACAAAAGTGGAGCTCCCAGATAAACCATACCGTGAAAAAGAATTTTTTTTCCTACCAACAAAAGCGGAGCTCCCAGATAAACCAACGGAAGAGAGGACTGACGAAAACCGGATCTGTTGAGATTCCATTTGCGCTGACACAAAGAACAATGCTGAGAAAACAAAATACAACTTTTAGAGATATTAATCTTTGGCCTGATTGAAGTTCAAATTAAGATAGGAACTCCCTGAATTTCCTGAAGGATTTAACATTGCCATTGAGGAAAAAAATAATGTCATCTACAAATGAGAGCGACGATACAACGGGACAGCCACGGGGAATAGAGAAATGATTTATAGACCCTTGTATCATAAGTTTGTGAATGCCTCTATTTAGGACTTCAACTGCTATAACAAATAACGCAGGAGAAAGGGGGTCACCTTGGCACACTCCACGACCAGATTTAAAAAACCCGCAAGCTTTGCCATTAAGAATGATTGAATACCAGCAATTAGAGATAACTCGCCAAATCATGTCAATCCAACTTTCTGAAAATCCATAAGCTCGGAGCACTTTGAGAAGAAAGATCCACGATATTCTATGATATGCTTTCGCCATATCCAGTTTAACCACCACATTAGAACCTCTTGATTTTTTGTTGATTTGAGAAAACAATTCTTGAGCTAGAAGGATATTGTCTGAAATGGATTGCTCTTCGATAAACCCTGCTTGAGATGGAGAAATAATTTTTGGGAGCAAAGATCCAATACGATTAGCTAATATCTTTGAAATAATTTTATTAGAAAAATTACAAAGACTAATGGGTCTAAAATCAGAACAAGTTTTTGGTTTTTCCACTTTAGGAATAAGAACTATATTAGTGGAAGACCAACTCCTTGGAATATCTTTGCCAACAAAAAAAGATTGAATTGCATTAACAAGATCTTTAGCAATGATATTCCAACAAGTTTGGTAAAAATACCCATTAAAACCATCCGGACCCGCAACACTATCTTTATCGATAGAAAAAATGGATTTTCTGATTTCTTCCTCATCCAGCAACCTGGAAAGCATAAGATTATCCTCACAATTAATCATTTATGGAATGTGCCCAAAAATCTATTCCTCCTCCTCACAAGCGGAAGACTCCCCAAGAAGAGCGTGGAAGTATGAAACAATTTCCTCTTCTACTTTATTAGGTTTATTAAGAGTTACACCCGCATCATTCTCAATTTGGTGTATGAATAATTTATTTCTCTTTTTCTTAACCACCGAATGAAATTTTTTTGAATTGAGATCCCCTTCTTTTACCCATTTAACACGGGCCTTTTGCTTCCAATAAATTTCTTTAATTTTAAGCTCCTTATTATACTTCGCCATAGCCAAATGCCAAGCTTCCCGATTTAGAGGAGAAGGATCAATATCATATAATGCTTCCTTTAAAACAACCGCATCTTCTGCCTTTTGAACCCGAGAAAAAATATTTGAAAACACATTTTTATTCCAACTCCTGAGAGAGTCTTTCGCTTTCCGTAATTTTGAAGAAAAGATTGCCATGGGGTTTCCAGAGCATTGACAATTCCAAGCTTCATCAACTACCTCCAAAAAAGAAGGGTTTGTAATCCACATATTCTGAAATCGGAATGGTTTAGGAACCGAATCAAAATAAAATTTTAATTTAAGAACTAGAGGAGTGTGATCAGAATTAGTACGATGAATATGCTCAACCGAAGAAGAAAAAAGATTATTAAACCAACCGTCATTACCCAAGACACGATCAAGACAAGCCCAAATTCTAGAATCCCCATCTCTATTGTTGCACCAGGTAAAGTTTGAACCTGAGAAAGGAATCTCCTATAAACCAACTTGGATCATAGTAGAATTAAAATCAACCATAGCCTGACTATCAACCACATTGCCCCCCAATTTTTCCTGTTGATTAGACACTATATTAAAGTCTCCCCCAATAATCCAAGACTCATATCTAAGAGCAGCAATAGAAATAATTTCATCCCAAAGCAATCTTCTATCTGTTTTATTGCACTTGGCATACACACAAGAAATCAAATAAGATATGTGGGAATTAGGGAGAGTAGCTAAAATGGTCAAAGCTTGATCCATGTCTCTAACAACATCCACAATACAGTTAAGATTCCACAATAACCAGATATTACCCCCCATATTAGACACATGCCCAGAAAATCCAATTTTGTGCGAAAGAGTAACAATATTGACTTCATCTATTTTTGGCTCCTGAATAGCAACCATGCATATATTATATTTTTTGATAATCCTCTTGAATCTTTTGATAGAAGCTTTATTCCCCACACCTCTGATATTCCAAAAAAGGAGACTAATCATAAGGATAAGTTAAGGAATTGAGCTTGAGATTTTTTAGTAGGAGACCTGGTTTTAATAACTGACACTGGCATATTTTTCTTCTTATTTTTTTATCTTCTTGGCGCGAACAGTAGTGAAGGCCTCCTTTTGAGCATCTTCATTATCCTTTTGAACAACTGACTCCTGTTGGCGTGAAGAATTCCTCAGCCAAACAAATTTTTGTTGTAACTGATTAGAAAAACACGGAAATCATCTATATCGGGATGCTGGAAATTAGAGGACTGTATATCATCCGTTGTACTCCACAACGGTAGGAGGCTTGCATGGGAATTTTTTAGTTGGAGAGCATATTCCGACTTAGCAGGAGATTGAAAGCGTTGAGGTTGGAATGAAATGGCAGCTGCAGGAATAACTATCTCACCCTCTTCTACGTTAGTATACTCCATAAGAACAACAAATGAGTTATGAACTAGAAGATCATCAGCATCATTAGGCTTAAGCTCAGGTTCAACAATAACTGGAGATAGGTTTGATGCGTCAAATAGAATAGCTCCTATAGTTGACGAGGATGCTAATCCATGAGAGGTCATATTGATGAACCCACCTACCTTCTTAATATTTTTAGGGCTTTTGTTTGAATTTACCTGGCATTTATCTTTCTGTTTGTTATAATTATTTGAAACCACCTGGTTTTTAGGAACCTTCATCAGCGAAATATCTTTAATAACAATACCAGTTTGACTTTTCCTTTTTTCTTGCCAAACGGTTACAACCTTGTTTGACTGTGACGTAACCTTTTCACCTGCATGTTGTGGATTACCAGTCGGATTATCTTGTGGAATATTGACGGCTGGTTTAGGGTTACACTCAAGCTCTGCTATTCGACCTTCACAATTGTTTACCAGATGGCCAGTTTGTATGCATGAACCGCAAAACAAAGGGACATTCTCGTAGATTACTTTCTTCCAGAAACCTTTAGTACCATTAACAATCCTTATACGAGTAGGAAACTTTTTTAAAACATCAATATCAACATAGATACGAGCTTGACTAGGCCTAGTGATTGCAGATGTTGACTCATCCATCTTCAAAGGGGTTCCAATCCTTTGACATATAGCAAATAAAGCCTGTTTAGCGAAAAAATGCACCGGTAGATGAGGGAGAGGAAACCAGACTGGAAAAATCAGACATTCATATCCAGGAATGAAATCTGGTGACCATTTCATCACTTTCATAGGAGCCTTAAAAATATATAATTGTTCACGAAGCCATAATCGCAGAAAGTCTTCTTCACAAAACAGCCGAATCAAAATATGTTGTTCATCCAACAATCCAATGGTGAAGGATGATTTCAATGAGAAGCCAAGAAAATCCTTACGAATTACCTCCATTGATGGTCTGCCAAAGTTGAATCTACCAATGAGCAAAAATTTAAATGGAAGAGCAATATTTTTTGTTTCTTCACATGAGAACTCAACAGAAGGTTCTCCTTTATATGAGGTTGAGAGTTTAGGAGATAGAGGAGTCGAAGAAGAAGATGAGGAGAATAAGGAGGAAAAGATTTTGGCCATATTCCTATCAATATCTAGAGGTTTAATAGCTGCTGGGTCAGGCGCCATGTTGGTGCAAAGACGGGGGGAGAGAGAGAGAGATATATATATATAGAGAGAGAGCACTTAGGAAAGTTCGACTCTCGGAGCGACGAAGGGATATTTTTTTCACTCATTCTCCTTGAGGACACCCTTAATGAGGTATTATATGGAGCATTTCCCTCTACTCTAAGGGGGACGACTATGAACTGGTTTTCCAAGCTCAAGCTAGGAACCATTGGGAGCTTTACTAAGGTGGTGAGATATTTTATCATCCATTTCATAAGAGCTCAGAAGATGAGAAAGCCTGTAACATCCCTCCTTTATTTTAGATAATATACATATGAATCTCTTAAGGAGTATGCCAAAAGATTCAACCAATAGGCTCTCCAAGTTGATTATCTAAATGACACCATCTGTGTGGTTGCTTTTATCTCAGTCCTTACCTCAGAAAACTTGCGAAGATTTTTCAATAAAAATCCTCCAAAATCCATGATTGAGCTACTCGAAATAACTCAAAAGTATATGAATGATGAGGATGTAATCTCTATGAGTCACTCCATTGACACTCTTCAACAAGGAAAGATGAAATATGTATTCTCTCATCTTATGGAATCCCGTGAGGTAGCTAAGGCCAAAAAGAAGAAGGGTGGAGGTAAGAATAGACCTCCAGAATCCAAGAACTCACCTCGATCACAACCACCATATAAGAAGTCTTCCCAGCAGGAGAAACTCAGGATCTCCGATCTCCACTAAAACCCATAAGGCACATAGAAGATAGGAGGGATAAATCCAAATATTACAGGTTCCATAAGGACCATAGCCAGAACACTGGATACTACTTTGGGATTAAGGAATCCATCTAAGGGGTGATCAACAGGGGTACCTCAAAGAATTTCACTTAGAGAAAATCTAAAAACAATCATGAATGGGTAGTCATGTTCTAAATCCATGACGATGCCCTCCAAACTGTGACCTTGTTCATGACCTCACTTATGGGTAACCTAAGTCATTAGCCAGTCATGACTCATGGTCTAGATTTGTAACTTTAAGGGTCACGATCCATATTTGTGACTCAACCGTGACCCTAATGGCAGGTAAATTAGCACTAAAATTGTCACGTAATGGCTCATGATTGAGAATCGTGACTGATAGCAAGAAACTGTGGCAAATTATCATGAAATATGGTCATAGTTACGAATTGTGGCAGCTATTTATTTTTAAATGGTCATAAAAAGTGGGTCACAATCTAGAACCGTGACTAAATGGTGTAAATCATGACCCATTAAATTAAACCAAATTGGTTATGGACAGGGTCACGGGCCTAGACCGTGACATAATTTTGAGTATATATAAAACTCGACCGGGTTTTATTTTTATTCCACTCAAAATTAGTCTTTCTTTATCTTCATACGAACTCTCTCTCTCCCCCTCTTTTATAAGCTGATCGACCCTCTCACTCTCCCACTCTCTCAGAAACCACCGCCACCACTATTGGAACACCACCATTGGAACTCTCTCTCACTCTCTTAAAAATTACAAGGTCAATCTCTCACTCTCTTGGATATATATGTATGTATATATATGTACATGTATATGCATGTGTGTGTTAGGGTAATGGTTTTGCATTGCTAAATGGGTTTGAATTTGTGTTGTAATTAGGGTTATGATTTTTTGTAAATTATCAATCTTATTTGGATTTTGTATTATTATAATTTCTATTGCAATTAGGGTTTTGTATTGAAAAATTAGGCTTTGGCACTGAATTTGTATTGCTGAAATTTAGAGTTTAAGGGCATTATTTAGAAACATGTCTTATAATAGAAATAGAATAATTTATATTCACATTGACATTATCATTCCTATTAATAATGACAATGTTAACGTGTATGTAAATTGACATTCTTATTTACATTTTATTACCCCTATGTAAATGATGTTTCAACTATTTTTTATTACCCCCATGTATAAATTATGTGTAAAACTATTTTTTATATAATTTTTTTTAACTGTTTTGTTAAAAAAAAATTATTCTAACCTAAATTTTTTATGGAACAAATAAAAATTAGGGGTGATAACTAATTGTATTTACATACATATTAACATTGGCATTGACAATTTTCCAAATTCTAACGTAAACAATTTCTCATTCTAACCTGTAATACCAATAAAAAAAATGAAAATTAAAGTGATTATAACATAAATAATATCTCAAAACTAATGATAATGTACATTAGTAGTTGATTAGTATATATTTTTAGTAATGTAAATAAAATCTTGCTTAGCCCTAATTTTATTCAGGTAATTTTAAGTAACATATTCTTATATATATTTATAACTTCTTAGTTAACTGTTATGATTGTGTTAATTCCTTCATTAAGTGGTTGATCTTTGGGTGAACAAAATTTGGTGGAAGATATTGAACATTGATGGACATATAGTAATTTCAGTATTAATTTATCCAAAATGAACTAAAATTAACTTGTTGTGTTTGATTGATTAATTGGAAAACAATAATTAGTTGATGTTGATGTTGATGTTTTACGGACAAATATCAGTGTACATATATTTTTAGTTAACTGTTGCGTTCATGTTCATCCCTTTCTAAAGTAGTTGTTGTTTGGGTGAACACAAATTGGTAGGAGGACTTGCACATTGGTGGACACATAGAAATTTTAGGATTGATTTATTTAAAATGAACTAAAATTGGACTTGTTGTGTTTAATTGAGAGCTCTTCTATGCAACATAACCTTCGCTACAACCAATTAATATAGGTGCATATAATTTTGAATACTCTTTAATTGGCTTCCCACAATACAAAGAGAGGATGAGAGAGAGTAATAGAGTCTTTGATAATCATGTGAATGGCGTTCCTGAATTTGTTTAATATTCAGATATAAATTATGTCCGTGCACCCGTTGTATGAAAGGAAAATTTAATCCTTTAGAAGACGTTAAGTTGTATTTTCTAAGGTAGGGTATGTCATAAGACTATGACATATGTACATTCCATGGTAATAATAATATACTATACATTTCAGAAGAATCATCAGTACCCGACCGGGTAATGGAACTCGATCGGGTGGAAGTAGTGAATGATTTACGAGCACATCGTCCTTTGACCAACCTAATTGATGACGATTACAGAGTCCACCACTAGGCTATGGATTCAAATAATGTGCATTATGACCAAGTCAATGAACAAGTTGATGTCTAATTACTCGAAGATCGAGAATACATGCAATTGAAAGATGATGAGGCAAGACCTTTGTATAAAAATAATGACGAAGATCACTCGGTATTTTATGCAATGATTGGTTTTCATAATTTGAAGAGTCATATCGATTTTTTGAGCAATGGCGTAACCAAAATTCTTATGTGGGATAAAGACATTCTTCCTAAAGAGAATGCATTATATGATAGTTAACCTCCCATGAAAAATAGCTTCAAGAGTTTGGGTTTGAAGTACAAATCTATTCATTCATACAAGTGTGATTGCTTATTGTACCTCAATGAACACGAACTGGAGGATGAGTGTCGTGTATACAATGAGCCAAGATATATGGTTTGTGAGGGTGGAAAAAACAAACCCCCAAAATTTTGCAAGTGCTGGAAAGTTCCACATAAGGCATTGAAGTATTTTTTCCTCGAGCCATGGTTAAAAATATTTTTCACTGTACCATTGATAAAAGAGGCCATGACATGGCACGTTTGAGTTAAGGTGGGTGGTAATATCATGTTTCGTCCCATTGATTCACTCATATGGAAACTTTCAAATGCACGACACCCTAAATTTGCAAAGGAACCGTGTAATTTCCAATTTGTATTATCAATCGACGGATTTAACCATTTCGGTAATTTAAGCAGTAATCAGAGTTATTGGCTAGTTCTTATGGCGCCTTTTAGTCTCCTTACATTGTGAATGAGAAAAGAGTTCAAATTATTGTCATTATTAATACCTGGTATAAAGTCTCCCTATGATGATATTAATGTTTTCCTTGCAAAAATGTAAAGAATTGTGGAATTAAGGCACGAGGGAGTTTGACACTCATAAAGGTGAAGAGTTCACACTTAAATCAATGGTGTTATGGGTGATCCATGACTTTCTTACCTATGGGACCTTGTCCGATTACAATGTTCATGGTGATTATGGATGTCCCATATGTGAAAACTGATTCATATGTGGGAAGAGAACTGATTCTACTTGGCCAAATAATAATGGTAAGAAGTTGTGTCGGTCTTCATAGATTTTGGCCAAAAAGTCACCCTTTTAAGTGAAAAAAATTATAACTTTTAACCTATCGGTCACGAGCATAGGACACAACCATATTGGCTTTCTGGTTATCAAATTGAGGAGAAGATGAAGGTTATGAATTCGAGGAATATATTTGTAGGGAAATACCCTTAGTTTGCAGCTTAGAAGCGTAAAATTAGATAGGCTCTTAAAGATCCTAGTAAAATTAAGGTATGGTCTAAACAGTCAATCAAATTTTTACTTGTCGTATTGGAAATAGCACTGTAACACATGTAATTGATGTGATGCACACGAAGAAGAATTTTTTGAAACATTTGATAGGAATATGTCTGGGTGGATCTCATTCGAAAGATGGAGAGAAAGTGCGTCATGATCTAAAGGAGATGAAAATTAAAAAAATGGTTGAGATTTGATCCTACAATAAGAGCAAATTCGATTTCTATGGGTTCTTTCACTTTGACTATTAGTGAGAAAAATATCCTCATATGACCGTTGTTCAACTTGAAGACTCCAACTGGTTATTCTGATAATTTACGCAAGATTGTAAACTACCAAACAAATGACCTAAAATAATGCAAGTCTCACGACTCTCATGCATCATTCAATTAATCCCCTTGTTGTTTAGGCATTGATTTTTTTAGCACAAAGATATTTGCAGGAAAATTATAAAGATTAGTTTGTGCTTCACCTTACTATGTGCAAAAGTGGTAAATAGGAGGCACATTAAGGCTGCGAAAGCAACTTTAGCAGAGGCAACTAGTGTCTTAGAGAAATATTTTCCTCCAGCATTTTTTGACACCAGTCTTCCCCTTTGTGTGCATCTATGTAATAAGGATTTATTGTATGGATTCATCGGGTATCGCTGGATGTATTCTTTCGAACGCTTGATGAAAACCTTTAAATATTACATTAAGAATACATGGTATATTGCGGGTCAATTTTGAAAGGATACATAATAGAATAATCATCGTTATACGCTTGAGAACATATATTAAAAAAAAGGGCTAAGGAGGTTCAATCTTTATGGTGAACAAGTGGTCAAGGAACCTGATGAGTTTCAGGATGAATTACCTTACGGGAACCCTAAAGATGTGAGACTCACCAATCCATAATATGAGCACCATCTCGATATGTCTTTGAATCGCAAGATGAAGTTGATGATTGGAGAGAGTAAGTACCTACATATATAATGATTTTTTTATTAATTATATTATGTATATTACTCATCTAATTTCTACAATTTCATAAAAACATACAGGAAGTATGAAAGCAAAATTGCCTAAGATCATAAGAGAAATTATACGATGAATGATTTTAGGGCATGGGTATAAAAACAGGTAGTTATCACCTCTTTTGTTGTGGTTACTTATGTATGTATTGTAAAATATGCCTTAATACAAATCCACGAATAAATGCAACTTTTAAAAATAGGTGAGTTCACTTTAAGGCTTGCATGCCTAGCCAAAGGTCCTAATTTCGTGCGAATGAGTATAAAAATTTCGCTCCAATGGTCTTGATTTTGTCTCATACCCATGCGAGGAAAATCTATTGATACAAAACATTAGAATTTTAATTTTTACTTGACTTCTTATATGGCTAGCAAAAGCGATAAAAATCCAAAGGATACGGTGCTAACCTATTATGGGATTGTGACTGGATAAAGATGGAGGACACTATTAATGGTTGTAAAGTTAATCCTTCCTCAAAACTTGTCATGGTAGATTTATCAAAGATGAAGATTAAAGATTGCATAGTCGATGAGCCTTTTATTCGTGCCTTTTAAAACTTGAAGAATGCCTTTTACTAAAAGTTCATAAATGAAGGAAATTGATATATGGTTATACATGCACCAAAGGGTTTGACTACTCAAGAAGACGCATTAATGGCCCCTATAGATTCTAAGTATGCTCTTGATGATAACCCTAATTTGAAAGATCTTTTACTTTGTTTCATGTGAGTAGCCTTATATAGTTTCTTGGGGGTCTAATTGGTTGAATCCATATCGGATTACAAGTATAACAAGGTTATGTTATAGTCTTGTAATGTGGCTAAAAACCCTGAATGCGTTGAAGCGGTTAAACCTCCAAGAAACTATTCAATGTTAATCACATAAAACTATTCATGGTTATATTATATATTTAGTTTTATTGTATACTTCCTTATCACTAACATTTTGTAATATCCTTTATGTTTTACCTGTTCCATAAATATTATTTTCATAATTTAGGGTTCTTATTCCATTTGTAGCTTGTTTATTATACTTCTTCGAACTATATGGACTTTAATGAGATTTTTGGCTATGTAGGCATCCTGAAATCATTTTGGAATTCATGTCCTTACTTACTATTTGGAACATTTTGAAATATTTTCAGGTGTAGTTGGGGAAGGAACGCTTTTGAACATTTTGCATATGCTTCAGGGAAGGAACACTTTGAAGATTTTAATATTTATTTGTGTCGGATTAATGTAATTAATTAGATGGATTAATAATTTTTTGTTATTCCTTTCTGAATGATGTATTAGTTAGTTCTACAATGCAATTGTATACAGGTTTGAAAACATGTACATAATTTTTTTAGAAGAAAATATTAGTATTTTTAAATAAATTCATTATTGGTCACAATCCAAAATTGTGACCATGTTTGTGACAACAATTAATGAGTTAAATGTGTTCATGGTCATGAACCGTGACTAAAGGACCTGGGGGCACGATAAGGGGTCACAGATCATGGTCGTGACAAACTAAAGTTCACATTAAGTTGTTACAGCTTGTGATCATGATCTTGGACCATGACCAGTAAAATACAATCATGGGTAGGTGTCTATTCAAATTCTTGATGAACCATGACCCCTGGTCATGAATCTCAACCATGACCAAGACCCTAGTATTAGGTTTATGAAAGACATCATGACCATATCTTGTGGACATGGATTTGGACCACGACCACCAAAAGGTTCACCCTTAATTTCATCACGGACCGGAATGGTTAATTGGGAGCTTGGTCATGTAGGTATAATCAAAGGTTCTATGCGTCCAAAACCATAACGATTTTTGGTATTTGGTGAAGTTTTTATTGCCAAGGGTGCTGGAAAAATCTAGCACAACAACAATAACCAAAAATGTAATAACTACAACAAATAACATATAAGATGCCCCATTGATAGATGGGAACACCATCTTCTAAGGTTTTACCGGTGGGTGACTTTCTTCCACAAATGGGAAGGCACATCTCATAAGCATCCAACATGAAGGGTGTAGATTAATAGTGTTTCTCTTTCGCATCAGTCCTCGAAGGGAATTCTAAGGATGGTTTTTTCAAAAATAAACCTCAGAAGGGTCCGTCTACCTCTTGAAGACGCCTTTGTAATCACAGTGATCATGGTAAATGCAAACATAAATAAAATCCTTACTGATATCGGGAGATCTGTAGATATCCTCTTGTTAGACTCTTTTGAGGCCATGGGTCTCAGCGCAAATCACATGCAATCAATCACCACTCCTCTGATAGGATTCAATGGAGAAAGGACTTATTCCTTGAGGTATGTCACTCTAAACCTCACCCTTAGCTTGAAAGATTGTTTCTTAACCATCTGGAACAAGTTTCTAGTGGTAGTCCTCCCTTTAGCCTACAATGTGATCTTGGGTAGACCATCGCTTAATGATTTGGACATTGTCACATATACACGAAAGCTGATAATGAGGCTACCAACACCTGCGGTTATAGGATAAGTGCATGGAGATCATAAAAATTCAGGGATTTTTACAATACTTCCATGAAAGGGGAAAAAAGGTCTCTTGAGACTTCCCAAAACTAATAAAAGGTCCTAAAAAGTTCACAGAGGATCCTTGGAGTATCGTCAGAGATCCTGCCTCCTCCACCACCAATGACTGAGCTCCATCTAGAGAGCATGGGCATTGAGTTGATAGATGTGGATACCTTAGACCCATGCGATGAGGAAAAGGAAAAAAAGAGGTGAGCTAGTTGAGACTCTGATCACTATGTGCATTGATGCATAGGATCCCACTAAGGAAGTTCATATTGGGGATGGACAGAGCCTCTATCTCAGAGAGGAGATCTTCTAGTTCCTAAAAGAAAACAAAGATGATCCACTCAAATATGATCGGAATAGGCCCTGAGGTTATGATCCACCAGCTCAGTATGGACCTAAACCATAAGCATGTCCTACATAAGAAAAGGTTATTTGGTCTAGAATGAAAAGATATTACAGTGAAGGAGGTTGATAATCTCTTGGAGGAAAACTTCATCAGAATAATAAAATATCCAGAATGGTTGTCATTTGTAGTACATGTGCCCAAAGACAATAAAAAAGTGGAGAATGTGTGTTGCCCTCACTGACCTCAACAAGTCTTTCCCCAAAGACTGCTACCATCTTATCTTGGATTGGCATTTTGGTAAACAAAACAGTTGGATATGAGATCCTCTCTTTCATGGATACATACTTTAGGTATAACCAGATCAGGATGGCATCTGGTCCATATTGACTAAGAAAATACCTCATTCATTACATATAAACGTACATATTATTACAAAGTTATGCCTTTCAGACTAAAGAATGCAGGTGCAACCTTTTAAAGTGTCGTAAACTCCATTTTTAAAGATCTCATTGGCAATACCATGGAGGTTTATGTTGATGATATGTTGGTCAAAGTATTGACATGGAGTCTCTAGGAACAATTAAAGAGGTCCAAAGCCTAGCTAGGAGAGTTGTGGATCTCAATTATTTTATCCCAATGGCCACATATAAATATCTACATTTTTTCAATATACTGAAGAATTCATTCTAATGGACTCTTGAGGCTGAAGAAGCCTTCCAAGGCCTCAAAAAGAACCTATGCTCCTTACTACTGCTATCTCGAACCATCACTGAGGAGGATCTTTACTTATACCTTACTGCTTAACTAAATAATGTGATATTTGCTCTAATCCGATAGGAGTTTGGGGTCGAGTACCATGTGTATTATATCAGCTGAGGATGGAAAAAGTCATTTTCTATCCCATCATTTCACCTAGATGATTGCGGCCCTACTTCCTGTATCACACCATTATGGTCACGATTGATCAACCCTCTAACAGATCCTTCACAAGCTTGTTACCTTAGGAAGTCTTATCAAATGGTCTGTAGAGTTGGGCAAATTTAATATTAAGTATCAACCACGAAGTACAAATAAGGGTCAGACCTTAGCTAACTTCTTTACGGAGTTCAGCAATCTAGAAGAGGTTGAGGAAGAGGCTAAGAGGTCTTGAATAAAATAAACCAAAGCAAAAGAACCCAAGAAACTATTATTCCAGGGTGTAAATTGCATCTCTCCAATATGGGTCTTGTAGGTGGATGGTTCTTCCAACAACTTAGGTAGCGAAACTAGACTTTATATAGTAATCTCGGAAGGACTTACCATCTCTTTTAGTCTTTATTTTTAATTAAAAGACTCTAACAATGAGATAAAGTGCAAAGCTTTAGTGGAAGACCTAGGGGTGGTCATTCATTTAAAAATAGAGTAGGTAGAGGTCATCAATGATTCTCAATTGAAGGTCAACCAGGCCACTGAGGTCTATGAATCCAAAGGTGATAGGATTGAGGGGCACTTAGCAATTATGAAGCACCTTATCTAGATAATCCCAAGGTTCTGCATTATGAGCATCCTCCAAGTAAAAAATTCAGAAGCTAACCACCTTGCGAGGGTGGCCTCATCAAACGAGGTGGACCCAGAGGTCCTGGTTGTTATATTGGACTAAATGATCAACATTTAGCTCTAGCTCAACACTGCAAAGGTCGACTGGAGTTCAGACTGGACCACTCAAAGAAATAATTTTACCTAAGGACAAGCTTCATGCCAAACGGATAAATTCTTTGACTTCTAGATACTATATGGATAATGGGGTACTATTTAATAATGGGTATTGCTCAGCACCTTAGCAATGTCTTATCCCATCAGAGGCTAGTTATGTCCTCAAAGACCTCTACGATGGTGTCTGTAGTTCCCATACAGGACCAAAGGCCATAGTCTTCAAGGTCTTAAGGTAAGGACACTTCGAAAAACATTGGGGAAAAAAATACAAGCACCGGTATAACATTGTAACTAATGTCATAGGTTCACCTTCATCCCTAAGAAATCAGTAAAGAAGATGGATCGAGTAAAGAATATGGATCCAATGCTAAGTCGCTCAACCACAGTCGTGTGCATGGTCATGTTTTTATAGTGATTTTTTAAAGCACCCACGATGTGCAAAAAGACTATGTGCGGAAGTAAACGATTACCGATTAAACGCAATTTACCTACCAGTTTTACCGATTATTCTAGGAGGGACCAATTCAAACTTTTCTTGAATTGTTAACTTCCTGAAAACAATTTTATTTCCAAAGTCAATTAAAAGTCCAAATTATTATCTTTGCTAAATCTAGGTGATTTACAAAATAATAACCTATTCGGTTTTTAGGCGAGTTTCTAATTATTTAAACTTACATTTTCGTGTGAGGTGATATGCAAAAAATGTAAAGCATACGGTATTTATTTAACATTATAAAAACCCTTCCCTGGGAAAAACGACGGACTCTCCTAAGAGTCAACCTAATCTACTTTCACTAAAACCAAACAAAATAGGAACGATTATACAAACATAAAACAAGACTCAAAGCAAGATAAATCAGAACAAGCTATTACCTATCTCGACCAAGCTTCTCTCCACTCTGGTTGCTCTTCCGCAATAATCCTTACAATGCATCTCTTGTTCACTTTGCTTTCTTCACGTCTTCGCCTCCCCTCTATCTTCTTTAGCGTAGGCTCTAGTTATTAGTGAAGTATTTATGTGCGGTGTTCTATCCTAAATGACACACTCACACTTAATTGGTACAACCGAATGCAATGCAATAATTTTCTTATCTCCTAGATATCAGCTACAACTCTTATGTTATGTTCTCTTGTTTAAATCAATCTTTCTTGATTTAACACAATGTTCGCAAACTTTACTTTTCTCTTTTCTCAAAAATAGAACAATCAGAGTTGATCTAATATATACACATCAAAAAGTGTCTACGTGAATAAGTGTTGTGTAGTGAGTGATTTCTAAGTGATATGCACACGAATAATCCTAAAATCACTTTAAAGACCAAGCAATCATATTCACAGAAATAATATGACTTCAAATATATTCAATAAAAACACAAAGTCAAATATTCACAATTTATTTTTCAGAAAATAGATATTAGATTAAATCAGGTTTTAATCTAAAAACTTATCAAGACTATTTTTTCAAATATATCTGAATAGTTCAAAACAGTCTTAAACACTCAAGAAAATAATATTCAGTCCAGATATGAAAATAATATTAGTTCTCACAAAACTTAGGTTTAACTTTCTAAACCACAAACAATATAAATCTGAATATTATCAAAATATTTTTCTGAAAAATATGTTTTAAAACAAAATGTTTAAAAACATTCAAGATCTTACAAACAAGATACAAACAGAATATTCACACAAAAAAATTAATTTCGTGAATCAAGTGTGTGTTGTGTACAAAAATTAGATCTAAAGACTGATCTAAATAAAATACACAAAGATGAGAGAAATCACTTACAAAAATTATGTATTCTTGAAAAATCGTAAGTGTAGATTTAGAATGAGAGATGTCCAATCTTCATTTTAGTTTTGAATAGAAATCAACCCTTGAAGATGACAACATATATTCTGGTTTATTCTCTCTCTCTTTCACTTGAAATTTTGACAGAGTTTGGCCACAAAAATAATTTTCTCGGACTCCTAAAAATGAGACCCAAAGGGTTTTATTTATAGAGTGCATAAGTGTGTGCTGATTGGTGTAGAATAGGTTCACATGAATTGACACAGAATACACAACAACCATTGATAAAATATAATCTGAGAATCCACAAAGAAACACAAAGTGGTCTATTAAAAAATCGACACGCGTTACCCAGCTGTAACAAAATAAACACGAGTGCTTTAAATTTTATTAAAACGCTGGCGTTTAACTTATTGGATGCCAGCTGTAAACCATATTCGAATTGTTACCGTTGTAACAAAAAGGTATGCGATGTCGTTTTAGAGAAAACTAGTTTTTAGATCTAAAGAAACCGTAGGCAGTTTTAACAAAACAAGGGACTGTCAAACAACTAGAGGTCACGGCATCATTAATAGCATGACGGTAAAAGCTATAAAGAGATATGGCTATATCTTCACATCAACAGATATGAGCATGGGTCAAGTCGTGTATAATAGACTACTAAGGGCCAAACAATTGTTTTCATATATATATATATATATATATTATGTACAGACAAGCTAATAACAGCTATGGACTATTCCTAGCTTTAAATCTTAGACAAAACAACTAACAGGTAAGGCTTAAGAGCATACACGTCAATAGCTAAGGCACTAGGCCTGCTAAGGCTTACACACATAACACTTAGACCTAATTAATTAGGTTAAAAAATAACAGTTAACATGTCTTTAACAAAACAAAAGCAAATAGGAACATATATTAATAGGCCATACATATACATAAAAACGAACATGTTGACAGATATTAAAATAAAACACGCATGCATACGTATTAACATAAAAATGAACATGCAAACATCTAAACACGTATAAAAAAAAATTTAACATCAAATTTTTATTCTAAAAATTTTATCCAAAAAAAATATTTAATGTCAAAAATTTTCAAATTAAATTTTAAACAGTTTTAAAAATTCATTTGGCTAGACCTAACTCAATCATAAGATATGATAAATGAGATGGAAATCCAGTGTTGTGTCCTACGTGATGAAAAAATTATGGGCCATAGGGAGTGGGAATTACCTCATCTGAGATGACATACCAAATCAAGAACTCATTTGATGTAGACGATCATGGAGAGCTTGGCGAAGATAGGCGAGACACAATCTAGATTACAAAAATATTTTGTCAAAATTCAAGTGCAACTAGATGAAGGTTTATATAGCTAAAGCACGGAAAGAAAACCCTAGGTGTGCTCTATATAGGTACCTTCATTTTTTAGGGTGGCGACATTATTCCTTTACTTCTCCTTCCAATTTCACTTGTTCTATCTTATTTTGATAAAACTTCGATCTATACTTGATATTTGATTTTAATAGAGAATTAAGAGTATTTTGATTCAGATTTCACATAGCTTATTTTGTTCAAATCAATCTACCTTTGAATTATATAATTATTTACTCCTATATAAAAAAAAGGACGCATTACGATTTGTTAGAGAAATCGGAGTGTGGCGTGACTTCCAGGGAAGAGAATAGAGTTTTCGTTCATGATGTGGAGCTCATTAGGGATTATCATTAACTATATGGGAAATTTCAAAGGTTCATTAGTAATAACACAATAGATATTGTGTGAGAAGTGACTTCTTGTCTTTTGTAAAATTGTTTTTCAAGTAAAAATGATAATTAGAGCGGGTTGAGTTTTTTGCCCCCTGGGTGGGGGATTTTTCCTCATAAACCTTGTCTTGTGGTTGATTGTGAATGTTTTATAATCACGTGCAAACATTTAATCATACACATCACTTATATCTAAAATGAATCTAGTGAATTGAATTAAAATTGACTTAGGTGTGTTAAATCTATTTTTGTTCATCTGAATTTACCTAATTACATTGTATTGTGATTAAATCAAATCAATTTGCTAGAACTTGTGTTGAGTTACTTGAATGTGAAAGAAAAATCATTTGAAATTGAAAATTGGTCATAATATTTTTTCAAACCTATTAACCCTCCCCCTCTAGGTTTTTTGTAGGTGTTTTACTCACGTATAATACATACTTCTTCAATTGGTATCAGAGCCAAGTTCTTATTTGAATAGCATTAACATGCTTGAGTTTTTTTTTTAGGAAAAGATTAATCCCCTTATTTATTATACTAAGGAGAAAAAGCCTCTCGTAGGTGGCCTTACAAAGCATAATTGAAAGCTTAAACAAACTCAATTACAACACAAAATAATTATATTGAGTTGATCTTATGTTTATTTATGTGTTTGTTGTGTGTATTTGTTAGGTCTTGTATGTTATTGACTAGATCTGCTTTTGTGACTCTGATGGAAATTGTTGTCCCTAATTTGTCTAGTATTGATTGTTCCATACCATGGGATCCTATGCATGTGAGTCAAAGTGAAAGCTTAGAACAATTTAAATTTAGATTTTACAAGAGTGTGGAGAAATCAATTCATTATCAAAAAGTTAATTTTGATGAAATTAAAAATGTCAAATCCTTGAGCTAAAGGAATGAAGAGTTGCAAGCTCAACTTCTCAAAATGAAAAAGTTAAATGCTAGATTAGGTAATCAAGTCAAACTCTATGAACATAAAAAAAATAAGCTTTAAAAGAGTTTTAAATGACTAGTCAACTTACCAATCAAAAGTTGAAAATGCCTGAAAAAGAGAAAGTTGAGTTGTTTAAAGATATTATTGCCTCAAGAGAACGAAATTTCGATTTGAAAAAATTGAGTATTTTTTTAGACTTGATTTAGAGAAACTCATGGTCATAAATGAAAGTAAAATAAATTTTGGTCTTGAACTTGAAAAGTTAAGGAAGAACTTCTTGTTTGTAAAAATTCTAAACGTGAACTTGAGAAGAGATTTAAGTCTTTGCAAAATGAATTTAACTTTTTCAATAGTTTGAAAAGAAAGACATCTTCTTATCGAGATGACTCATTGAGTGAATGTTCATCACATAATTCAAAGTGATGATACCCAATTTCACACTTGGTGGTTAAAAGCTATTATAATTCCCCAACTACTCCCGAGTTAGGGCAGAGGTCCTAAGGCTAGCCACTAACCTCAAACAAATAGCTACTTATCCGATAAGGACCCTAATACCCTCAAGGGAGAGATATAGTCCTATGGCATACCTTAGTCATGTATCATTTCCATATTAAAGTTTAGTCGTTCCAGAATACTCCCTCTAGTAATTTCAGAAACCTCGGCATCAAGGTTATATTATGGTCTGCGCTCTCAATTGACATCAAATTGAAGGAAAATGACCTCCAGAGGTCACCGAGACCTCAGTCCTAGGATATGGCGACAACTGGTAGTTCACGATCAAGTCTCAGCTAATCCATAATGTTTCCATTACCTCGTCGACCTCTGGCAGTGCTCTTACAAGCTGTTTGACAGACTATGTGAGAATAAAAACATTGTTCCACCTACCTTTGTTACATGACTCCACTTGCATTCAATTATACCATCAAAATTATATGGACTCAACAACCAACTTAATCTATGTGAATTTTTTTTTCCCAACACTCCACCATCTAACTGACCCCGGTGGACCTCAGATTTATAAAAGTTATGTTTTGATAGCCCAAGTATTCTCTTTCAAAGAGTTGTCCAATAAATACAAGGATGTTAAAAGATGGCAGGGGATCAATCTCTAGCATCCAAAGATATTAGCGCATTCAAACATTCAGACTCATAAGAGTCTTATCATTCCACAAGTGTCCCCGCCTTGTTGTATACTCGTAACCCACTATTGATAAGTCTATATTTGTATTTGGAATAGTTCAATTATTCATACACTACGTATATCTTGCAACAACCCTAAAATAGTGCCGAGTCACTCTTATACAACATAATCCCTTAACCAAAGCTCAAAAGGTCTCTTAGACTGTAATACTCAACTACATTCCAATAAAAAAGCATAAAACCGTTGTACATTGGCTTTATGACCATCTCTTGAGGTCTGAACCACTTTAACCTTTGTCTCACTTTTTGATACTTCTCTCATCTTTACACGTCTGAGGTCCAGAGGGGAGCACATGTGAGTCTACAATTTTTTACAATTTTAACACTCATTAGTTTGGCATTGTCTCTGGGAAAGATAATTTCATTCCTTTCAAACACACAACTTATCCCCTTTTAAAATGGTGACTAATTCTACCTTAGTTAGTTATTTCAAAGAAATGGAAGCCCAGTAAAAAAAATGTTGTAAGAGAAACTGGACACCATCCTCAATAAGTTTTTTTACCCCATTATTAGAAGAACCTATGGTACGAGAGCATAGCAACACTAGGGAAAACCACGGGACCCAGTTAAAGGGAAAAAATTATCTATATGATGCTCCCAGGTCCCCCCAACTATTATCAACTTGCATCCTTATCAAGTATGATTTTCACTCCCTGAAGACATGTCTCAAGGAGGTTTTATGGTATCTAGGCCATGGGATGGAGAGCTAAAGATGATGCAAGATTGATTGGGTGATTTCCTTGACCAGTACGAGGCTCAAACTCCTATCACCATAGAGTTATCCCCCAGAAGAATTTTTCCCCATTCTCTAATGATGTCCAATATTAAGCCCTTCCCCAAAAGTGGAAGATGCCTGACATTGAGCCTTTCGATGGGTTCAAGGACTCCATCGATCACCTAGAAACTTATAGATCACTAATGCTCCTCTAGGACACCCCATATGCGGTCTTATGTCGAGATTTACTATTATCCTATGCGGGACAGCTAGGTACTGGTTTGCCAAGATCAAATCAGGAACCATTACAAGCTTTATAAAGTTGGTAAGGTCCTTCGTCAGCAATTTTATTGGAGCTCTAAAAAAGAAGATGTCTATCACTTCCTTCATATGTTTCACACAAAAGGCTGGTGAATACCTCAAGGATTATGCCAAGAGGTTTAATCGGTAAGCTCTCCAGTTTGACGACTTTAATGACATCATATGTGTTATTGCCTTCATCTTAGACCTCACCTTATAGGATTTGCTGACGTACTTCAGTAAGAAACCTCCCAAGAGCACAACTGAGCTTCTCGAAAGAGCTCTAAAGTACATGAACACTGAGGATGCTATCTCATCGAGGCACGCTATAGCTTCTCCCTATCAAGAAAAGAATAAAGACATATTCTCCCGGCTTTTGGAGACAGCGGGATCAGTTAATGCTAAGGGTAAGAAGGACAGGGCCAAGAAAAATAGGGATTTAGAGGCTAAAAACTTCACTCCCCTCACAACCACAGTGTAAGAGGTCTTTGTAACCATATAAATATAGGATATTCTACCTCAATAATAGACTATGAGAACTAGGAATTATAATTAAGATAACTTTAAGTATTGTCGATTCCACAGACATCATAGCCACAACACCAACGATAACTTAAAACTGAAGGAGGCCATCTAAGGGGTGATCAAGAGGGTATACTTAAAAAGAATTTGTATTCAGAGACACTGGTAGAGGTCGGCGTAAAAATAACAACAACAACAACAATAATAACAACAATAACAACAACAACAATAACAATAACAATAACAACAACAATAATAATGGCAATAATGAAAAAAGATGATGACCCTTTACTTGATTTCTATTGCATCTCCAGAGGCTTTGCCGGAGGTGGTCTCTCTGCCACAGCCATAAAGTCCCACCTCAAGAGTTTCCAGCATGACTTGGTACAAGTTAACCATGCTTTTCTCCCACATTAATCACCTAAGCAGGTTTCGATGATGGTTTTCTCAGAAATAGGCCTTAGGAGCGTCTGAAAGCCTCACGATGATCCTTTTCTAGATCATAAAAATCATGGGTAATGCTAATATGAGAAGGATCATAAATGATGTAGGAAGCTCCATGGCCATCCTATTATTGGATGCCTTTGAGGCTATGGGCCTTGGCACCAAACACATGCAGTTAGCCACTACCCCTCTCATTGGATTCAACGGGGAGTGGACCTAATTCTTTAAGTGTGCCACTCTCCCCCGACCCTTTTGAATAAATACATAGTGGTGGACCTCCCCTCAGTCTACAATGTCATCTAAGAAGACCTATTCTCAATGACTTGGATGCGATAATCTCATCCATCATGCTGGTAATGAGGTTTCCAGCCTTCAAGGGAGTGAGAGAGGTCTTTAAAGAATAGAAAAAGGCTTGACAGTTCTACATCATGTTCACGAAGGATAAAAAGAAGTTTTTCAGCACACCAAAAAGCTTAGCGAAGGTTCCAATAAATCGTTAGAAGATCCCTGAGATCTCACTAGAGGTCTTTCATTCACCACCACCAATGCTTGAGCTCCCTTTAGAGAACTTGTGCATAGGAGCCTCAACCCTATGAAATGAGGATGATTACCACCACGGATGAGAGCCCAAATAAAGGTTGAGAACCAAAAGTAGAAGAGGCACCAGAAGATGTACGTCATCCCCTAAAACCCATTGTAAATCATGTAATCTATTGTTTCAATTAAAAAATAGACTTTTTCTTACTCATAATGCATCCCTCCGAAAAATTAAGGTCTTGGGACCCACCATTCAAGTTGCAAGGATTTTATCCTTGGCTTAAGACTAATAACTAAAGGTCCTAGGACTCAAAATAGACTACAGTCCTCAGGTTTAAATAACCCAAAAATCATACTCAAAAGGTCCTCGGACCCATAAAGGACTAAAAGAATTATTAAGATTTTCTACTATAATTCTAACAGGCTAAGGTGTAAGGACCTATGAGAAACCCACTTCCTTACAACAAAACCTTTCCTTTACCTAGAGTTATACAAAACAAAACTAAGAACCTTATACCCTTCATTTGGGAAAATAAAAAAAATTCGGGGAGGTAAGTGGTTAAATTGCAAAACTCAAAAAATTTGTAAGTCTGAAGCTCCGAGGACCTTGTAAGGACTTCAAATTATAAACATTTTCAATCTAGAGGTTTAATTTTTCCCCCTAATTTTATAGGTCCATAGCCTTATAAGGACTTCAGATTAGAAAAAACTTTAGACTGAAGGTCTCAGAATCATACAAGAACTTCGAATTTTTAATTTTTTTTTCTAAGTTTAAAGGTCCAAAATCCTTATAAGGACTTCATATTGCAAAAAAAATCAGTTCTAAAGGCTCAAACCCTTACAAGGACTTTAAAATTTCAAATGTTTTCTGAGTACAGAGGTCCCAGACCTTTATAAGGGTTTCAGATTAAAAAAAATAGCCTAGAGGTCTCAAACCCTTACATGGACTACAAAATTTCAAACTCTACGGATCCCAGAAATCAAATTATCCTAAGTTTAGAGGTCTTATCCTTTTAGGGGACTTCAGGCCTCAGCTCTACTCAGTATGGAGGTCTTAGGGCCCTTATAAGGACTTTATATTTCAAATGTTTAAGACACTACAAAAAAAAGTATGTTTTGAGAATGAATCTTTTGAGACAGCTAAAATTTGAGTCTATAAAACCCACCTTTTGGGATGGGTAAAATTAACGGTCATAAAAACTACTATTTTTTAAAATCCCTTTTGTTACCCGTATTAAAATGTAATACTAATGGTACTACATATTAGTATTTGTCATAAATAGTATACCTTATGAGACAGCTAAAACCAATTTGGCTGCCCCCTTTAATAGTTTTCATTCATGCTTCTTCTGTTAGCCTAAGAAAACAAAGAAAAAAGGAAAACTAAATAAAAAACCCACCCACGATTCTTCACCTGAAAAAAAATCTCCCACCACGTCTTCCCCACCCTAGTCTCACTCGCCTTTAGTTCTCACTCGCCCTAGGATCACCCTAGCCATAGCCCTGGCCCTTGTCGCTAATTAAGTTAACAAGATTGGGTAAGTGGTATTATTTTTTTATGGTGGGATTATGGTTGTGTATGTGTCTAGATAGGTAGTGTTTCATCAATTTGGGTTCAAGTCAAATTAGTTTTTGTTATCAATTTATTGTAAATTTCCTTAGTTGGTTGTGGTTAAAATAAAATAATGGAATATGGAAAAGTAATGTGATGTATAGTTGTTGCAATTTATTGCTTATTGGGATAGTTGGAGTTTTTTTCACTAAAATTACTTATAATCAAATAATTATAATTTTTTTGCCTTTTATCATAATTATGTTCTTTAAATGGCAATCTTATGATTTTTATAGATGGGTATTTGACAGGGTTCAATGGCATTTAAATATTTGATCTAATCTTGGGTAGTAATTTATAACTCGCATGGTATCAATGATTTATTTTGTTCTCTCACCTTAGAGGAGTTCCACCGTATTACAACACGTGAGATATCTAAAGAGGCTTGGTACATACTCCAACTCACCGATGAAGGAACTATTTTTGTTACGGCTTCCAAACTTCGAAACCTCACCACTCAGTTTGAAACCATTAAGATGCAGGATAGTGAGACCTTCGATGAATTCTACACTAGATTATTCGATAGAATGACGTTATTTTTAACTTGGGAGAGAGAATGCCAGGGAATCGAGTAATTAAGAAAATATTAAGGTCGTTGCCTGAAAGATTTATTTCAAAAGTGATGGTTTTAAAATCCTTTGATACTTTAAACTCTACGAAACTTAAAGATCTTGAAGGTGACCTACAAACTTATGAGCTTGACATGTTTTCCCCCAAATCTGAGAAGAAGAAGGACAAGGGCATTGCTTTGAAAGCCCTAAAGGATGAAAAACATGTTTTAAATGATGAGCCTGACATCGAGTTAAAGGATATGGCCATGTTAGCAAAGAAATTCAATAAATTTCTCAAGTTTAAAAAATAATCGAAAGATGCAATTTTTTTAGAAAACTGGTATAAAAGGACCGCTGATCACTTCCCTAAAAATTACAATGATAACTTTAAGAGGTATGAGTAAAAAAAAATGTTTAGTTGTGAGGGTTATGTCCACAGGGTGACTGAGTGCCCCACTAAAATAAGGAAGGAGGGTAAGAAATCTAAGGTTTACAAGCAACCTTTTGTGATAGTGATCTGGAATAGGGACCCGATTATCCCATTGAGCGCAACTTCACCGCTTTCGTGGCTAGTCATGTGAGCCATGATGAAGAATATTACCATGAAGATAATTATAAGCATGACACTTTTGATGCCATCATTTGTGATACCCAAATGAGTGATGTTAGAAATAGTAGAGAAGAAAGAGGAGAGAGAGAGAGAGAGAGTGGATAAAGAAGAATAGAATGAGAGTGAATTAAAAGTTGCCTTTCGTGAGTTATTTGCATAAATGTTAAGAGTTAAGAAGGCTAAATTGAAGTTGGAAGCTAGGTTGAAAGAACCCGCCGTAGAAAATAATGATAATGTTTTGATTGAGGATCTTAGGTAAAGTAAGAGGACTTTTCGAGATAAGCTAGGGTATGTTAAGGGTGAGAGATATGGCCTTCATGGTTTGATAAAGGTTATGAATAAAAACCTTCTTGATTTTAAGGAATATAGGCATTTACTCAAGGTTAGGATAGTTGAGCTTGAAGAGATATTGAGGGACTTGAGTCATTTTAAATTTGATTTGGAATCTAGCTCGATAAATTTGGATAAGATGTTAGTCACCGTCTAAATCAAAGATGACAAGTGTGGAATTGTCTTCGATGATCAAAATGACTATGTTAACTAAGACAAGACCATGCATTTGGGAGACTCCATTGTTGACAGGATCGTTAGAAAAGGTCAACCCTTAAATAAAACCCTTTATCGTGTTTACATGTGCACACATTACGATAGGAAATATCTCCGTAGGCATTTTTTCTTTGATCTTAAAAATGATCCTCGAAAATATAAGTCAAGAGTTACCAAGGGTCCTAAAACTCCAGTATCATATTATACCTATGTGGGTTCGAAAATCAGATTTGAACGCTTTACATATCAGACTTATTGATTCTCCTTTGCATGCACATGATAATTTCCATGCTATATCTAATGGTTGATTGTGTTCATATGCTTACATAGACTATTTTTTGTACTTCATGATATTTGTGTTTGCTAGTTGTATGTTGTTCGAGTCTTTTGTATCTTGATTTTTCATTTATTGGGTCTTATTGAAAAAGACAAAATGATTTTATTTGTCTTTTGAGTTAGTTTGTTTAAATTGGTATTTTTATTTTTGGAAAAACTTTAAAAACTCAAAAAGATTTTTGGTTTTTGTGTATTTTAGTTTTACACATTTTGTGTGGCATATTGGTGTGTTTGACTCCAATTCATTCCATGGTTTTCATGTGACTAGGATATTTGATTAAATTGTCAATACTTAGATTGTTCATAATCATACTTGCATGGGGTTGTTCGATTTTGATTTTTTGTGTGGATTTAGCTTTGTATATTCCTCTGCACACACATGCACGAACTCTTTTGAATTTTTGCTTCTCATATTATATTTGATCTTTTTGTGATGTTCTCCCATTAACCTATCATGTATATGTTTTGTGACTATGGTGGGTTTGTGCAAGTAAGAACCGTTGTCCATGAGTATGTTTGATTTAAAAATATGAGGGTGAACAAAAAAGGACTATGAAAGGAGCAAATTACCTTTGCGAGAAATCCAGCATTAGCAAGAGCCTAATATAAAAAAAATTGGAGGCAATAAAATAGAAAAAATTCCAAGGCCAATAAGTTTTGTTTGCTTGATTTTCAAAAGTGATGTATTCAAAAGAGTGAGAAAATATGATATATGTTTAGCTTTTGAGGGTGTAATTTTTGAAGATCAACGGGTTTGCACAATGAATCCTAGTTATGTTTTTATGCCATAACGCTATTGATTTATACATTTTTCTTGTTTGTTCATAGATCACTTTATCTTGTCACTTGAGGCTAAATATTATTTTTATATAGTTTTGTGATCAAAGAGAACTCCTTGGACATATTTGAGTGATTGGATCATAATTCATTTGTATCTATTTCACACCCACTCATTCCATCCCACATGTTTGAACAAATCAATACTATGCCGTATATAAAGCTTATGCATTTCTGTCGAGTTTTTGTGGTTGTTTATATCTATATATATGTATAGTGTGTCATTGGTATATTATGATGGTATTGTTTTGTTTTAAGTCCTTGCATTTGTATTTAATCCATGTTTGTCATATGCTTTATCTTTGAATTTTAGTTTGCATGATATATGATATTTTTGGAATATCTTATTGACTGTTTGCATTGAAATTTCGTGCTTTCTTATTTATTCAAGTTGGTATCTTATTTGCATCAATATTGATATTATTTGATCATTTTTTGGATTATTTGTGCTTATATTTGCATGTTGTATTTTTGTTTCACTTTACACCGTCACAGAGTTTTATTTCTTCTTTCGCAAGTTTTCTTGATCTTATATGATTAACACAATTAGGAGGAGACTTGGTTTATGGGGTAGAAATAGTTTATGTATTCTTAATTTATCTATTCCTAAACAAAAAGGGGGAGAAACTATATCTTTCCTTTCATGTTTAGGATATCTTTATCTTAGGGGGAGACGTCTTACCTAGGTTGAGTTTGTTAAACATAAGGGAATTTGATTCTTATGAAGTTTTTATACTCTTTATATTCTCTTTGAATTTAAAGGTGTGTTTAAGCATGCAGGTTTACAACATGTGATAGGGTTTACAAGTGTGGAAAGCTACTCAACATATATGTTTGTCAAACATCTATACGTTTTCCTTTTGGGGGTGGGATTCTGTCTTTTAGAGAGCTTGATGGCCCATAGGAGTTTTTATTTTGGTTTTATCCAAGAATAGCCAAAGGGGGAGATTTGTAAAGACAAATTTTCAATTGAGTAAATTTGTATATATTGGCTTAATTTGGAACAAAACATTTTGAGTTAGATGTTAGGGTCGGTGTTTTTCCTTCAAGATTTTGACGTGTTTGGATGAAGATGTTGTAAAAAGCTTCAGAGATTATATCATCCTAATGTGTTTTGTGCTCGTTTCTGTCTTCACATTTCGAGGATCTCTCAGGTATGATTGTATATATATTTTGAGCATTGGATATTTTATTATTGGGTTTTAGGATTTATTAAAATTATTTTAAAATGTTTTAAGTGTTTATACGACACCTTGTTAGATACAGGATCAAATGAAACTTCAAATGAGTCAAAATTAGCCTTTGCTATTTTATCGTTAGATATCTTGTTAGAAGCTATTCTAATGAGAACCGATACTTCCTTTAAATGATATTCCAATGAGATATCAAACGACCCAGTTTTTGCCTTTGCTATTTTGTTTGATATCTCTTCAGAAGCTATTCTAACGAGAACAGGTACCTCATTAGAAACAGATCCAATGGGATATCTAACGAGGCAGTGAATTTGTTTTGAAAATTTGATTTTTTCATGACTTTTTGATCCTTATCCTTCTAAATTGATTTCTTCTATAAAAAGGACTTCAGGGAAGAATTTTTTTAGGAGAGAAATTCTTATGCTTGAGTTCCGAAACTCATCCAAAAATCTATCCATAGCCCTAGTTTACACCTAAGTTGTTTAGGATCCAAGCTTCATCTTATATATGCGTTGAAGTTCTTATTTTGGGGCACCAAATTTATTCTCCACATCTTTGTGAGATTATTTTGTTGTGGTGGACTTCGTGTTTCTGGTGATGTGGTGAAAATGCGGTTGATTCCATGTTCCTATTCGTGGACAATTTCTGAGCCTGTATCGGTGGAAACCGTAGCATGTGTGGTTTCACACGTTATGGCACTTGTGTGGGTAGATTCTTGTATTATTGTTGTGGAGGAGAAATTAAAGATTCAAGATGCATTAAGGCTTATAGGGATCGAGTCGTTGAGTAGGTTATATGTCAACTTGTGTAATTCGGTGTCATAGTTAATTGAGTGGCTGGGCCGTCCGAGGTTTTTCATATTGTGGATTTTCCTCATACATCGGCACGTTGTGTGATTGTTTTATATATTTTATCTACTATCTAATAGATGCATGTTTTAGGTTAAGAAGATAAAAATTTAGTAAATCGGTTTATCACAACACTTGATTTAAAACTGGTGTAAAAGTTTTCTTCTTTGGGTTTAATTTGTTTAAATTTTTATTTAATTTAAAAAATTAAAAATAGACTTTTGTTGTTTAGACCATCCTTGCCTAAGCATATGCGTTTTCACTTCCAAGCCCTAACTTTTCTAGTTTTGGACTTCTACAAACCCTATCTTAAGGAGTCCTAAAAGTAAAGTCCATTCCAAACTGCATCAAATAAATTCAACAGAGCAATAAAGAAGTTCAAAAATACATATTTGTGGTCCAAACACAAATTCAACAAGGTAGCAAAGCATACACAAACTTCACTCAATATAAACAACGTAATTCTAACACGTAAAAGAAAATAACAATAAAAACTTAAAAAAGCTAATGATAGAGAATTAGGTAATGAAATGAACCTATTTCTGTCCATTTAAAAAAATCTCATTTGATTATATACTGATTATCCACATACACACATATAGCGTTCACACACACACACACACACACACAAATACACACACAGACACACTACATATTCGTTTATGTTAGTAAATTACAAGCACATGACATGTAAAACAAGTATAAGAGACAATATATGCATTGTAAGGGATAACTGATTCAGGTATCATTTATCAAATATCACTAAGTAGTATACATACAATATGTGCATATAAATACAATATATACACACATTCATATTATTATTTAATAATGTGTATTCAATAAGAGTTCAAACATAGGATTAAATTAGTTCCAATGTGGTAAGTGAACTTTTTGTGACAAATCCATATAATTTAATGTGCATCTTCCGAACAACTAATCCTATAATAAAATGTAACCAAAACTTCACATTCCAGTTTATCATATACCACAATATAATACAAAATTTGGAAAATAGTAATTGAGGTGACCAAACAAAAAAGATTGGAAAATGATTCACTCCACAAAATGCCATCCCCAAATTATCGAATTTATGCATGTGTGTGTTGCACCTCAAATGTATAACACACTTACTTCATAAATTCTGTAATTTTAGGAATGGGGGTTGGTAAGATTAGCAGGGTTCATAAATTAATTAAAGCAATCAAATAAAATTCATAATTTCGAGGAACCCTATTTTCAATGTTACTCAAAGTTTGGATTTGTGTATTGTACTTCATATAGAAGTGACATTTAACTCACGAAACTGAAGTACTACAACTGTACGGGAGAGTTTCGTCTTTGATCCGATAAACTTCTTATGAAAACTCACCCAGTGCACAATTTCTTCCCAAATTGTCCTTTAGCATCCTTCACAGAAACATTTGTTTTTTTCCAAGGCACTAAAATTTCTCCTTAGAGACCTGACAACCAAAAAAAATGGTTCAAAAATGCTATTGGAACAGAATTTTTAACCGAAAGTGGAGATACCGAATTAGGTGGAGAGTTTCTATTGATTAGTTTGTGGGGTCCACGCCAGTGGGATAAGGGAACCGACCAATACCACGCTGCCACGTGTGTTTTCAGTCAAAATTTATGTCAAAAATTCGGGTCCAATAGAAGAACTCAAAAATGGTTATATGTTCCATGTCATGCACAAATATCTTAAGCTTCGATACGAGATCAGGTTTTATAGTCCAATCCTTCAAATAAGTTCAAGCATCATACCGTAGACGCTGACTAGCTAAGGTGATAATATACCCAATGCTTTCACTAGTTTTTACAACTGAACTTTAGCATATGTTCTTGACACTCCATTCTTGGGCTGCCTAACTTCTAAAAAAGTTATTTCTTTCAATGTTGCTCCGAAAGTGGTGATTTCAACTGCTAATATCATTACACCATATTAGATCCGTGATTGAAATACATAAAATTTCATTTTCTTGCACAAAGTGGGAGAATAAAAAAGAGAAACTACTGGATTTAGAATTTCAAGGCCTAAACAAAACGATGGATAATAATCAGACATTACATCGATAAGATGATGAAAAAACGTCCCAAGAGAATTACCGTCCCATAATACACTATGCAAAATCCACAAAACCAACTAATCATAGTTCATTGTTGTTTTTGCTTTTCACATCCAATGCCCACTTTTAATTCCAAAACGAATGTCTACTAGTCAATTTTGAGAAACAGGAGTTCGATGAGGACACTGGCACTTACTATAAGTTACTTTTTTTTACCTCTTAGGAAGTTTGTTGGTTCTCTAGGCCACTCAATTGTTGTTTTAAGTTTTCACCTATTAAATACCATTTTAGCCCCAAAGTGAACACTTACGAGTCGATTCAAAAATAAGGAGTCTGATGAGACACGCCACTTCCTACAAGTCTCTTTGTAACTCTTGGAGTGTATATACCTATATCCGGGCCACACGATTATTGTTTTTAGTTTTCCCTACCTAAGATCTATTTTTAACCCCAAAATAATTGTTTGCTAGTCATTGTCGAAAAATCGAGAATCCGATGTGGACATAAACACTTCTTACAAGTAACATTTGTACCTTTTGGTGAGTTCGTGCCTCCTTCCGTAAAAACTGGTTGCTATTTTTAATATATTTCCCTTAAATCATATTTTTAACCCCAAAATAATTGTAAACTAATCAATTTATAAAACCAAGTCTGGCGAGGACACAATGACTTCTCTTAGGTTACTTTGGTAACTTTTGGGCTATCTGTGTCTATATTCGGGCTACTTCATTGTTATTTTCAATTTTCATCCCCCAAAATGAACGTTTACAAGTCAATGTCAGAAACTAGGAGTTAGATGAGGACACATATACTTCCTACATGTTGTTTTTTACCTCTGTAGATGTCCGTGCCTCTACTTAAGCCATTTGTTTGTTGTTTTGAGTTTTCACCCCTAAATCCCAATTTCAAACCCAAAATAACAACTTACTAATCAATTTTCAAATTTAAGAGTTTGAATTGGACACAGTCACTTCCCTTAAATCAATTTTAGCACGGTCTCGCATTGCCAAATAAAATTCATGGACTCCCGATTCCTTCAATTTTACAATATTCTCTCCTATTGTCATATTCTTTTGACTCTCACAGTCCTTCATTTTTTTACATTTTCTGATAAAATATATGCAATTAGAGAATGAATTAGGGAGAGAGATAATGAAATATTAAGTTTATATTTTTAGATTCTTTAAATATCGTGACATTAATTTTGTAGGTTTACCTAATTTTTCTTTAAAATAGAATTTTAAATGCTTTCGGGTACCACCTCATATGTTGGAATTTGTGTCCCAACACTTAGTGATTTGAATATTAAGATTTAGCATTTTATATGGTATTGGATAACATAGGCGATCTTTTTAACGGTCATGCATGTTTAAATTAATTGGGTCCATCACATATATCACAAAATAAAATCATAATCGAATAGTAGATTGTAAGGACATTTTTGTCATGTCCGATATCTTACATTTATGTATGTCGTACGTCGTTATATTTGGCACGTTTCTACATGATCTCACACGAAGGTCTCAATCTGAATTCCGGGAATCAAGCATTCATCATCTCCATCATGTGTCCCACATCTGCCTCAACGACTTCACGTTCCATGATTTTAGGGACTTAATGCAAGTGGTACGCAAGAGAAGTCAAAACAGTGAAAGAAGGCAAGATATGGAAGTTCAAGGGAATTTTGTTAATTTTATAGCCATCGTCCGGAGGTCCAGTCTACTGGAAAGTTGAAGAGCTCGTCACAACGAAGATACTGGAAGAAACAGAACCTCAATCCAAGCTACGGTGAAGAAGTTATGGCCCTTTGAAAATGGAGATAAATCCAAGAAAAAACCCTTGGAAAAATGCTAAGTGTTTAAGCCCCTTGCTCCAGCGAACTTTTGCGAGCCGAAGCCCAAACCGGTTCGGAGGGTGAACCGGTTCGCGGTACACCCAAACTGGTTCGGGGTACCTAACGCTGACAAGAGTTCCAGAATTTTAAAAATCTTTTTGGTTTCCTATAAAAGTCAACTTCGGGGGAGTTATTTTATAAGACTTGGAGAGACGTTTTTGAGAGTTCTATTAGCTCAAGTCCATATATTTTTGAGTCCCAAAACTCATGTTTGATTCACACTAAAATTCTCATATACTTTTGTGAATCTTTTGGAACCCATAGAACACTTTTCTTTTGTTCATCTTTCGTGAAGTGCGTCTCTACACCGTATGGCTGCGTGTCATTGAGGATCTTGCTGAGTGAAGATTATTTGCTGAAGATTCGGCTGCGAGTCCTTAGAGGGTGCTGCGTGTAGTCTCTTGTTGAGTTCAAGACTGCGTGTCTTTGTGGGTTGGTTGCGCGTTGATCCATTGCAAATTTTTCTATGTAATTGTAAGTTGTAATTTATAAATTCATAGTGAAATAAAGGTTTTACCCGAAAGGGTTTTTTTCCTGAAATCTGTGTCTCAGCATATTTCTATGTCGCATGCTTTATATTTATTTATGGGTTGACACACGCACTTTAGATGCTTGTTTAGGGGCTGATTTAAGTTTGTTTAAAAATAGACTCTAATTAAATAAGTGTGCCAAATTAGAAATTTGTGAATCTAATCAATTATCACACAGTCACGTTTTACTAATTGGTATCCGAGCAGGTTACGATAATTTATCACGTATTCCTATTTTTTGCGATATTGATTTTTTTTTAAATCTGTTTTTTGAAAAATCGCAATCTTTCCTATGGAGCACTTATATAATCGGATGCAAATTTTTTACGGGTCTAATTATGCCTATTGGAAAGCTCGCATGAAATCTAGTTTAAAATCCATTGACGAGCGTGTTTGGTACCTTTGCAAAAATGGGTAGACTCCTCCCATGGTCACCTTTGATAATATCACCTCTTTAAAACCCGTGTCAGCCTGGACTGAAGACGATCATAAAATATCTAAATTTAATTCACGTGGTTTGAGTGCTATTTCTGGAGCTATCACTCCTGATGAGTTTCGCCGAATTATGATGTGCACAACATCTAAAGAGGCATGGTATGTTTTGAAATTGACACATGAGGGTACAAACGCGGTTAAAGAATCAAAATTACAAAATTTAGCCACCCAATTTGAGACTATCACCATGTCTGAGTCTGAATGCTTTGATGATTTTTATACACGTTTGTCGGACATTGTTAACACATCTTTTAATTTGGTTGAGGTGATTGATAACACGCGTGTCGTTAAAAATATTTTGAGATCTCTTCCAAAATGCTTTATTCCTAAATTCACTGTTTTGAACTCTTTGGGAAATTTGAAATCACTTAAGTTGGAAGAACTTGTAGGAGATCTTCAAACCTATGAAATTGACATGTTTCCCAAAACCATTCAGGCTAAGGATAATGGCATTGCTTTAAAGACTCATCTTAAGAAAAAGAAAAAAAAATTTATGAGTCCGATTCTGAGGAAGACTTTGATTTTGATGATATGGCCTTGTTTGCGAAAAATTTTACAAAATTTCTCAACATGAACAAAAATAATTCTTCCAATAAAAAGAGATTTTTTGAGAAAAATAAAATCAAAGAAAAGGCCAAAGAAAGCGATGAGAGAAAAAAGGAGAATGACTCCGATGAGGAGTGTGAGGAAGATTTGGAGAATGTAACTTTTTTTGAATGTGGGGGTAAGGGGCATAAGTCATTTGAGTGTCCTACGGGGATTAGAAAGAAAGGAAAGAAAGTAGCCATGCCTGCCACACTTAGTGATAGTGAGGGAGATGAGGGAGATGAGTCCGATAAAGGTTTAGTAGAGTGAGAGTGGAGATGAAAGTGAACTCTAAAAAGCTTTTAGATATTTGTACACCGAGACCTTGAAAACAAAGAAGTATAATAGAGATTTAGGTCGTCGGGTTTTAGATTTGGAGAGAGAGAAGGAGGTTTTAAGAAAGGAGAAGTGTGATTTGACCAACACGTTGTCTAGACTGACGACATGTGTATCCAAACTCGAGAGTGATCTCGAATGTGCTAGGGAGGTCAAAGTCAATTTTAAGAACGCACCTAAGAAGGTTGAAAAGGTGGTTCTTAAGGGTAAAGGTGAGAAGTTAGGAATAAGTCATGACGGTGCTTCTACTTCCCAATTAGCACCCGAGTCGGTTCCCACTTTAGTGTTAGATTCACGTGAGTCTCACCCTAACCCACCTAGGCATCCCATTCCTATTAGGAGAGTGCGTCCTAGAGTTTTTGAGAGAGGTGTTCCTAGTCCTATATATGTTTGTTCCCATTGCAAAAGGAGAGGACACCTTAGGAAATTTGGCTTTAAGTTGGGTTATGTGTCACGTTTTGTTACTACACGTGTTTCTGCGACACATGCACCCACACATAATACTTTACATGCTTCCAGAGACTACATGAGAGAGTTTGCACATTTAGGTGAGTAAGTTAAGTTTTTGGTCAAAACTTCACAAGATTTGATGGAGGTTTTTCACAAGTTGGCACCACCTTTGGAAAACCCCTCCGCTCCTAACAATTGAGGTTTGACTTGTTTACTAGCATAAGATGATTTTCATGATGTCATTATTTACCTATTGCTAGTATGTATCATTTTTGTTTTTGAAATTTTTTAAAAAATCCAAAAAGATTTTTTTTGCACCGTTTATGGATGAACACTTAGGATGACCGAGGCACAATATCATTCCATTTTTTATGTGACTATTTGATAGAGTTTTGAGACAATATATCATGTCATCTTTGCGCTTTATAATGTTTGGAGTCATTAAGATGTAATTAAGTGTTATTTCCTACATGTTTGACACGTGATTTTCTTTATTGCACACGTGCACGGATTTATTTGATTATTGTGCTTGTCTTATCACATGTTGGTTGGGTGTTTTCACTTCAATCCTGTCTTTAAAATGAACCAAGCGCGATAAAACTTGATAATAAAGTTGTGCATATAAGAACCGTTTTGTGAGTTTGTGTGCTTTGTCTAAAAACGGTGAAGGGCTACGAAAGATTTTTTTTTTATCCTTTGCGATTAAGCCGCCATTTAAATTGGACCTAAAAAATTGAGGAGTTTTATTATCCGGGGTCCAAAGAGGTTTAAAAGAGGCTGAAAAAATTTAAAGGCAATAAAAAGAAATACATGCCAATTATGGGCCATTTAGGTTTTTTCACTAATTCTCCAAAGTTTGAGAATTTAGATCACCTCTATTCAAAATATAAATCTAAGTGAGTTTGGTTGGATATTTTATAACGGGTTTGCAGGTCCTTGAAAATCTTGAAAAAGCACTAAATAGTTTTGGACGTTATTGGTGGGGAAATCACTTTGACTTTGATTTGTTGATTTGTATAAGACGATGTCATTTAAATTCAATAAATTTTTACACCTACGGATACTTTTGATGTTCATTCGTTAGGGGTACACATATGCATCGTGCACATATGATTGATTGAGTTGATTTACCTATCGAATGTGTTCACACCCATTAATTCCATTTTCATGACTTGGTTGTTTTAGTTTAAATTCATGGTGTGACTTTTGTCTCTTATTTTTTGTATGAAAAATTAAAAATAGTTTTTGAGCATCTCTTTGCTAGAGCACGTTTGCCATTTGATTGATGCCTTGTTTTGAATAAGGTGACACCCCGACTTTACTTGTTTGATTTATTCTTCTCATTTGTCTATTTGGGGACATAATAAAAAGGGGGAGACAAAGTTATCATTTTATGGGGGAGTTTTTGAGATTTGACTTATGTTTTTATCATTCATTGGTTTCTATGTATATCTCATTTCAAACTCGATATGTCACTTGGTATTTTCTTTATCTCATGTGTGTAGGTACTTCATTGATGAGAATTTGTTGCACACCCTGATGAGAAAAGATTTGAGATTTTAAAGATTTGAAGAACAAATGATGAAGACTTATTCATTTGTATCTTTCCAGTTTGGGGTTTATGGAAGGGTAGATTTGTATAGGCAATTTGGTATTTGATAATTTGGATTTTTTATGTATGTACCGGTATAGACATATGGGGAGATTTGTAAGGACAGTTTTGTCATGTCCGATATCTTACATTTATGTATGTCGTATGCCGCTACATTTGGCACGTTTCTACACGATCTCACATGACGGTCTCAATCCGAATTCCGAGAATCAAGCATTCATCATCTCCATCATGTGTCCCACATCTGCCTCAACGACATCACGTTCCATGATTTTAGGGACTTAATGCAAGTGGTACGCAAGAGAAGTCAAAACAGTGAAAAAAGGCAAGATATGGAAGTTCAAGGGCATTTTGGTAATTTTATAGGCACAGGCCAGAGGTCCGGTCAACTGGAAAGTTGAAGATCTCACCGCAATGAAGATACTAGAAGAAACTCACCTCAATCCAATCTACATTGAAGAAGTTATGTCCCTTTGAAAATGGAGATAAATCCAAGAAAAAACCCTTGGAAAAATGTTAAGTGTTTAAGCCCCTTGTTCCAGCGAATTTTTGTGAACCGAAGGACAAACCGGTTCGTGATACCTGACGCTGACAATAGTTCTAGAATTTTAAAACTCTTTTTGGTTTCCTATATAAGCCAACTTCGGGGGAGTTATTTTATAAGACTTGGAGAGGCGTTTTTGAGAGTTCTATTAGCTCAAGTCTTCATATTTTTGAGTCCCAAAACTCATGTTTGATTCACACCAAAATTATCATATACTTTTGTGAATCTTTTGGAACCCATAAAACACTTTGCTTTTGTTCATCTTTCGTGGAGTGCGTCTCTACACCGTATGGCTGCGTGTCATTGAGGATCTTGTTGAGTGAAGATTCTTTGCTGAAGATTGGGTTGCGAGTCCTTGGAGGGTGTTGCGTGTAGTCTCTTATTGAGTTCAAGACTGCGTGTCTTTGTGGGTTGGCTGTGGGTTGATCCATTGCAGATTTTTCTATGTAATTGTAAGTTGCGATTTATAAATTCATAGTGAAACAAAGGTTTTACCCGAAAGGTTTTTTTTCTGAAATCTGTGTCTCAGCATATTTACTGTGTCGCATGCTTTATATTTGATCGGTTGATTTAGATGCATGTTTAAGGGATGAATTTCTTAAATTTAAAAGAAGACCCTAATTAAATAAGGTTTAATTGGATATTTGCGAATTTAATCAATTATCATACCGTCTCACTTTATATAGATTAAATTAATGGCATAAACTACTTGTAAAGGACATGAATTAATTAACATAAACAAACATATCAGTAATTTTAACTAAAATTCACACAAACAAGTATACAAATATCCTCATAAATTAATCTTAAAACTGTACTACAATAACCAATTGACAATCCGAGTTTTCAATTGGCTCACCCTTACCCTGCTATCACCACTACAAATCAATTCAGACTCACTTTCACTCCATAATTCAATGGGTTTGGGTATCCTATTCTCTCTAACTAAGGTAGTAGGTGGAGTCTAACCATTTAAAATCGCTTGCCATACCTGCTCATCTATGGCCTTAAGTGTTGATTTCATACCCATTTTCTAGTATGCGTAGTTCGATCCATCAAACATCGGGGCTCAAAGACCATTAAAAACCTCCAAAATTCATGCCTAAAAATACCGGATCTAAACACAACAACTTAGTGTAATATCTCTAATACCAATTTAAAAAAATTGTATCCAAAAATAATTTGCACTTTAAACAAGGATCACAAAATAACTTAGTGTAACTTGCTCTGATTCCAATTTCAGAATATAAATACGTAATAACTTACAAACTACTTAGAAATCTACAAAGTATAACGCACAAGAATCATCCAATCTTCAGTAGAAAATGATGTAGTCTAGAATCACCCACATGAAGCAGATATTCCCTCGGTATTCACCAATTAGCCTTTAGAATATGCATTTCCTTTTTTCTTTAAACATACAGCCTCGACTCCATAAATCAGTAGTAGAGAATATTTTTACAGGGGTTTAGAACTTTAGATTGTGCTGTCCTTAATTTGTAAATGTGATCCTAAAATATCTACGGGGTTTGTATTAAAAAATTATAGAGTTTGTATGACACCCATCCTAATTTAATATCGGGTGATCAGTCCTTTATTAAATTAAAATCAAGGTGAACGGTTGGTTCATTCTTAGCATCACCGTTGCAAAATAAAATTTCCAATTTAAACACCCTAAATAATTAAGGTAAGTGTCAAAACAATTTAAAACCTTATTTCCATTTTATTAAATTCCAATATTAAAACCTTTTTAATAACCAAGAGTTTAAGAATCATATAAATACTAAGGATGGAAATTAACAAACAAGAATTAAACCATCTAGATAAACCACACCAAGTTTAAAACTACAAATGAAATCATCCTGACAAGAGTTAATTCCCAAAGAGTACTGAATACTGAATATATAAATAAACATAAATCTCTGACAAATCCGAACTGAATAGGGAAACGGGTGACACATGCCCTAACTAAGAAGAACTAAAATAAGAGCAGAATCAACGAAGAGGTCGTCTAAAGAAAGGGCCTACAACTCCCACATAAGTTGCAGCACGTCCAGTCCAACGAATCTAAGCATGATGCCCTTGTGTCTAAGCACCTGTAATATATACATATATATACAAGAGAAAGAGAAATAACAGGAAACAGGTCAGATCCCGAGTGTAAAATAGTTTAAAAATAGTTTAGTAAGTATTTAAAATGCTTATTGGCTAATGTAACAACCATGTTAGTATGCGACACTCTCTTGAGAATTCTCACCTCTCATCTAGTGTGCACGCCTACCGTACTATTAAACTCATAAGTTTATTTTAACTTAACCTTCCCATAAAGTTTCATCCCGAGAAATACTAAGGCTATGATAATTAGTCTCTGAAAATCAAACTCTTCCATATTTCTTATGTTACTTAGAACAACCCAGGATCATTACAAAGTTCCCAAACACTTATAATAAAGTTGGAGTATTTATTCATTACTTAACTACTTATATGCATAGTAGAAAGTTTCCATATATAAGTATATATATTTTAGTCACTCATATAATATATATACTATCGTCACCCCACATAAAATATATGGTGCTAGCATACTCTGCTATCACGTCCCCTATCACTCGTACTAAGGGAAATACTAGTTCGGAATCACTCTCGAAAAGTATTAACACAATACATACAAAATGGAGGCGATGCATAGTTCCAAGTCACTAAGAGGTCAGCACATACCCCTCACGTCTCTTAGGACAGTATGACTATCATTCAGATAGCCTGTACCAAGGAATAATATGTTCTAGGATACAAGTCAATATCCCCCATAAAGGTCCCATCGAGATAAGACTCTCCCAGCGCGATAACCCCCGTGATTGCAAGTAGCGCGGGTATGATTATTCAAAAATAAAGTATTTAATACATGTACACAATCACACGGACATATATAGATACACCCTCTTACTAATTATGAATTTAGTAGGTACACCCTCTTTAACCTTCTGGTCTAAGTCTTTCCCGAGTCTTTCAATTCTTTAGTGAACGTACGCATAATTCCTAATGTGTGACGAAACTCCCCGATAATCCACAAATTCATCCCCTATTAAATTTCACTCAACGGAGTCTACTTAGACCCTACTGGTCCTCTTCATGATCCATTATACTCTATAGATAATAATCAATGGTTCTTACGTATTTTACCCAAATTAAAAAAAAAAGGGGAAAATATGCCGTTTTCTAGGAGGGATCGATCGATCGACCGATCAAGCAGTTATGCCGAATTCTACCATTGTTAACCTATGGGTTCTTTCTTCAACCTCACCCAAAACTCCATTAACGATTTCCAAACTCCCAAACAACATTACTACTAGTTACATATACCTATATACATGATTTCCTATGTGAAACATGTCCAAATTCATCAAAGGTATTGAATCAATGGGGTAAATCATCATAATTATCAAGAACCCTAATTTTATATAGAACTTCCATTTTTCTAATTCTTTTTCCAGATTTCTTCCTTCTAAACTCATAAAATTTCGTGGGTAATCCTCTATAATATAATAAGATTTCTAGAATATGTTAATTTCCTCTAATACATGCGATTTAAATCCTCTAATTCATCAAATTCTTTTACGAAACATGTGTATAACAATCCTAGTCTAACATGGATGAAATAATAACTAAAATAAAAGAAAGATAGATACTTGCCTAGAATTCAAGGGTTTAATTCATTGATGAAAGTTATATGGTTGCGTTCCTCATCGTGCGATCTACGTTTTGGTGGTGGTGGTGGTGGCGGTGCAAACGGATGGGTTCTTGGCCTTGAATTGCTTGGAAAGCTTCCTACCTTCTTCTCTAATGGTTGTTCTTAGGTTCTGTGATTGTTAACCCTAAAAGCCTAACTCAAATGGCTGATATATCTTAGGGAAATTCGTGGGTTTAATTACCCAAAAATACAAAATATCCATAATACCCTCCCGGGATGCCAATTAGGCCTACAAATGCCGCGATACCCAAACTAAACCCTCGGGTACACTTTTCTGACTATCTCGACCCTTTCGGACACGTTGGCTCACTCGAAATGACCATACGGGCGAATTATAATTTATTCACATTTAATAATAATAATTTAGTCCCGACATGACCCATGCGCGTCCCGACTTAAATTTCCATAATTGCCATTTTATTCACTCGTGACAATTTTAATAAAATCAATCTTATATATTACTTTACTCATCTAGTAATATTCAACAAATTCTCAATAATTACTAACTCTCGTCACGCTAGTAAACATTTAAAATAAATTTTCGAATTAATATTAAATTAATATCTCAATTTAAATTTAATAAATCTCCAAATTTAAAAGCCATAAAAACACAGGGTATTACATACTTGCCCCCTAATAACGGAATTTCGTCCCCAAATTAGGAAAATAAGGCATACTTGGTAAGAATAGATATGGATATGTTTCGCGCATATCCACCTTGCGCTCCCAAGTGGATTCCTCCACATTATGATGCTCCCACTGGACCCATACAAGTGGGACTACCTTCGACCTAAATTTCCTCTCGCTATGGTCTAGGATAGCCACTGGTCTCTCCTCGTAAGAGCTGTCGGGATGTAAGTCAATCTCCTTATCGCGATATGGGTGTGGGCCATATCATCCGAAGATATCGTCTCAACGATGAAATATGGAATACATCGTGAATGCGATGCAAGTGCTCTGGCAGCCCCAATCTGTATGCCACCGACCCAATCCTCTCGATAATGGAAAATGGTCCTACGTATCTCGGAGCCAACTTCCATTTCTTCCCAAACCTCATCACTCCTCTCATAGGAGACCCACGCAGTAATACTTGTTCCCCCATGCTAAACTCACAAACAGACCATTTTGCATCAGCGTAGCTTTTCTGTCGGTCCTGAGCTACCTGAATGCGACTCCTGATAAGTTCAATCCTAGCTGAAGTCTCCTGAATCACCTCTGGCCCTAATAACTTATTGTCCCCCACCTCTAGCTAATAAGTTGGAGAATGACAAGGCCTTCCATACAACGCCTCAAATGGGGCCATGTCGATCGTGAACTGATAAGAGTTATTATAAGCGAACTCCACCAGTGGAAGATACGGCTCCCAACCTCCTCCAAAATTAAGGACATGCATGCGTAGCATATCCTCCAACATCTGATTGGTAAGCTCTGTCTATCCATACATTTGTGGGTCATAAGCTGAACTCAATCTCAACTCTGTACCCATGGCCTCATGAATGCTCTCCCAAAAGCGCGACACAGAAATCTTGTTTCTATCAGACACAATATCCAAGGGCACCCCATGTAGCCTAACAATATCGGTAATGAATAACTGTGCATACTGGCCCGTGGTGTAGTCTGCCCATACTGGCAGAAAATGAGCTACCCTTGTCAACCGATCCACGATTACCCATATAGAATCGTAACCCCGCTGTGATGTAGACAACCCAGTAATAAAGCCCATGAAAATACTTTCCCATTTCCACGTAGGTATCTCCAACGGCTTAAGTAATCCTGGAGGTCTCTGGTGGTCCACTTTTACCATCTGACAGGTAGGACATTTGGACATGAACTCTGCAATGTCCTTCTTCATCCCACTCCACCAGTACTGTCGCCTCATATCTTAGTACATCTTATCCCCTCCGGGATGTACCGCAAATCGGGATCCATGCGACTGTGTCATAACTGCATGATGTAAGTCTTCTTCCTCTGGAGCCACTAATCTTCGATTAAATCTCAAACCCCCATCAGAAATCACTGAATAGGACTCAGCGCCCTCAGCTAAGATCCGTACAATCTGCTCCTAGAAAAATAAATCCGCTGCTTATGCCTGTATCACCTTCATTACGATCTCGGGTGTGACTGACATAACAAATATAAAGGAATGGGCTACCGCGTCCTGGTATCCCAATTCTTTCCACTTCGCTTTCCATACATCCGCTACGTCACCTACCGATCTATGGCTTAACGCATCAGTAACCACTTTAGCCTTCCCCGGATGGTACTGTATCTCGAATGTAGTCTTTCACAAACTCCAGCCACCTGCACTGACGCGTGTCAACTCTAGCTGAGTGAACAAGTATTGCAGTGACTTGTGGTCCATGAACAAGTGAAACTTCTCCCCCAACAAATAATCTCTCCAAATTCGTAGTGCAAATACGATCGCTGCTAGCTCCAGGTCATGGGTGAGGTAATTCCTCTCGTGAGGCTTAATCTTGCAGGAGGCAAAAGATATTGCCTTCTCCTCCTGCTGAAGTACTCCCTCGAGTCCCCGCAAAGATGCATCAGTGTACACCAGGTACTCCACTCCCGGCTTGGGTAAAGCAAGAACTGGCACCGAAGTCAACTTATCTTTCAGCTCATCAAAATCCAATTAATAAGCATCATCCCAAACATACGGAATTCCCTTGTGAATCAGTTATGTCAACGGAACCGCTATCTTGGAAAAGCCTCGGATGAACCTCCTGTAGTACCCGACTAACCCCAAGAAACTACGCACCTCTGTCAGTGTTGTGGGCTACTCCCACTCCCTCACTGTCGACACTTTGCTCGGGTCAACCGATATCCCCAAGTTCGACACAACATGTCCTAAAAATTTTACCTCCCGTAACCAGAATCCGCACTTCTCATACTTAGCATACAGTTGATGCTCTCGTAGAGTCTGAAGAACCTATCTCAAGTGCTCGACATGCTCTTCCTCGTTGTGTGAATAAATCAGGATGTCATCTATAAAGACAATGACAAACTGATCCAAGAACTCTCTAAACACTCGGTTCATCAAGTCTATGAATACGGCTGGAGCATTTTCAGCCCAAACGGCATGACTCTAAACTCATAGGACCCATATCTCGTCAAGAAATCAGTCTTCAACACATCTTGCTCCCTAATCCGTAGCTGATGATATCCCGGTCTCAAATTTATATTCAAAAAGAAGGTTGCTCCTCTCAGTTGGTCGAACAGGTCATCGATTCGAGGCAACGGATATTTACTCCGTATCGTGACTTTGTTCAGCTCCCAATAATTCACACATAACCTTAGTGAACCATCTCTCTTATTCACAAACAACACTGGAGCGCCCTAAAGCGAGGTTCTCCTACGAATGAAGCCCTGGCCTAACAACTGTTTTATCTGAGCTTGTAACTCCCTCATCTTCGTTGAAGCCATACGGTACGGTGTACGTGCTATCGCCTGAGTGCCTGGAATCAAGTCTATGACAAAATCTATCTCTCGACTGGGGGTAGGCCCGATATCTCTTGAAATACATCCGAAAACTCATGAACGAATGGAATCAAATTTAGGGAAATCATAATATCCTTAGAGGTATCCTCCTCTATATAGTACAAATGGGTGGAAGATCCTCCCTCTGGGTGAGGCATCGCCATAAAAAAATCTCCTGCCCCGGAATGGCAAAAATAATATTCCTACCGAAACAATCTATCATGGCTATGTACGCGGCGATCCAATCCATGCCAATAATAACATCGTGCTCATGCATCTCTAAGACTAGCATGTGTACCGGTAAAATCAAGCTACCAATCTCTATCCCTACACCCCGACATATAAAGAAAATCAAAGACCCATTCCTCAGTGGTGAGTCTACGCATGTCACCGTGATATCTACCGTGTCTAACAACCCTAAGGCCCGTGCAAAATAAGTAGCTATAAAACAGTGCGACGCCCCAGTATCAAATAAAACCGGACCCATAGTGCCATGGATAGGGAACGTACCCTCAATCGCGGGTAGTGCATGAGGTGCTGCTGCCTGGTGGACGTTATAGACATGTCCGTACTGTAATTACCCCTGCTGAATTGGAGCTGCTAGGATGGCTGGTAGGGCTGGCACCTAAGCTGGTACGGGGAGGGAGGCTGGAAAGAGTGGTTTCTATGGCTCATTACGGGCACCCTGCTGCTGTGGTGCCCTATCCCCCTCTGGGCAATCCTGGCGCCTATGGCCATTCTTTCCACATTCAAAACACCTGCCCCTAAAGTTACCTCCCCTCTGCCCCTGCTAGCCACGACCCTGTTAGCCATTACAACCCCGCCACTGGCCCTACTGAAAACGCTTTTGGCCCTGCTGCTGACGGTGTTGGCCCTGCTGACTAGACTGGCCCTGCTGACCCTGCCTAAATCCCCCAAATCCCTATTTGGAATCACCTGATCGTAATCGCTTGGAAGAGTCCCCCTGTTGGGAACTCTGCTCACTGTGACGGGTCTGTCCCCGGGTTGTTGGTGCCTCACTAGTACTATTACCCCTATTCTACCCTACTGGACGGACTCCCCTGCGTGTTTGCTCCCCTGCTGATGGAAGCGGTGATCCTGATAGTGTAACAAAGCAGCGTTGAGCACATCAATGTAAGTACTCAATGATAGATTGCTTATGAGGTGTTAACGGATCCTCCAGGCCAATCCATCTACAAATAGCAGTATCTTCTTCTCCTCGGTGGGTGCCTCATCCGGCACTATAGTGAGAAGCCTGGTAAACTCCTCCTGGTACTCAACAACAGTAATACTCTCCTGCTTAAGATTCAGTAACCTCCGCCTCATCTCAGTCTTCACGGCGGATGGGAAGTACTTGCGGTCAAACCGCGCCCAAAATTACTGAATCGTGATATTTTCCCTCTCATCCAAGGTGGTGGTGGACTCCCACCACTACAAAGCGTTCCCCACTAGATTGAAGGAAGCCAATAACTATTTCTGCACGTCGATGCACTCATACATGCGCAGATGCCTCTGGATATCCTTTTTCCATTAGCTGTCGACTACTATAGCCGAGCTACCCAAGAACTCCGGAGGATGCACCTTCTGAAAGGCATCCCTAACACACTCCCATGCAGTGGGGAGTTGTGTTGGTATTGGCGCCACTGACTGAACCTGGGGTGGAGTCTTCTGCACCACCGCTAATGCGGCATTCATCGCTTAAGCAACTATGGCGGCTACTTCAGTTGCATTCATCATTCCCTGTGCCAGAGATGCTAGCTGCTCGGGCTGGGCATTCTTGTCTCTGGGTGCGCGTCTCGAAGGCATATAAAATGAGAAGGAAGTTTATTAGTCTACATTCATTATCTAATCTTAAATAGCTGAAGACGTAAGCGTAAATACAAGAATACAACAGTCCTAAAATAGGGCTCTATATCAAAGACGCTAAGCTGAAAGCGAAATAAGCCGTATAGATTCTAAAGGACACTAGAACCTGATGCTCTGATACCACCCGTGACACCCCACCTAATTAAATACCGGGTGATCATTCCTTTATTAAATTAAAATCAAGGTGAACGGGTGGTTCATTCTTAGCATCACTGTCGCAAAATAAAATTTCCAATTTAAACACCCTAAATAATTAAGCTAAGTGTCAAAACAATTTAAAACCTTATTTCCATTTTATTAATTCCAATATGAAAACCTTTTTAATAACCAACGGTTTAAGAATCACATAAATACTACGAATGTCAATTAACAAACAAGAATTAAACCATCTAGATAAACCACACCAAGTTTAAAACTACAAATGAAATCATCCTGACAAGAGTTAATTCCCAAAGGGTACTGAATACTGGAAATATAAATAAACATAAATCTCTGACAAATCCGAACTGAATAGGGAAACGGGCGACACATGCCCTAACTAAGAAAAACTAAAATAAGAGCAGAATCAATGAAGAGGTCGTCTAAAGAAAGGGCCTACAACTCCCACATAAGTTGCAACACGTCCAGTCCAACAAATTTAAGTATGACGCCCCTGTGGCTGAACACCTGTAATATATACATATATATACAAGAGAAAGAGAAATAACAGGAAATGGGTCAGAGCCCGAGTGTAAAACAGTTTAAAAATAGTTTAGCAAGTATTTCAAATGCTTACCGTCTAATGTAACAACCATGTTAATATGCGGCACTCTCTTGAGAATTCTCACCTCTCATCTAGTGTGCACGCCTACCATACTATTAAACTGAGAAGTTTATTTTAACTTAACCTTCCCATAAAGTTTTATCCCAAGAAATACTAAGGCTATGATAATTAGTTTCTGAAAATCAAACTCTTTCATATTTCTTATGTTACTTAGAACAACCAAATATCCTTAAAAAGTTCCAAAACACTTATAATAAAGTTGAAGTATTTATTCATTACTTAACTACTTATATGCGCAGTAGAAAGTTTCCATATATAAGTATATATATTTTAGTCACTCATATAATATATATACTATCGTCACCCCACATAAAATATATGGTGTTGGCATACTCTGCTATCAAGTCCCCATATCACTCGTATGAAGGGAAATACTAGTTTGGAATCACTCTCGAACAGTATTAACACAATACACACAAAATGGAGGCGAAGCATAGTTCCAAGTCACTAAGAGGTCAATACATACCCCTTATGTATCTTAGGACCGTCTAAGTATCATTCAGATAGCCTGTACTAAGGAATCCTATATTCTAGGGTACAAGTCAATACCCCCCATAAAGGTCCCATCGAGATAAGACTGTCCAGCGCGGCAACCCCCGTGATAGCAAGTAGCACGGGTATGATTATTCACAAATAAAGTATTTAATATATCTACACAGTCACACGTTCATATATAGTTACACAATTTCCAATAAGGTTTGTCCACGACCCATAATTATTATTAACCGTATTTTATACAATTTTACCCAATTATCTCGCATAAGGGATTCATCTCTTTTTCTCTTAATTATACATATTTCACATTTACTTCTTATCTCTCGAAGTATTCTCTCTTACTAATTAGAATTCAGTAGGTACACCCTCTCTAAACTTTTGGTCTAAGTCTTTCCCGAGTCTTTCAATTATTTAGTGAACGTACGCACAATTCCTAATGTGTCACGAAACTCCCCGTTGATCCACAAATCCATCCCCTAATAAATTTCACTCAACGGTGTCTACTTAGACCCTACTGGTCCTCTTCATGATCCATTATACTCTATAAATAATAATCAAGGGTTCCTACATATTTTACCCGGATTAAACAAAAAGGGAAAAAATATGCAGTTTTCCAGGAGGGATCGATCGATCGAGGGAAGGGGGTCGATCGATCAAGCAATTATGCCGAATTCTGCCATTGTTAACCTACGGTTTCTCTTCTTCAACCTCACCCCAAACTCCATTAACGATTCCCAAACTCCCAAACAACATTACTACTAGTTACATATACCTATATACATGATTTTCTACGTGAAACATGTCCAAATTCATTAAAGGTATTGAATCAATGGGGTAAATGATCATAATTATCAAGAACCCTAATTTTTCATAAAACGTCCATTTTTCTAATTCTTTTTCCATATTTCTTACTTCTAAACTCATAAAATTTCGTGGTTAATCCTCTACAATATAATAAGATTTCCAGAATATGTCAATTTCCTCTAATACATGCGATTTAAATCCTCTAATTCATTAAATTCTTTTATGAAACATGTGCATAAGAGTTATAGTCTAACATGGATAAAACAATAACTAAAAGAAAAGCAAGATAGATACTTGCCTAGAATTCAAGGGTCTGATTCGTTGATGAAAATTATATGGTTGCGTTCCTCGTCGTGCGATCTACGTTTTGGTGGTGGTGGCGGTGCAAACGGATGGGTTCTTGGCATTGGATGGCTTGGAAAGCTTGCTATCTGCTTCTCTAATGGACGTTCTTAGGTTCTGTGATTGTTAAACCTAAAAGCCTAACTCAAATGGTTGATATATCTTAGGGAAATTCGTGGGTTTAATTATCCAAAAATACAAAATATCCATAATACCCTCCCGGGATGCCAATTAGGCCTAAAAATGCCCCGAGACCCAAACTAAACCCTTGGGTACACTTTTCTGACTATCTCGACCCTTCCGGACATGTTGGGGCACTCGAAATGACCATACAGGTGACCTATAATGTATTCACTTTTAATAATAATAATTTAGTCTTGACACGACCCATGCGCGTCCCGACTTAAATTTCCATAATTGCCATTTTATTCACTCGTGACAATTTTAATAAAATCAATCTTATATATTACTTTACTCATATAGTAATATTCAACAAATTTCCAATAATTAATAACTCTCGTCACGCTAGTAAACATTTAAAATAAATTTCTGGATTAATATTAAATTTATATCTCAATTTAAATTTAATAAATCCCCAAATTTAAAAGCCATAAAAATACGACGTATTACAGTTTAATCACAAAAAGAGCTCTAAAAAGGCTTGAATGGATAACAGTAACTCTAACCTATGACTCAGAATGTTTTTTTTAGAATTACGCCAATACATACAAATTGATTCAATTGGAAATTTGTCCTTATTGGGAGATTTTTTTTTATTATAGTATAGAAAGTGAAATGCAAAATTAATCCTAAATTTTGGGTCATTTTCAATTTTAGACTTAATGTTTCAAAGTCTATAGGATGCCAGTCGCCTTGCAGACTTGGTTTCATCTAAATCTTTGACCCATGGCTAACTATTGTAGATCCATATGTCATTTCATTAGTAGTGTGCTCTTTTGAAGTGTCACAAATGGAGATGTGGTGAAATTGTTGGGTCATGAGATACCTAGAAATGATCATTTTCATTATTTAGGATCGATTATCCAAAAAGATGGAGATGTTAGTGATGATGTTACTCATAGGATTAGAGCAGGCTGGGTTAAGTGGAGAAGTGCTACCGGCGTTTTGTGTGATAGGCGTATGCCTTTGAAGTTAAAAGGTAAATATTATAGGACGGCCATTAGACCCGCCATGTTATATGGGACAGAGTGTTGGGAAACCTAGAAACAAAATGTGCAGAAGATGAGTGTGGCGGAGATGCGAATGCTAAGATGGATTTGTGGTAAAACTCGAAAGGATAAAATTAAAAATGAACAAATTCGTGAAACGGTAAAAGTAGCTCCTATAGAAGATAAATTGAGAGAAAATCGACTTAAATGGTTTGGACACGTCAAGCGTAGACCAATGGATGCTCCTGTAAGGAAGAGTGATTTAGTTAGTATTGATGGTAACACAAGGGGTAGAGGTAGGCCTAAATTGACTTGGTGTGATATTATAAAAAAAGACATGATGTCATGTGGTTTAACTGAAGATATTGCACTGGACAAAATGGAATGGAAAAATAGGATTCATGTAGCCGACCCCAAATAATTGGGAAAAGGCTTTGCTGAGTTGAGTTGAGTTGAGTCACGCCTTTATAGTTAATAATGATTGGTTGTCTCTTATTATGCAAAGAAAATCCCGGAAAGGGTGAGACAGATTATGTGCTCTATTATTATTACTGTGGTAGCATGTTGAATAACATAATCAACATTGTATCATCAAAGGATCTTAGGTTGCTAGTGTACTATCAGTGTGAGAAAAAAGATTAAAAAAAGTCATGCTAGGTTTTCTAGGCACAAAGCATAGACATGAAATTATTAATATGCAAATGGAAGAGAAAATTATCATTAATATTTAAGAAAATGGCATTGGATAAATGATATATATCATGACATTTTCATGTTGTTACATCAACAAAATCAAATACCATAGAATAATAGAGATAATAGAGCATCCCCTACATTTATAGCTTCCTAATTTTATAAGGTTGTTGTGCTGCAACTTCAATTTCTTTAGTTTTTGTATGATAAATAATGCCTCATCTAAATAATAAAAAAATTGATATTAAAGAGAACAAAATTCCATAATAAAGAACAAATGAAATGGATTAAAATGATAGTATACATAAATTTACATAGAAATAAATAGCTCTCATATACAAAATTAGGGTGGTAGGTTTTACGGGTCCATGTTTCTAGAGAATGTATCTTTTGGTCTAGTCGTGATATTAATTAATGTTTATTCTCACAAATTCTATGATTGAATTAATTTTAAGGAATTCAATTCACTTACTCAGAACAACACTATATTGATGTGTCGTCTAGAGAAGTTATGGTCAAATAAACATGAAGTACCACAAGTACCAAAGGTGTTGTGACAATAGCAAACATAGGGGATATAAATATTAGCAGGATCATCTTACAATGTCCTAGATTTGTACAAGTTTAGAATCATAAATGATACTTGTTATCTGTAATACCCCGTATTTCTGCGTATTTATAATTTCATTAATTCAGGAATTAATTGGGTAAATTGTGTTTTATTTAAATTACGCGAGTAAAGTAATTTAATGTGATTAAATAAGAAATGTGATTATTAGATATTAATCGATAGATAGATACTGATTAGTATTATGATATAATATTTACTAAGTGTGAATGGTAAATAATTGATGATTAGTGTTATACGGCATAGCGAGTGCTATGTGCGTATTTTATTATATCTCAACGGGGAGTCGTGTGTAGACTAATTTGAGGTCAAGATAGGAAATATGACTCGGATGATAATTTAGAGGTCATAGATGATTCCGAATGGGTTGAAATAGTCGGAATAGTGTACCTAGGGGTATAGACTGGGTCCCCAGACAATTTGAGACCAAACCGGCACCTATTGAGGATGATGGTCATTTGACAAATAGAGATTAATGGATCTACGAAATTTAGAGTCCTATATATGATAATTAGAGCTTGAGGTTAGGGTTAGAAACACATAATCCTAAAGAAGGCCATTACAAAGAAGAGAGAGACCATTTTCAAGGCTTAGAAGGTGTTCTTGAAGAATTAGACCTAGATCTTGCATCCTAATCATCTAAGGAGTACGGATTTGAAGAGAGAACCATCAATACATCATCAACAAAACAAAATCAGACCCCTTCTATTAAGGCAAGTGTTTATATATAATGTTTTTGAAGTTATAATACCCATGAGTAGGATTTCAAAATAAACTTTATTTAATTATTATTCTTGGAAGAAAAATAATGGATTTTGATTCATGATTGGGTAGGTTTGCATGTAGAATGATTTACTATCTGTAGAGAAGTAGAAATCATATGATAAGGACCCATCATCATGAATTAAATTTGAGTTTTTGAATGAATAATTGGAAAGAACACAAAATTAGGTTTTTGGAAAAGTTTTGGGTTTTCATTCGTTCTTGATTGAATTCTGCGAAGATTTGATATGCTTAGATAGTTAGAAATCATCCTAATACCGGCTGAAATGGTTTAGGAATATTAGTTGTGATTTGTGTTAAGTAATGTGGGAGTTGTAAATTGATAATGGAGGAAAAAATGCATGAACTGCATGAAGAAGACGAAGTACAGATAGTAAAATCGGTTCGATTCAGCGGGCGAATCGATTTGGTCCTCTAAGAAATTTAAAAATTTCCTGTTTGGGCCTAGTTCTTCTAAACGGTCATTATGGGAACTTTTGGGACTTTTTTAGGATGTAATAAGAGATTTATTACATTATCATAGGCCTATATTGGGTTTGTGGTTTAGTCTTATTGAGAGGGTTAAGACGATAATAAATTTGGATGAATTGTGTCGTAATTTATCGGAGAGAAGATATCGAATTACGGGAACTTCGCATGAATTAATAAGTAGACCAGTAGGGTAAATGTTGATTTAACTAATGAAATTAATAAAGGGATAACTAGGACCCTTAGAGTTGTGTGAATACTCAAATAAATATGATAGTGAGATAAATCGTAAAGGGATAGGTACGGTAAGTATTAGAGAGAAATATACTATGTACTAATATGTATGGTCGGGTTGTGTGAATACCTATCGACAAATATTAGTACATGGGTTGTGCAAATACCTACAGTATAATAAATAAATATTAATGATAAAGGTAGGATTTCAAGCCAATATAGATGACTAGTATTGGTGATCAAGGTATGATTCCGAGCCAATCTAGATATGATTAATATTGGCGATCGAGGTGTCATTCCGAGTCAATATAATCAATAACTACTGGTGATCGAGGTATTATTTCGAGCCAGGATATATAAATCACTATTGGTGATTGAGGTAGGATCCCGAGCCAATAAACCCTTACGTGTGATACGGGGATGTGATTATAAAGTATGCAATTATAGTATATATTGTGGATGAAATATGGACCTTATGATTATTCTACTTATGAGTTATAGTAAACTGGAAGATGTTATATATATATATATATATATATGAAAGGCAAATTAAGTAGAGAAACTTAACTAACGGAGTAAAGATAGATCGTGAATATCCGAGAAACTAAATTAAGTAGTGAGACTTAATTATAAAGATTGAAATATAACATATGTGAAATGTTACATGAAAAATCATTAACATATGGGAGATGTTAATAAATTAATGTATTGTATGGGCGGTATGGGAACTTAGACGTGGAGGTAAGTTCAGTTGCATACTTTAGTCTAGCTAGCTTGGGTAGTATAGCTAGGTTGGATAAGTATAAAACGTTAGGCGTGCACTATAGACGATAGGTTAGGAAACTCAAGAGAGTGTATGTGAACCTAACATGTGTAATCTATAACCGAATTTTATAGTAATAAATGCTTGCTAAAGATTTTTAAACTATTTTGAGTACTAACTCTTGCTATCAAAATATTTTTAAAACCTTTTAGGTGTCCAACCACAGGGACGCCAGGCTTCAAGATTCTATTCTAGGGACTCGTAGTTATAGCATTGTGGATGCTGACAAGATTTAAGTAGACGATTCTTTCTTTCAGATCTAGTGTAGGATCTCATTTTACAATTCCATGTATGGACATATTGTCCGTTGATAGTTTTTCAGTCGGTCATGTCATTTAGTTCTTTTGTTATTATGGAGTATTTGGTTTTAGATTTTAGTCGATGGTTCATTAGGAAAAAAATTATTCATTTATATATTATGATGGTTGGACTCTAGTATATTGTGAATGTTTAATTTTAGCTTTTCGCTTTGTTCTTTTATCTGTGTTAAAGAAACATAAAATTTGGCACCGGTCTAATTTCACTTAGGTGGTTAGTAATTAAAAAGTTTTCTATAGTGATGATGAGAATGAACCATATGAAAAACCTATTTTAATTTAATAAAGGCCTGATCAACCGATTTTAATTAGGCGGGGTGTCACAAATGGTATCAGAGCATCAGGTTCTAGTGTCCATAGGATCTGTATGACTTACTTCGATTTCAACATATTTTTATTTTGATATAGATCCCCATTATTAGGACTGTTGTTTTATCTTTGCGTGCATAAGATATCGTGCTTCTTCTATTAGATTTTTGTTTAAAACTGTATACTTATACAATTTAATTATATTTCAGTATGCCTCTGAGGAGAGATCGAGCCGAGAGGGTAGCAACCAGAGATAAGGTCAGGGAGGACCCTCAGGAGCAGAAGGTACCGCCACCACCTCCACCAGAGATGATTTTTACTACTCAGGTGGCAATGATAGTAACTTAGGCAGTAGATATGCGTATGAGGTCCATGGAAGCTCACTTCCCTCAGCCTCAGGCACAGCATCCAGTGGCGCCAGTGATCTAGGCCAAGACATGATCGTCTTCTTGGCAGCGAGCCAGGGAGACTTTCCAGAAGGGCCACTCGCCCATGTTCTAGGGCAGTACTGATATAGTAGCGGTTTGCCAATGAAAGAAGAACATTCAACACCATCTGCGCATGCTTGAGTATAGTGAAGTCTAAAAACAGATGTTAGTTACCTTCAGACTTTTGGGAGCAGCTCTACAGTGGTAGGAGTCGGTAACCACCACTGAGGAGAGGGACTTGATGACAATTTTGAGGTTTTAGAGCGACTGATTCGCAAGTAATTCCCTGCTGTAGTCGAGTCAGAGATAAGGAAGAAGTTTGGGGAAGTAGTACAGGGTGACCGTTCAGTAGCGAACTACGAGGAGGAGTTTACCTGTCTGTCAAACTTTGTGCCAGATGAGGTGACAAATGAAGAGAGGAAGAAAGCTAAGTTTTTGGATGGGTTGGCCTAGAAGATCAGGAAATATTCAATTGGTAACTTTGCGTTGATGACTTACACTGACGTCGTCAATGCCGCACTGGTGCATTGTCAAGATCATCGCTTCCATGCAAAGGGGAGCAAGAGAGGTGAGCCTAGATAGCAGGGTAAGGCTAGGGGGATCAGTGGTAGTGGGGCACCACCCCAGTAGCAGTAGACAACGAGCCAACAAGGGAAGGATTATCGACAAGGGAACTCTACGAAGAGGTTTAGATCTGGAGGTTACCGACCCGATGGAGGATTTAGGCAGGGATAGTAGGACCCCGGTAGCAGTAGGATCCCTAGGGATGTCAAGGCCAAGGTAACCAAGGGGGAGGCCATCAGGGCCAACGTCAGGGACAGTAGGTCCAGGGATAGAGATAGTTCTAGGGTTAGTGTTTCACATGTGGCCAGCAGGGTCACAAGAATAGGGCTTGTCCACAGTGAGACGGGGCACAACGGTAGGGTGCCCAACAGGGATAGCAGTCTTCGATAGATCTAGCACCAGCCCCACAACAGTAGCAGGGTCAGATGCATTACGGGTGTTTATACAACGTCCAGGATACCGATGCCTCCAGCACCACAGGCGTTGCCTTTAGTAGATGGTACATTTCATATTTACTGGCTTGAGGGTAGAATTATGTTTGATACTGGCGCATCACATTCTTTTATTAATACTAGATTTACAGGAGCTGCTAGTTTATTATAGACAGTCGATAGTATATTTGTGTATATCGAGTCACCGATAGGTAATGGTTCACTGATAAATTTGATTTGTAGAGGAGTCAATATTTTGATTGGGAGACTGAGTCTAGCGGTAGACCTCCTAGTGTTAGACATGGAGGGGTACGACGTGATTCTAGGCAAGGATTGATTGGTGAGTTATCGAGCGATGGTAGATTTTTATAAGAGGACTATGGTGTTCTCCATCCCAGGGCAGGAGATATTCCTAGTGGCGATGCCTCTGCTTGAGGGAGGATCGTGCACTCACCTATAATGTATTAATGAGGAGACCTCGCACGAGGTAGTGGTTCCTTTAGACTCGATTCCAGTAGTCAGGGAGTTTGAGGATGTATTTCAGGACATACCCGGGTTGCCATCGAGCTGGGAAATAGAGTTTGTAATCGACTTAGCACCGGTGAAGAGACTAATTTCCAGAGCACCGTATCACATGGCTCCTTCAGAGATATGAAATCTGAGAGAGAAGATTCAGTAGCTCTTGGGTTAAGGTTCTATGCGATGAACTACATCACCTTGGGGTGCTCTGGTATTGTTTATAAAGAAGAGGGATGGTTCGCTTTTCTTCTACGTGGATTACAGGGAGATGAACAAGGTGACGATGCTAAACAAGTATATATTGCCTAGGATCTATGACTTCTTTGATCTGTTGAGAGGAGCTGATTACTTCTCAAAGATTGATTTGAGGTCTGGATATCACCAGTTGCACATATGAGAGGAGGACGTACCTAAGACCGCTTTCTTATCGTTGTACAGGTCGTATGAGTTTAGGGTGATGCCATTTGGGCTCACCAATGGGCCTGCAGTATTGAAGGATCTCATGAACAGGGTGTTTCGGTAATTTTTGGACCAGTTTGTTACCGTGTTTATAGATGACATCCCGGTTTACTCATGGATGGAGGAGGAGCATGCTGAGCATTTATGTATGGTTATGTAGACATTATAGTACCATCAGTTGCACGCCAAATTTGGTAAGTGTGTATTTTGGCTTTGGGAGGTATAGTTTCTTGGCCACATTGTGTCCTACAGGGGCATAACTGTTGATCCGAGTAAGGTATCGATAGTGAGGGAGTGGGGGTAACCCATGACACCAACTGAGATTCATAACTTCTTGGGGTTGGCCGGATATTACTGTCACTTCATCAAGGGGTTCTCAAAGATTATTGGGCCTTTGACGAACTTGACTCGCAAGGGAGTACCATTTTTGTGGAGCGACCATTGTCAGTTGTATTTTAATGAGATAAAGGATCGATTGACATCAGTACCGGTACTTGTTTTGCCTAGGGGAGGATTGGAGTACTGGCTCTATACTAACGCATCCTTACAAGGACTTGGGGGTGTATTGCAGCAGGAGGAGAGGGCGATAGCTTATGCATCTCGGAAGCTAAATCTCCACGAGAAGAATTACCCCACCCATGACCTCGAGTTTTTCAGTGGTCTTTTTTATGTTAAGGATATAGAGACATTATCTATTGGGGGAGCAGTTTACATTATTCACCGATCATAAGTCACTTTAGTATCTCTTTACACAGAAGGATCTAAACATGAGGCAGAGGCAATGGCTAGAATTCTTTAAGGACTACCAGTTTGATATAAAGTATCATCCTGGTAAGGCTAACGTAGTTGCAGGCGCGTTGAGAGTATGACCTACTGGAGAATTAGCAAAGGTATGGAAAGCGAAGTGGAGTGATCTTTGATAAGAAGATGAGGTTTCCTGAGCGTACATAGCAGTTATGACCGTCACTCACGAGGTCTTTACGCGGGTATTAAAGGATCAGGCAGAGGATTAGTTATGTCAGGACAAAGTATGGAAGCTATTAGCTTCGGGTGCAGAGTCTTACTCAGTCAGCTCAGAGGGAGGCATGTGCTTTAATGGAAGATTGGTAGTGCCCGAGGATAAGGTTTGAGGCATGCAATTATGACCGAGTCTCACGGTTCCAGGTTTGCAGTACATCTCGGTGGGGATAAGATGTACCAGGATATGAGGAGACAATACTAGTGGACCGACATGAAGAGTGACATAGTAGAGTTTATCTCAAAGTGTGTTACATGTCAGCTTGTGAAAGTTAACCATTAGAGGCCTTGGGGATGTTACAGCCACTTGAGTTTCCCATGTGGAAGTGGGAGAACATTTCGATGGACTTTATTGTTGAGCTACCTATGTCTCAACGGGGTCACGATTCTATATGGGTGATGGTGGATCGGTTGACCAAGGTGGCTCATTTTTTTCCAATTAGCACTGACTACGAGATGATGTAGTACGTGCAGCTATTCATTTCAGATATTGTTAATCTGCACGGGGTCCCGATTAATATTGTTTCTAATAGAGACAATATTTTTGTTTCACACTTCTGGCAGAGCTTTCAGGAGGCCATGGGAACAGATTTACGATTGAGTATGGCATACCACCCACAGACAAATGGGCAGACTGAGTGGGTGAATCATATGATTGAGGATACGTTGAGGATGTGCATCCTAGATTTTGGGGGAAGGTGGGAGAAATACCTCCCATTTGTATATTTTTCATATAACAACTCTTACCAATTTACTATCGGTATGGCATCGTTCGAAGCATTATATGGGAGGCCTTGTCATTTGCTCGCTTGCTTGTTAGAGGTGGGGGACAAAAAGTTGTTGGGACCCGAGATGATTTAGGAGACTACTACCAAGATTGAGTTGATTCAAGGGCGTATTCAGATAGCTCAGGATAGGCATAAAAGTTTTGTCGACGCCAGCAGGAGACGTGTGGAGCTAGAGGTTGGCGACCACGTGTTGGTTCGAGTATCTCCTATGAAGGGGATAATGATATTTGGCAAGAGAGTGAAGCTAGCATCGAGATATGTGGGACTATTTCCTTATATAGAGAGGGTGGGATCGCTAGCATACAGACTCGAACTTCCAGAGCATCTTTAGCGATACACGATGTGTTCTATGTGTCATCACTGAAGAAGTACAAGAGGAGCGAGAGAGCCTTCTAACATGTTCAACTTGAGGAGATTGACTTAAACCTAGACGTATCATATGAGGAGAGGCCCATGGCTATTCTAGATTGTAGTGAGCATAAACTATGGTCCAAGGTGGTGCCACTAGAGCGAGTTCAGTGGGGACACCATAATACTGATGAGTTGACATGGGAACGAGGGGATGACACGCGAGAGCAGTATCTAGAGTTATTCATCGCAGGTATGTCCTAATTTCGAGGACGAAATTCCTTTGTAAGGTGTGGAAGTATGTAATACCCTGTATTTTTGCCTATTTATAATTTAATTAATTCGGGAATTAATTGCAAAAAATGCATTTTATTTAAATTACGTGAGTGAAGTAATTTAATGTGATTAAATGATAAATGTGATTATTAAATATTAATCGAAAGATAAATACTGATAAATATTATGATATAACATTTACTAAATGTGAATAGTAAATAATTGATGATTAGTGTTATATGGAATAGCGAGTAATATGTGCATATTTTATTTTATCTCAACTGGGAATCGCGCGTAGACTAATTTGAGGTCGAGATAGGAAATATATTTTAAGTGACTCACATGATAATTTAGAGGTCACAAAATAGTTAGATTAGTGTACCGGGGGGTATAGATTGGGTCCCGGGTCAATTTTAGACCAAACCGGCACCTATTAAGGGTGATTCAGTCATTTGACAAAAAGAGATTAAGAGACCTACGAAATTTAGAGTCCTATGTATGACGATTAGAGACTGGGGTTAGGGTTAGAAACACATAAACCCAAAGGAGTCCATTAGAGAGAAGAGAGAGACCATTTTCAAGGCATATAAGGTGTTGTTGAAGAATTGGACGTAGATCTTGCATCCTAATCATCTAAGGAGTATGGATTTGAAGAGAGAACCATCAATCCATCATCAACACCTCGAAATCAGACCCCTTATATTAAGGCAAGTGTTTAGATACAATGTTTTTGAAGTTACAATACCCATGAGTAGGGTTTCAAAATAAACTTGATTTAATCATGATTCTTGGAAGAAAAAGAATGGATTTTGATGCATGATGGGTAGGTTTTCATGTAGAATGATTTACTATCTATAGAGAAGTAGAAATCATTTGATAAGGACCCATCATCACGAATTAAATTTGAGTTTTTGAATGAATAATTAGAAAGAACACAAAACTAGGTTTTTGAAAGAGTTTTGGGTTTTAATTCGTTCTTAATTGAATTCTGTGAAGATTTGATATGTTTATAACGTTAGAATTCATCCAAATACATGTAGAAATGGTTTAGGACTATTGGTTGTGATTTGTGTGAAGTAACATGGGATTTATAAATTAATAATGGAGGAAAAAATGCATGAACTGGACGAAGAAGACCAAGTACAGATAGGCGAACCGGCTCAGTTCAGAGGGTGAATCGGTTCTATCCTCTGAGAAATTTGAAAATTTCCTGTTTGGGCCTAGTTCTTCTAAACGGTCATCGTGGGAACTTTTAGGAGTTTGTTAGGATGTAATAATAGATTTATTAAATTATCATATGCCTATCTTGGGTTTGTTGTTTAGTCTTATTGAGAGGGTTAAGATGAGAATAAACTGGCTGAATTGTGTCATAATTTACCGCTGAGAAGATAACGAATTACGGGAACTTCGCATGAATTGATAAGTAGACTAGTAGAGTAAATATTGATTTGACTACTAAAATTAATAAAGGGGTAACTAGGGCCCTTAGAGTTGTGAGAATACTCAAATAAATACGATAGTGAGATAAATCGTAAAGGGATAGGTACGGTAAGTATTCGAGAGAAATATACTACGTACTAACATGTATGGTCAGGTTGTGTGAATACCTATCGACGGATATTAATACATAGGTTGTGTGAATACCTACAGTACACTAAATAAATATTGGTCATCAAGGTAGGATTCTGAGACAATATAGATGACTAGTACTGGTGATCGAGGTATGATTTTGAGCCATTCTAGATATGATTAATATTGGTGATCGAGGTGTCATTCCGAGAAAATATAATCAATAACTACTAGTGATCGAGGTATGATTTTGAGCCAGGATATATAAATCACGATTGGTGATCGAGGCTTCTAAGACATTAATCCCTTACGTGTGATACGAGGATGTGATTATAAAGTATGCAATTATAGTATATATTATGGGTGAAATATATACTTTATGATTATTCTACTTATGAGTGATAGTATACTGGCAGATGTTATATATAGATATATATCTGAAAGGAAAATTAAGTAAATAGACTTAATTAATGGAGTAGAGTTAGATCGTGAATATCTAAGAAACTAAATTAAGTGGTGAGACTAAATTATAAAGATTGAAATATAACACATGTGAAATGTTACATGAAAAATAATTAACATATGGGAGATGTTAATAAATTAATGTCTTGTATGGGTAGTACAGGAACTTGAAGCCCTTATACTCTTGACTCACTTGAGTGTATATTGTATAAGTGTTCATCTAGTTTGGAAATTGTGACAAAATTATGTCTAACCTAGAAACCAAAGAACCTCAGAGCTTGCATTTCTATTTCATCTTTGATTGAAGGGATCTAGACCTAATTACCAACACTCACACACAGCAGAATGAATCATTTACATGTCATATTGCATATTAGTGTGAGTACATATGTTGAGTGTGTTTAAATCCCCAATATTGTTTTTTAAATATTTTTTGGGATTTTTTTAAAAAACATTTAAAAAAAAAGGTTTTATTAATAAAACTTGGTTTTAAAAGGTTATGGGGTAAATATGCTATTTTAGAATGTTGGTTTTATTGTCTAAAGTTGGTTTGGGTAGAAACCAAAAGCGGCAGAGACTTCAGGGTTTACTTTGTAATTACTTTAGACGCGCGTTTTATCTCGTGTTATTGGCCAACATTTGTTGACCTCTGATTGGTGGGAAGTGTGTTTCTTAATAGAGATTAAAACAACGCCTGTTTTCAACCCTTGGATCAATTGTGATCAACGATCTGCATACGCCCCTTTATAATCCTTGTGAATCCTTTTTGAACCAATCAGGTGAGTTTTAATCACCGCATATTGTGAGCCCTTGGATTATAGTCAATCCATCTTGACTCAATCTGGACCCTTGATTTTGGCCCTCGTTCTCGAATCTTCTCAGCCTCCTATATAAGGACCCCATTACTCAGCTTTCTGAGACTTTTGCCATTTCGTCCCTTGAGAGAAAAGAAAGAGAGAGTAGAGAGAAGAGAGAAACCAGAAGAGAGAGAAAGAGTTAGAAACCCTAACCCTAACCCTAAATCGTCTACAAAGTTCAAACCAAATACAAACCTTCAAATCTCTATACTTTACCAAACACAACCTTGAGTGTTTGAGTGTTTTGAGAGATGATTTGAGAGTTGGTTTGTTGTTGTAACCTTTTCTTCTTTGGATCTTGTTTCCAACTTAATCATTTTCTTAGATCTATTGTTCTTGTATATAGAAATTTTCAGATCTGAGTTTTTCATGATATATTACACTTAGTTTGCATGATTGTTTCTCAGATTGAGAAATATTTTGTTGATTCATTTTCTGTAAATGTTTTTAACTTTGAAATCAACAAAAAGGTTTTATGTTTCTAGTTCTCTTAAAACTAAACCTTTGACCTAGTTTGGAATCACACTTGGAGGTTTTCAATCTCGAAAATCTTTTCAAAACTCTGAGATTGATTAAGATCTTGACTGTCTTCTAAGCAAGATATCCGTGGATTCTGGGATTGATTTAAAGGTCAAAACAGGTTCAAAGTTTTGTGAGAAGAGAGAAAAAGAAAAATCACAGCATATAGACTTATATGTAATTTTCTAGGATTGTTTGTACTTAATAAGTGTGAGTGTGTGCATGCATGTGTTAGAGAGCACCTCCACAAACACTTTCACACTACAACACGAAAAGTGTTGGTAATAAGATCTTGAGAAAAAGAGTCGACGTAAAGAGCTTGAACAAATTGGAGTTAACAAACTAAGAGGACAACATCAACAATCAGAACTGTAGAGAAGTTATAAGGACACCAGAGGGTACATTCCTAAACTTATATAGGTCTGAGTTGTATGCATATTTGTTATATAGTTTGTAACTGTTAAATTTGTTTATAGTGGATTTTTATTTTACTCCGTAGAGGGAGTCGTGGATGTTTCCTCAATTGGTGAGGTTTTACCACGTAAAAATCTTGTACTTAATCTTCCTACATCTTCTCATTGGTTGTGCTGGGTTTTAAAGTTTGTTTAAAACTGTTTTATAAACCTGTTAGTAAAATCTTGAATAGATCTCGTACATACGGTTTTGTTAAACACATCTTGTGTTCAAATAGTTTTGGTTTTTCAAGAAAAGAGTTTCTTCAAAAAACAGATCGGAGTTACTTAAATATTTTATTTTTAATAAACGGCTTTAGTAACAGAATTTCAATTGGTATCAGAGCTTGGTAAACTTCTTTTAAAGAGATCTTGTGTTTCTGAAATTATTTTCTGAAAATCAAATATGGACGAGAAAAATGAAAGATTTGGTAACTTGATCAGACCTCCTATCTTTGATGGAACCAGTTTTGCTTACTGGAAAGTAAGGATGATTGCTTTCATTCAAGTAACTCTGGGAGATGATGTCTGGGACATTGTTGAAAATGGTTACATTTTTCCTACAAAACTAGCCACTGAAGGAAGTAATGAGAGGGTTAAGAAAGTTTTAAGTGAGTTCACACAAGAAGAGAAACAAGTTTCTCGCAACAATAACAAAGGAAAGAATGCCATATTTATGTCTATAAATGAACATGAGTTCAAAAGAATCTCATCCTGTACCACTTCTAAGGAAGCTTGGGACACTTTAGTTACTGCTTATGAAGGTGACACTAGAGTTAAGGCTGCTAAAAATCAAATGCTCATTCAACAGTATAATTCCCTAATTATGTCTGAGACTGAGTCATTTGATGACTTCTATATGAACCTGACTGATATTGTGACCAAACTGCATGCTAATGGGATAACATATGACAGACAAGAAATTGTGTCTAAAATTCTGAGATCATTACCACAGAAATTTGATAACAAAAGATATGTTATTGAGACAATGTGTGATATTGATCTCACTCCTGAACTACTCCGTAGTAAGTTAAGAACTGTGGAAATGGAACTGGAATTTAAGAAACAATTAACCCAGTCCCATAGGAAACAGACTAGTTCCAATCTAAGCTTCTCTTCTAAATTGATTAAGCCTGAGTTTAATACTTCCAATGATGATTCTGATGAGGAATGAGAAATAGAGTGTTTGGACAATCAGATTGCCTTAATGTCAAAACAGTTTAAGAAAATCATTAAATTTAGAAACAACATGAAAAATAAACAAGGCAAGTCCAATTATCCAACTCCTTTCAATCACAAACCTCATGAAAAAAGCCATGACAAAAATCACAAGGGCTCTCAGACTAGACCTAACAGAGACCTTAAGAAGACTGAATGCTATAGATGTGGTAAACTAGGACACATTGCACAAGACTGTAGAGTTAACTTGAACACTCAAAATAAACACACTAGAGCCAACATTTGCAAGACATGGGATGATTCAAGTGAATCTGAAAATGAGGAACCTGAGTCATCTGATGTTTTTGACCCTTGCATGTATTTCTTTGCCAAGATTATCTATAATGATGATATGCCTATGTTTGTTAATGAGGATGAATATAGTAATTCTACTTCTGATGTTTCGAATACTGCTGTTACTGGTTTAGATGCTTTGATTACTGAGAATATTGCTATCTGTTCCTCGGGGTGTGTGAGTCAAAGGGAAAGCGATAATGACGATGTCAATGGGTGTGTGAGTACAAAGAATGAAGCCCTAGGGGTCACTTCACACTCTACACTTAGTGGCTCGGACAATGAAGACCTCCCAGATATTCACACTCTCTATGCTAAAACTCTCAAGAAAAGCACTAGACTAGAAACAATTGTGAAAGATCTCACTAAGAAGTTAGAAGATCTAAGCCTAATGGTTAAACTGAATGCTGAAGAGTATACTACCCAATGTCTAACTCATGAAAGTGAAATTAAAATGTTCGATCAAAAACTCAGAAATTTAAATAAAACAAATGAAACTCTGGAGAAAAAATACAAAGGGACATTGTTAGAATTGGAACAAACTAAAGAAAAGACATCAACTGTTTTAAAAAAAAATTAAAAATTTGAAAATAATTCAAACTGTTTTGATGAATTTGTTGCTGAATCAAAAACCAATTCTGATGATCGAACTGGAATAGGGTTTTGCCCCAATTTGAAGACAGAAATAAAATCTTTTGAACCTATCAAGTTTGTGTCAGGAGGCAAAAGGCCTATTGAAACATGCCCAGACTTTCATTCTCTAAAAACTGAGTTTGATTCAAAACATCAAAATTTTAAAATTGGGGAATCAAGTTGCTCTAAACATGAAAGTTCACCTAAGGCTAAATACGTCTGCCCCTCTATTAGGAAGAGTGAGTCTTCATTCAAGACTGTCACACCTAGGAATAGAGCTCAACCTCAAAACTTCTCAAAACCTTTGTTTAGAGACTTTCCCAACGAGACCCCTATCTTGAGCAATCTTTATTGCTCTTACTGTGATATATACGGTCACTCTTTTGACGGTTTCTATGCTAGGAGATTAGTTAAACTTGTCTATAGTTCTCCTATTTATCAGAACTTTAACTATTATAGGAGGAGCCGGAACCATTATGTACTTCCTAGACAACCTGACAAAAACTCTAATTATAGGAAGAGAAAGACCAAACCTAAAAGAACATTTCCTAGAAGGATTCCTAAGCACTTTCCTAAACCAAATGCTCAAGTTTTTCATAAAATTCAAAATCATGTGCAAAACATTTTTCAGCAAAAATCTAATGCTCGCAAATTTTATCAATTGAGAGCTAATAAGTGCAAAATGAAAACTAGAGCAATTTGGGTTAGAAAAGATGATCTATTACCTCAGATGAAGTGTAACATAGTTATTACTGCTTTAAAAGCTGAACACACATCATCCGGTTGGTATTTAGACTCTGGATGTTCTAAGCACATGACTGGGGATGAAACTAAACTTTTAAACAAAACCAGCTTTGCTGGAGGTAAAGTCATTTTTGGTGATGGAGTTTCATCTTAAATCATAGGCAAAGGAACTCTCCAAGAAGATGGACTTCCTGTTCTTGAAAATGCCCTTCTAGTTAAAGGTCTTAAGGAAAATCTACTTAGTATATCGCAATTTTGTGACTCAGATCATACTGTTACCTTTTCAAAGAACAATTATAAAATTTTAAATGATAAAGGTGAATGCATAATTACTGGATTCAGAACCCCCGACAATTGTTATACTGTCATGAACAATTCTGAAATCTATAATGTTGCCAGAATGGATGACAACGAGATATGGCATAACAGAATGGGTCATATAAATTACGATAATCTGAGTAGACTGACCTCTCAGGAAATAGTTAGAGGAGTCCCTAAAATCGAACCCATTCCTAACATTGTCTGTGGTTCCTGTCAGGAAGGTAAAATCGTTAAGGCACCTCATAATAAAGTTATTGATATTCTTACCTCTAATCCCTTGAAGCTCATCCATATGGACCTAATGGGTCCCTCCCAAACTGTTAGTCTTTGTGGACACAATTATATTTTAGTTATGGTTGATGACTTCACCAGATTTACTTGGGTAGATTTTTTAAAACAAAAGTTTGACACTTTTCAAACTTTCTTAAAAATTCTTCTTCAGATTGAAAATAAAAAGGACACTCAAGTAAATAGAATTCGTAGTGATAGAGGTGGTGAATTCAAAGACACCGGTATTATTGAATACTGTGACTATAATGGTTACAAACATGAATTCAGTGCTCCTAAGACTCCTCAACAAAATGGGATTGCCGAAAGAAATAATCGCACCCTTCAAGAGATGGCACGTGTTATGTTACATGCCAAGAATTTGCCTAAGTATTTTTGGGTAGAATCTATTCGTACTGCCTGTCACATCATAAATAGGGTCTATCTTAGAAAGAATTCCAAACAAACCCCTTGCGAACTTTGGTACAAGAAAAAGCCCAATCTTAAGTACCTTGGAACTTTTGGTAGTACTTGTTATGTATACAAAGATAGGTAACACTTATCCAAATTTGAGAGCCGAGGAGATAAAGCTATATTTTTAGGATACTCGCCTAACAGTAGAGCCTATCGAGTGTATAATCTTCGCACTAAAACTTTGATGGAATCCATAAATGTAATTGTGAGTGACACTACTGTAGAGAGTAAGACTGGTGAATCAACTATTGAGGACGAGCTTACAAATATTTTAGAAGATAACTCTCCTGAAATAGATGATTCATTACCAATTGAGACACCTGAAGTACCTAACTGGGTTTCTAAAGATCATTCCATAAATAACGTAGTTGGTAATCCTAGTGAGCCAGTGCGTACAAGATCCCAACTAAGAAACTATGCACATTATGCATGTTTTGTTTCCCTAGTGGAACCAAAGAATGTAAATGAGGCATTGAATACATCTCGCTGGATTTCTGCAATGCAGGAAGAACTTCTTCAATTTGTCATTCATGATGTTTGGTATCTTGTTCCTCGTCCTGATCACAAAAAGATTATTGGCACACGTTGGATTTTTAAAAATAAATCTGATGAAAGTGGGATAATCATTGGAAATAAAGCTAGATTAGTTGCTCAAGGATACTCTCAAATTGAAGGAATAGATTTTAACGAGACCTTTGCTCCTGTTACTCGGTTAGAATCTGTTCGTCTGCTCTTTGCTATAGCTTGCCACATGCATTTTACACTTTACCAAATGGATGTCAAATCTGCATTCCTTAATGGAATATTGACTGAAGAGACCTATGTAGAACAACCTAAAGGGTTCATTGACCCTTAATATCCAAATCATGTATTTCGTCTCAAAAAGGCTCTGTATGGCCTTAAACAAGCACCTAGAGCTTGGTATGAGCCTATTTTCAGTTTCCTCTTAGATAAAGGTTTCAAAAGAGGTGGAAATGATCAAACTCTTTTTGTCAAACATTTTGACAAACACATCATTATTGATCAAGTTTATGTTGACGATATTATCTTTGGATCAACTTCTCCCTCAGAAGTCAAATCCTTCTCTGAAACTATGCATAAAGAATTTCAAATGTCCCTTATGGGGGAGTTACAATTCTTCTTAGGCCTCCAAGTCAAACAAAATTCAGAAGGATTATTTGTATCGCAATCCAAGTACGCTTTAGAGATAGTAAAGAAATTTGGCCTCGAGAGTGCTAAAAACCCTGTTTAACACTCGCGAACAAAGCACATAAAAATTAGACATCACTTTATACGCGAATTGGTTGAAACTAAGGAATTAGAAATCAATTATCTTCCTGCTGATTTGCAACTCGCAAATATGTTCACCAAACCTCTTGATTATAATAGATTCATTTCCTCGCGTAAATCTATTGGTATGGTTTGTGCAGAGTAATACCTTTGCTGATTATCCAAGTTTTTCCCTTTGTCCATTTGAGACAAAATGGGGGAGAAATTTGAGTCTCTAATGATTCTTTATATATGCTAAACAACTTGATCTTAGTGATTCATTGCAGGTTTTTGAACAGCTTTCCTCAACTGATGTAATAGGGTATTCAATTGTTAATAGTTGAGTTATGTACTTTTGTTTTCTAGGATTTGGGTAGATAGAATCTTTATAGGAATAGGTTTTTCTTATCTTTTTGTTACCCTACGAGTCCTAGTTGACTCAAAGGAGATTTTGTCTCATATTTCCAAAGGGGGAGATTGAAGCCCTTATACTCCTGACTCAATTGAGTCTATATTGTATAAGTGTTCATCTACACTACACCAAAACTGGCGATTGGTCACGGCCAAAATCTATGACCAAAGCTGTGGGTCGTGGACTTGGGCCGTGACCATTTCGGGCGTGACCATTTTCGTGGGTCGCGGCCCAAGTCCGTGACCAAAAAATGGTCACGGCCGAGAGGGGTCACGGCAGATGGTCGCGGACTTAGGCCGTGACCCATGTCGTGACGGGTCGCGGCCCTCATCCGTGACCCACAACCGTGACAAATTGGTCGCGGCCAAAGTCCGCGACCCACTACCGTGAAAAAAGAAAAACAATGGTCGCGGCTCAAGTCCGTGACCCACAACCGTGACAAATTGGTCGCGGACTTTGACCGCGACCCACAACCGTGACAAAAAAAGAGAAAAAAAATGGTCGCGGCCCAAGTCCGTGACCGACACCGTGACGAAAAAAAAGGAAAAAAATGGTCGCGGACTTTGACCGCGACCATTTTTGGTCACAGTTGGGGGTCATGGACTTTGGCCCGACCATTTTTATGCGCGACGGAAAAAATAAAAAAGGTCATGGACAAAGTCCATGACCATATTTAACTACAATTAAAAAAAATGTCTTTTTTTGTCCAATACTAAAACTGGGGGTCCTGTGAGTGTACTGTCGGTTGCTACATGTAACATTGGACGCGTACGATGTGTTACAAATATTTATTATTGGCAAAACAATAAAAAAAATCAAAAATTGTGAATCGAGAACGTTGTTAATAAACTAATATATAGACAAACTTAAAACTATTACACGTCTTAATAATTCACAGACCCAAAAAAAATTGGGCAGAGTTTCCTCTATTTTCGGGACATTCCAAACCCTGTAAATGTAAAACCTGCTTATAATAAAGCCCGCACGGCCATAAAATTCAACAATCAAATTAAAAAATCCCGCAGGGCCATAAAACTAAGTAATAAAAGCCCGCACGGCTGTAACACATAAAAAACATAACCCTGAATGTTCACAACATTATATAAACAATCTTCATGTCGTAAACCATTGCCTCCTTCATTTGTTCCACGTGAAAAAATCCTACAAATGATAAGATACAAAAAAAATGATATTAGTAACCAAGTAGTTTTACAAAAAATTTATTCAAACTGAAAAATTGCATATATGAGTTATAATTATCAACATATCAATGTTTTTATGCCTAAGTCTATATATATGCAAATTATAAGCGTATTCTCAAACCGGGAGTCCCATGATCGCACGGTAAGTTCCTACGAGTTACATTGGTCCCGTGGGAGGTGTTGGTGCCACCCACGGGGCCAAAACATGTTTTGCTTAAGTCTAGAAATATGCACATTACCGTCGTACTCTCAAACCGGGAGACCCGCGGCTGTGGGGTCAGTTCCTACGAGTTACATTGGTCCCGTGGGAGGTGTTGGTGCCACCCACGGGGCCGTTCGGGGGCTGTTTCGAGTTCTCACCCTCTAAGGCCATGTTTTTAAGCCTAAGTCTATAAATATGAAAATTATCGTCGTATTCTAAAACCGGGAGTCCCGCGGATGCGGGGTCAGTTCCTACGAGTTACATTGGTCCCGTGGGAGGTGTTGGTGCCACCCACGGAGCCGTTCGGGGGCGGTTTAGAGTTTTCAACCTCTAACACCATGTTTATAAGCCTAAGTCTAGAAATATGCAAATTACCGTCGTATTCTAAAATCGGGAGTCCCGCGGCTCCGGGGTCGGTTCCTACGAGTTACGTTGATCCCGTGGGAGGTGTTGGTGCCACCCACGAGGCCGTTCGAGGGCTGTTTCGAGTTCTCACCCTCTAACGCCATGTTTTTAAGCCTAAGTCTAGAAATATGCACATTACCGTCGTATTCTCAAACCGGGAGTCCCGCGGCTGCGGGATCAGTTCCTACGAGTTACATTGGTCCCGTGGGAGGTGTTGGTGCCACCCATAGGACCGTTAGAGGGCTGTTTCGAGTTTTCATCCTCTAATGCCATGTTTTTAAGCCTAAGTCAAGAAATATGCAAATTATCATCGTATTCTCAAATCGGGAGTCCCACGGCTGTGGGGTCAGTTCCTACGAGTTACATTGGTCCCGTGGGAGGTGTTGGTGCCACCCACGGGGCCGTTCGGGGGCTGTTTCGAGTTCTCACCCTCTAACGCCATGTTTTGATTAAGTCTAGAAATATGCAAATTAACGTCGTACTCTCAAACCGGGAAACCCGCAGCAGTGGGGTCAGTTCCTACGAGTTACATTGGTCCCGTGGGAGGTGTTGGTGCCACCCACGGGGCCGAAACATGTGCTGTTTCGAGTTCCCACCCTCTAACGCCATGTTTTTAAGACTAAGTCTAGAAATTTGTAAATTATCGTCGTATTCTCAAACAGGGAGTCCTGCGGCTGCGGGGTCAGTTCCTACGAGTTACATTGGTCCCGTGGGAGGTGTTGGTGCTACCCACGATGCCGTTCGGGGGCTGTTTCGAGTTTTCACCCTCTAACGCCATGTTTTTAAGCCTAGGTCTAGAAATATGCAAATTATCGTCGTACTCTACAACCGGGAGTTTAGCGGCTGCGGGGTCAGTTCCTATGAGTTATATTGGTCCCGTGGTAGGTGTTGTTGCCACCCACGGGGTCGTTCGGGGGCTGTTTCGAGTTCCCACCCTCTAACGCCATGTTTTTAAGCCTAAGTCTAGAAATATGCAAATTATCGTCGTATTCTAAAATCGGGAGTCCCGCGGCTGCGGGGTCAGTTCCTACGAGTTACATTGGTCTCGTGGGAGGTGTTGGTGCCTCTCACGGGGCCGTTCGGGCTCTGTTTTCAGTTTTCACCCTCTAACGCCTTGTTTTTAAGCTTAAGGCCTCATATTTTAAAATTATCGTCGTATTCTCAAATCGAGAGTCCCGTGATCACGCAGTCTATTCCTATATGTTACATTGGTCCCGTGAGAGGTGTTGGTGCCTCTCACGGGTCCGTACGAGGGTTGTTTCGTGTTTTTGCTATCTAACGCCTTGTTTTTAAGCTTAAGTCCTAATATTTTTTAATTATCGTCGTATTCTCAAACCGGGGGTCTCGTGATCTCGCGGTCAGTTCGTACGAGATTCATTGGTCCCGTATGAGGTGTTGGTGCCATGTTTTTAAGTTTAAGTCTCGACATTTGCAAGTTATCCTATCATCATATTCTGAAACCGGGAGTTTAAAATATTTTCAACATATTATCCAACAGTGAAACCAATCATTATCCCGTACTCCTTCTAATTATCCCATACTCCTTCTAAAATACTATCCAACAACATTCCAACAACCAATAATTATCCAACAGCCAAACCAAACAAAATCAATAACTATCCCGTACTCCTTCTGTCATCTAAAAGATTTAATAGATAATGCATATCAACTATATAACTACTTTAGTTAATGTACAGAGTACCTGGTGTGTAATGAAGAACTGGTATGCAATGAAGAACTGGTATCCAATTGGTTAGATCTGCAATACGTAAACAATGTGTTATAAAACTATAACTTGAAACAACCCCGAACGGCCAATATAACTCGTATGCACTTGAATCATTGAGCCAATATAACTCTTATACACTTAAATCATTTCTAGGGTAATGAGCCATTGAAACTAAATGAACAAAAATAACATAAATTATTTGAGCTGAAAAATAGTGAATGAATTGAATAAATTATATTCTTTTTGCCAAAAAGCAAACCATGAATCGAAAAATAGTGAATGAACTGAATAAATTTAGCAAGACTAAAATATCAAACCATTTTTCACACCAAATGTAAAATTCATACATTCTGAATAAATAATAAATGAAATATCAATGTTGACAGTGATGCCAGCGAGAAACAAATGATTGTAGATTAGAACCCAAACTCGGATACAAAAAAATAAAAAATTCGATACCTCTCAAATACGGAGAAATCCAAATCAAACTGTTTGAGAGAGATGACACCAAGGGTGTACACCTACAAAATAGAACTAATTAGAAGAAAAATACACATTCCAAACACAAAAAAAAATACTCCAATAATCTAGATACAAAAAATGAGGCTTATATATGAGCATCGCACCTCGTTTTTTTTTTTTCATTTTCCTCCATCGCACCTGCTACCCACGAATGCTACCCACCGCACCTAGAATAGGAAATGTTAGCTTGCAAACATCTAAGAAAGGCTTGGTCAATATATTCCCTTGATCTCCAAAGAAGAGGTGAACACAGTTTTCTTCATTTTCACAATTTCTACAAAATCAGAAATATAAAAAATGTTAATTTTCAGTTATTATGGAGATGAATATAAAATTAGGCGAGACACTATTTACTCGACAAGTCCATAAGAAGAATCATAGTTAACAACAAATTATATATCCACATGGTAATTGAGATTCAAAACCAAAATTATTTCAGAAGAAAATGGTTTTTTTATATGATTACTAATTGTGCCCATATTCTGACTAAAATACACTGCATTAAAAAAAAGGTAAAAGGGGCAAATCCTCCATTTCAATATTGAACCTCATCCAACCTTTAAATAAAAATCCAGGACCTGATTTTCTTAACTCTACTATAAGGGTTAAAGTAAGGGGAAAATAAAATTAATAAAATATTGAACCTCCACCGCCATCGTTGGATCTCAGCCTTACCGCGGCACTACCCCCTTCCCTACATTTTTCCCAACGGTTAGATCAATCCTCTTTTTCCAAGCGCTTTCCCCAACAGAGCCTCTAAATAACCATCTGAACATGTTGAGATCAGTCAAGCCTATACCCGCGGGTGGTGTTAAAAGCGACTCCAATTCTTCATCGTCTGTTATAGATAACAACCCTTTTGACCCTACTTCATGGACAAAAATACTTGTTCTTGAAACATATAACAAACACACACACACATAAATGGATATATTACATAGTTCAAACCATTTTTTTAAGATGTTACTTTCAAAAGGTTTCAAAATTTGCAGTTATAGCTAAAACATCCCTCGTAATTGTGAAATAAAGAAAGAAAATAAATGAAGCAAACATTTAAAACCCAGTGGAGAAAGAAAATAACAGTATACCCAAAGATTGGAACATAAAATCTAGATATTATTAACACAAACTAATATGAAGCACAGGCACAATTAGCGTTTCATCCAAAACATTCATGTATGGCAAATAGCCATGCACTAAAAATGAGGCATCTACAACTCAATCTGCCACATAATCACATGAAGCGTAACAATGATGCATCCATAAGTTCAATAAAAGAATGATGCCTCGAAGTAATTGTGTCAGGAGTAAAACTGAACTTATAAATTATTACTCCATCCGTCCCAAATTAATAAATAGTCCCTCTTTGAAGGGGAAAAAATTAGTTTTCAAATTTATCCTCCCAAAAATGATGATTAAATACCTTCGCTACGCACCTCATAGGTAGTGTTCAATTGGGTAACCTGGTAATCTAATTAGTTTTATATATTAATTTAGAGACTAAATCAAAAAGAATTGCAGAATAGGGACGGGGGAGTATCGTGAAGCTGTATAATGACTATAAATGAAGAGGTCGAAATACGTACAATCTGTCATTTTGTTGGGAGCTCAGAAGGTTTGATTAAGTAATTGGGAGATTTTGTATTGTTAAAAGGGTCTAGACCAAAATGTTTTTTGGAGGTGATTCAAAGGACCATTGGACTTGGGTAAGGGGTTTGCGTATAGGTCAAGGTGGATGGGTGGGAATCAACTATGGACTGTGGTTTGGGTCAAGTGATGACCCAACTTTTTTTCCCAAATCGTGCCAGCCAAACACTGGGGTGGTAGTCAATGGCATGGTATAGAGACTCAGCGGTCATAGGGTTACAGACATAGAAAATCAGGTGATTCTTTCTAATGATGGCCATAAGTGGTTGTATGGATTTCATTGACATAAGCATCATCCCTCTCTTGGGTTCCAGGTTGATAAACCCTCATTTCCTCTCTTTGTTGTGTTAACGAGTCTTTATATAAAATTCTTGAACGCAATATTTGACATCCCCCTCCCCTTTGATAATCTCTGACACAACCCCTAAATTTTTAACACCCACATCTGCTGAAAAAATCATATTTTTTTAATTAAACATACGCTCTCATGTGTTTTTGGATAAATATGCCCTCCATTCACCTTCTTTCCCAAACCACCAAAACTCAAATTCTCCAATAAAGTTAAATTAAATTAACGAGAACTTCGACAGGTCACTATAAATGGTAAAGAAAATCAGTGAGCGTACCAGGAATAATTTTAGTCTTGGACCTCAGCAAGCTTGGGAGTTGTGATGAAGAAAGCCTAGAATGAGAAAAGGGGGTAATAATAAATAAAATGTAAGAAAGAGAAAAGGAGAAAATGGGAGGGACTGTGTTGTTGGGGATGGCGGCCATCCTTGCCCCATCCGATGCCGCGGGTGGAGTCCATATACTGTTGGACGAGGTGGCGGCGCTTTTGAAGGTGGTTTATGCCTTCGATACGGTAACACCACTTGAGCTTGTCTCGAAGAAAACCTTACCAGTTTTGATTGTAACTATGTCGTCCATAGTTAAAGGCTCAATAGCATTAAACCTCCATACAGATTGGGGAAGTAACCTCCATAGCATTAAACCTCCATACAGATTGGGGAAGAAATCTCTATGAATGCTACCGGCATTTGGGGAAGAAACCTCGCACCTTCAAACCACCGCACCGGCTACCCACTGTTTCTTACTCCATACGCAACATCGCAACTTCTCCATAACTAATCCCGACCTAGTACCAACGTTTGGGGAAGAAAAAAAAAGAAATGAGCGGGGAAATGAAAAATATGAGGCGCTTGAAGTTGTTTTAGGATTCACACTGGTCACGGCCTAGAGCCGTGACCCACCCACCGCGACCCATTAATGAAGCTAAGTGGGATGTGTACTGCCTATTGGTCACGACCCATAGCCGTGACCCATACCAAGAAATGGTCACAGCCCATAGCCGTGACCCTCAATCTGTGATGCGCGACCTTTTTTATCAATACTAGTGCTTGAATGAGGGATAGTCACGGCCCATAGCCGTGACCCACACCCAGAAATGGTCACGGCCCTAAGCCGTGACCCTCAATGTGTGTACTTTCTTCTTTGTCATGCCATGGGTCACGGACTTGGGCCGTGACCCATCCGCGACCAAGCTTGGAGGGAATTTTGGCGCGAGTTTGGCGCCAAGATGGTCACGACCTGGTCACGGCCCAAGTTCGCGACCACAGTGGTCGCGGACTTGGGCCGTGACCACTTCCAAAACATAGATAATTTAGTGTGATAATAAATATGGTCACGCCAAATATTGAGTGGGTCACGGCCCAAGTCCGCGACCAGCTGGTCGCGGACTTGGGCCGTGACCCACTGGGCGTGACCATTTGCAGGATTTGGTGTAGTGCTAGTTTGGAAATTATGACAAAATTATGTCTAACCTAGAAACCAAAGAACCTCAGAGCTTGCATTTCTATTTCATCTTTGATTGAAGGGATCTAGACCTAATTACCAACACTCACACACAGTAGAATGAATCATTTACATGTCATATTGCATATTAGTGTGAGTACATATGTTGAGTGTGTTTAAATCCCCAATATTGTTTTTTAAATATTTTTTGGTATTTTTTTAAAAACATTTTAAAAATAAGATTTTATTAATAAAACTTGGTTTTAAAAGGTTATGGGATAAATATGCTATTTTAGAATATTGGTTTTATTGTCTAAAGTTGGTTTGGGTAGAAACCAAAAGCGGCAAAGACTTCAGGCTTTACTTTGAAATTACTTTAGACGCGCGTTTTATCTCGTGTTATTGGCCAACATTTGTTGCCCTCTGATTGGTGGGAAGTGTGTTTCTTTATAGAGAGTAAAACAACGCCTGTTTTCAACCCTTGGATCATTTGTGATCAACGATCTGCATACGCCCCTTTATAATCCCTGTGAATCCTTTTTGAACCAATCAGGTGAGTTTTAATCACCGCATATTGTGAGCCCTTGGATTATAGTCAATCCATTTTGACTCAATCTGAACCCTTGATTTTGGCCCTTGTTCTCGAACCTTCTCAGCCTCCTATATAAGGACCCCTTTACTCAGCTTTCTGAGACTTTTGCCATTTCGTCCCTTGAGAGAAACCAGAAGAGAGAGAAAGAGTTAAAAACCCTAACCCTAACCCTAAATCGTCTACACAGTTCAAACTAAATACAAACCTTCAAATCTCTATACTTTACCAAACACAACCTTGAGTGTTTGAGTGTTTTGAGAGATGATTTGAGAGTTGGTTTGTTGTTGTAACCTCTTCTTCTTTGGATCTTGTTTCCAACTTAATCATTTTCTTAGATCTATTGTTCTTGTATATAGAAATTTTCAGATCTGAGTTTTTCATGATATATTACACTTAGTTTGCATGTTTGTTTCTCAGATTGAGAAATATTTTGTTGATTCGTTTTCTGTAAATGTTTTTAACTTTGAAATCAATAAAAATGTTTTTTGTTTCTAGTTCTCTTAAAACTAAACCTTTGACCTAGTTTGGAATCACACTTGGAGGTTTTCAATCTCGAAAATCTTTTCAAAACTCTGAGATTGATTAAGATCTTGACTGTCTTCTAAGCAAGATATCCGTGGATTCTGGGATTGATTTAAAGGTCAAAACAGGTTCAAAGTTTTGTGAGAAGAGAGAAACAGAAAAATCACAGCATATAGACTTATATGTAATTTTCTAGGACTGTTTGTACTTATTAAGTGTGAGTGTGTGCATGCATGTGTTAGAGAGCACCTCCACAAACACTTTCACACTACAACACGAAAAGTGTTGGTAATAAGATCTTGAGAAAAAGAGTCGACGTAAAGAGCTTGAACAAATTGGAGTTAACAAACTGAGAGGACAACATCAACAATCAAAACTGTAGAGAAGTTATAAGGACACCAGAGGGTACATTCCTAAACTTATATAGGTCTGAGTTGTATGCATGTTTGTTATATAGTTTGTAACTGTTAAATTTGTTTATAGTGGATTTTTGTTTTACTCCGTAGAGGGAGTCGTGGATGTTTCCTCAATTGGTGAGGTTTTACCACGTAAAAATCTTGTACTTAATCTTCCTACATCTTCTCATCTCATTCTTGGTTGTGCTGGGTTTTGAAATTTGTTTAAAACTGTTTTATAAACCTGTTAGTAAAATCTTGAATAGATCTCGTACATACTGTTTTGTTAAACACATCTTGTGTTCAAATAGTTTTGGTTTTTCAAGAAAAGAGTTTCTTCAAAAAACAAATCGGAGTTACTTAAATAGTTTATTTTTAATAAACAGCTTTAGTAAAAGAATTTCAGAACTTAGACGTGTAGATAAGTTCAGTTGCATACTTTAGTCTAGTTAGTTTGGTTAGTATAGATAGGTGGGCTATGTATAGAACGTTAGGCATGCACTATAGACAAGAGGTGAGAAGACTCAAGAGAGTGTAAGTGAACTTAATATGTGTGATCAATAACCGAATTTTATTGTAATAAACGCTTGCTAAATATTTTCAAAACGTTTTAAGTACTAACTCCTGCTATCAAAATATATTCAAAACCTTTTAGGTGTCCAGCCACAAGGACGACATGCATAAAGACTCCATTCCAGGGACTCAGAGCTGTAGCATTGTGGATGCTGACAGGATTTTAGTAAACAATTCTTTCTTTCAGATTTATTGTAGGATCTCATTTTACATTTCCATGTATGGACATATTGTCCGTTGACAGTTTTTCAGTCATTCAGTTCTTTTGTTATATGGAGTATTTGGTTTTGGATTTTCGCCGATGGTTTCGAAAAAACTATATTCATTTATATATTGTAATAGTTGGACTCTAGTATATTGTGACTGTTTAATTTTAGATTTCCGCTTTGTTCTATTATATGTGTTAAAGAAAGATAAAATCTGGCACCGGTCTAATTTTACTTAGGTGGTTAGTAATAAAAAAAATTTAGATAGTGATGCTGAGAATGAACTATATGAGAAACCTGTTTTAATTTAATAAAGTCCTGATCAATTGATGTTTGATTAGGCGGGGTGTCACATCATCATTCTAACATAAAATATATTTCTTTTTTGGATAAAAAAATATTACTGATTTTGAATTTATTTAGTATGTAGACCCTTTTGAGGTCAAATTCCCATCATTAGAACACATGTTGTAAGATTTTCATTGGTCAAATAGGACTTAAAATTGGGTGGTTTTAAGACTTTTATATGATATAATATCGACACTTTCACCATGAAAGATAAATAACTTTATATATACCCAATGAACAAAAATAAAAGTCCTTGTAAGGGCAAGCTTCATTCAACCTATGTCCTAATAAAATAATATAAAAGTTGTTGCACTGAGTGTTTAAATAAACCTTCATAATATAACATGATAGAAAAATACCAAGATGATAATAGCGTGATGATCCCTTGGTTTGACTCTGATTTATCATAGGGATTGTGGCATGCACATGCAGAGAACATATTGTGATGGATGCAAATTTGATCTGGAAATGCTTGAAAACCACCACTAATCCCTTTCTCCACATCTTAGCACCTACATAAACAAACATTATTTCATATGCCAGTACAATGCATAAATTCTGGTCATTTGTGATACATGTCATTTAGTAAATAAATTTATAAAAAAGTGATTGTGAGTTAGTTAGAGAATTCAGATGTCCAGTTATGGATGTGAATTTGTTAACTAGTTATTTTATTAAGCTGTGATTTAGTTAGAGAATTCACTTATCTCCTGCTGAGGTATCGATTATGTATGGATTAGGATTCCACGTTTTGTTTTCTATTTATTATAATATTCACTTCTACTTTCGTTCTTCTTCAATCATTTTATTTGAAAACAAATAGTCTAGAAATCAAATTTGGTATTAGCGCGGTTCAATTCGGGAACAATAATTATCGATCAACTAGATACAAAGTCTTGGAGACTAGATTCGAGGAGTAGGTATTGAAATTAGACAAATTAGCTTCACATCAAATGTCAACAAATGATCTAATGAATAATGTAGTATCTTCATTGGTTAGTTTCCAATGTGTATTGGAAAGATTAGACAGTAATATGAAGATTATACAGGAAGATATGCCGAAAATGGCACGTTGGAATGACAAAAGAAAGAATTTCACTAGAGAAGTAGTGCGTCTTATAGTTTTCCTTTCAATATGATAAGGAGGTATAATCACTTTGGTCATAGATAATTCAAAATAAGCAAAACCGCATAACACTATAGGACATGAAATTAATAAGTGTTTAAACAGTTGGTTTTCATGAATAAACAAAGGATACTCAGTCGAATTTTTTAAAAATATTAAGTCTTTTTAAAGGTAATTAATATGAAGATATACAAATTTGATGATGTTTTTAAAGATTTTCATCTACAGGAAATATTAAAAAAAATTATTTGTTTAAGGTAATTAACACTAAATAAATCTTATTACAGGTGGAAACCTTTTATGGACAGGCAAATCATTGAAGTCATTTCGTTAGAGGTCGTATGCTTGTAGATCGCGGGTTTACTTTTCTTACATCATTTTTGTTAGGAGTTGATGGATTTTTATGAATTTTTTCAAATGAGAAGGGTGAAATTGTGTAGAGAGATTTAGGTTGGTGGACACGATGCTGGAATTGCTTATTGTGAAGAGAAATTTTAGTTGTATGAACTCTAATTATAATTGAAAGAGATACTATATGTTATATATGTTGAAATGGGGCGCCAAATATGTTATATATTGTTTTAAAGATGTTTTGTTTATGATTATATAAAATATATTCTAGAATTTATATAATTCTAATTTTGGTGCCAAAATTATTAAAGACGGCTTCCTTGTCGTATCAGAAGGATCCCATAAACAATGATTTTTTAAGACGGCTTAGTTCCCATTTCAAAAAACCCTTTTGGGAGTGTTCTTATCTTCTCAAAAAATAGTTTTAAAAGATGGCTTCATTATCATCTCAAAAGGGTAACGATGACTTTTTGATAAGTCTTAGTTCCCGTCTCAAAAACCCCTTTGGGGACAACTATTGTCATCTCAAAAAGTATTTAAAATGAGGGTCTAAAATACCCCCTTAAACCATCCCAAATGTCGTCCCAAAAAGTTTTTAGGATGGCTATAGTAACTTCTGAGACGTATGGAGCACCGTCTCAAAAAGTATTTTTTTTATAGTGAGATCATGTTTTAAAGCCTAAGGTATTAAGACTACTTACAGGTTTGACCTCTCCACATATACGCCCAAAATTTTTGGGGACCTAAGTGTTTGAACAAAAATGGTGGGCTTCCAATCTCACAAAGCCAAGGGAATCAAAAGTGCTAAGGTACTAAGGCTCAAAGCCCCACTACATAATCATTGTCTTGACTTCGTAAAACTACAAAAGTATGAAGCAGTGGTATCATGGACCTCTGATCTACCTCAACATAATGGCTTCCCTAATTATCTTTCTTTCCTGAGGAATCTTGAGGGACTAGGGTTATACTACATGCAGGTCAGATCTCAGACATCTCGAGCAGTGCATAAAATTCCTTAGCAAAGAAAAAACGTAAAGCAAGAATGAAGTGAAGATTGAGAAATAACACATTTCCACTCAAAAATACCTCTCTATTAAAGATAAAAAGATATATTACAAAAACAATGTCCCATGACCAATCAATAGCTCACAAAAAATGAAGATTGCATAAAAATCCTTTAAGAGCTTGAGTACTTGGGGTTTCACATGGGATTCACTTATTAGAGGCAAAGATGTAGAGGTATCTCTTAAAGTCTCTCCTCATTGGGCCTTGTGGGCTCAAGCATCTTCAAAGTCATCACCACCACAACCTTCATCATCAGAGGTCTCTTCCTCTTATTAGGGGGCTTGAGGAAACATAGCGGAGACATCCACCTTATAAAATACCGCTTGAACCTTGGCCTTACAAGCTTAAAAGCTATCACTAAAATTATGAAAGAGGTATCTTTTAAAAACTTTGGAGTCTTGATAGGCATCAAGTTGGCTCTAAATTGCGGTGTGAACCTTCCCTTGAAGTTCTTTGTATTTAGCTAGGACCTCAGCATAGTTCCTTTGATTATCTTAACCTTAAGAGGTCATATTTTTCTTCTCAATTGACAAGTCCCTGACCATTTTCCTTGAGATATCCACCTCATCTTGTAGACAAAAGAGTCTTTCTTTAAAGCTCTAGAACTTAATCTTCTGGACCTGGCGGGCCTCTGCTGTCACAACTAGCCCAATATGGTCAAGTGTGCGTAATTCCTCAACCTTGGCTAAAGACTCCTGAGTAGAAATTAATAAAGAGGCATTGTCTTTGAGCATTTTCTATTTAGAGAGATTATACTATTCCAAATGGGCAGTCTGAGACTTAAAAGTGTTCCCCTAGCTCTCAAGAGCCTCCATCCATAGCTTTTGACCATCGATTATCTAGTCTAAGTGTTGTCGAGTGACGTTTCAACTATTAGCCATATCATTTTCCTTTTTCCATGCTCTATTTCCATTAAGAGCATCGAATAAGAGAGATTTTGTTAAGTGGTGAGACTAGAAGAGCAAACGATATGAGGACAATAAATAAAATAAAAGCTAATTAAGGAGTCGGGAAAATATGCAAGTACCTTGCCCATCAAGTGAAATAGTTCCTCAGCATTTGCAGAGGTGCCCCTAGCCCTCAAGGTGGACACCATGTGAGAGATATTTGTCTTTGCCAGCACATGTAGAACCTCAATAGTCGAGGTATAGGGGTTTAACCCATCTGACGTACTGGGCACCTCTATTGCCTAATGAAAATTCCCCTCTGTGGGGGCACCACGTTGCCTGCAGCAGCATCCTTTGAGACCAATGACTATAAGTCCTTTGGAATATAATGATCATCCTGGGGTACCCTAGGACTCCCACCTACCCTCAATTATGCTTGACGAAGGGTTAGGGTTTTGTCAAGATCCAAACCTAAGCCTCCAATAAAGCTAGACCCTAGATTGGATTCTTCCACCATTTTGACCCCGGGTATTAAAATATCCACCGGGGTAATAAACTTCAATCACTTAGAGGTATGGGTCCTCCTATTTCTATTTATCACAACATCATCATGAATTATCCTTTCCTCTTGTTCAGCTACTAAATCAAATGATATGACCAAATATGACCTCGTCTCAAGACAAGACCTCTTAACATCTGAGCTTCGAGAAAGAACTCATAGGACGCTTCCAAGACTCGTCTTATGACAAGGTCAACCTCGTACATACGACCTTGGCCATCTCACAGGCCGAGACTTTAAGAAAACACTACAGCATCCAAGGAGATCTCCCAGCCTCTCTCCCAGCTGATGCTAGGAGAAGGCATGCTTAGCCTACCTCATCCTTGGCTCCTCAGTCGGGACCACACTTGCTAGTCTCTTAAATAAAGACAAGCGTTGCATTAGAAATCTCATATTCGGACAAGCCGAGACCACTGCAGACTACACCATACTGGACGAGCTATAAAAGTTACCAAGGTTACGTGCCCCATGTGAGAAATTAAGTTATAATTAAGATTATTCCCCTCACGTGAGGGAAGATTTCATCATCATTAAGTTCATGGACCTGGACATTTGTCACTGTCTTAGTGGATGCCCTCATCTGTGTATGCCTTCAGCATGCTTGGGGGGGGGGGGTGTTGTGCCCCCTAAGCCCTATATATACATTCCATCTTATCCATTATAAGGGATGGTTAAATAAAAACCATAGCTAAACTCTGTCCATTTGTATCCAGAAGAGAGAAAAACCTTGAGTGTTGTAATCCTGGCCATTAGAGCCATATTTGTTAGTGGATTTCACTCTCACACACACAGTGGACGTAGACTTCGCCCGCACCACTTAAATTCAGGTGTTCATCTTCCTCGCCTCATGTCTTTCTCTACTGATATACTGTTTATTATCTGTCATTGTTGTATACCTGCTTAAGCTTCTTATATATGTGACTTGGTGATACCATTTTTTGGTATCATCATCGAACATAGGCTAGAATGAGTCATCAAAGTAAAGAGGGTAAAAAGAAAATGCTAGGCTACTTACAAGGAGAAAATTAAAAAATTAAAATGGTCTCATCAGTTGAAGTGAAGGCCGTGTAATCTTTAAGAGGTCATCCCCACCTTTGACCTGGTTATCCTCACCTTTAAAGGCCTCGGGAACATTAGTAAAACTATCGATATGATATTCCTCTTTTGAGAAACCAAAGCACAAGGCCCAGCCTCCGGAGTGATCCTCACAATGATTTTAGAAGCCTTAGAAATTACCACATATGTTAGAGGCTTGGGCTCAGGTCCTAGCCTACAGTTAAAAAAATGGCTAGTAGTAACCAAGGCCTCAAAAGAAGTGGAGGCCAACTTTTGGGCCTCAACAATCCTAGTGAACACCGATATGGTGGGCTTAGTAACCACTGCAAAAGGCAAATAAAAGTTCAAATCTCAAAGCAGTGGTCAATTCAAGCAAAAAAAAAATAAAGAATTAACTTACCCATGAATGGAGGAGTGCACCATTGAGTGGGACAACACACGGGATCAGTGGGGTTTGAGGTGTCCCAACCCCCCCAAAAAACTGAATAAGAATTTCTCCCTCTAGTTTTTGGGGAATTGTGCTTACTCCTAAAACCCACCACATTAGGATTACGGTATAGATATTTTAGATCTTTGTAATTAGTATTGATCTGTTCTTGAACCGTATATAGTTTGAAGAACTATGAAGGAGGACATTGAATCCCCACCACCACCACTTGACTCCCCGAAGGCCATGATGGTAGACATAAAAGTCCTCCACGAATTGGCCACTGACTGAAAAAGGGATATGCCAATAGCCTTCAAAATTATGATCACAAGTAGGGGCGGGATGAATTTGGCCTCGTGTTGAAGAGAGGACTCTTGGAAGCACACATAGTTTTCCACCACAGACCAAGCCCTCTGATGGGTCTCAGCATTCCTTGGAAGGACATTCTCTAGGATTTTATAATTTTTTGGGGACTCGGCCAGATCTTTTTTAGTGATTTGTGAGCCATGGTGAACCCTACCAGCAAAGTTAGGATTGTTGACCCCCTTATAATTCATCACCATTGTGACCAGTGGAACTAGTCCACTGGGAACATTAGCTGAGGGTTTAGCTTCTGGCTCTACCAAGGAAGGTAGATAACCCTGAGGCCCTACAATAGATAAAGGCTTGGGCTTTAGGACTTTGAAAGGGCAAATATTCTCATAAGACATCTCATAGAGGCATGTTTTCTCAAGGAAGTTTAAGAAAAAGAGAGAAAATGGAAGTTAGTGATGAAAAGTTCTACTCATCCCAATGGGATATTTTATAACCTCCAAGGCCTAGGGTTCTGACTATTCCTATCCCTCAAAATTAGATGCCTCAATCACTTCAAAGATATCAGTTGCTAACATTTGTCCCTAGTGACCTGCAAGCTGCTTCCTAAAATGATTTAATGATGATGGAAATTTCGGTGGACAGTAATGACTCTCCCCCAACTTGAATAGAGGATAAGTGTTAACCCTAAAAATATTTTTAAGAAGTAGCAAGGGGCTACTGATAATACCCTATTTCACACTTGGTGTTTAAAAGTTATTTCAACTGCCCCCGGGGTAAGGCAGAGTTCCTAAGTCTAGCAACTAAACTCAAATAAACTACTACTTATCTAATAAGGCCTTTGATATCCTCAAGGGTAAGATATGGTACTATGGCATACCTCAGTCATGCATCCTTTCCATATAGAAGGTTAGTCATTCTAAAATACCCCTTTTAGCAAGCTCAAAGACCTCGGCATCAAGGTTCCATTACGGTCTACGCCCTCAATTGACCTCAGATTGAAGGACAATGACCTTCAGAGGTCTCCCAGACCTCAGTCCTAGGATGTGGCGACACTTAGTACTTCAGGATTTAGTCCAAGCTAATCCATGATCTCGCCGCTCTCATCTTTAACCTTCGGTAGTGTTCCTGCAAGCTGTTTAACAGAGTAAGTAGAAGCATAACACAGTTCCACATATCGCCTTTATGCAACTTCATTTGAATTTAATGTTCCCTTTAGTATTAAATTCACTCAACATCCATCTTACTCCATTGCAAAGACTTTTCCTAACACTCCACCTTTCGATTGACCTTTATAGACCTCGGAGCTCTCAAAGCTATGTTGTGACAGCCCACCCATTCTCTCTCTAAAATTACTCCTATAAATAGAAGGTTATTAGAATATGGAAGGGGATTGATCTCTAGCATCCAAATAAAACATATCATTCAAACAATCAGACTTACAAGAGTCTGGTCATTCCACAAATGTCCCCACCTTATTGTATACTCGTAACCCACTCTTCGAAGTCTATATTTGTATTTGGATCAGTTCCATTATTCATACACTTTATGTATCTTGATATATCCCTAAAACATTACCTAGTAACCCTTAGAGAAGTCATTCACTTACTTCCTAAGGTCCTTTGTACCATTAATAAAGGCCATAAGATCTCAGACTCCCTTGAACAAAGTTCTTTTAGACTATAATTCTAAAATACATTCTAATAAATAAGCATAACAACTTTGTACAGTGGATGTAGGACCATATACTCAGGTTTAAACCACTTTTTCCCTTTGTCTCACTCTTTGACACCTTTCTTCTCTTACCCGTCTGAGGTCTAGTGGGGAGCACATATGGGTCTAAAGTCGCTTATGATTTTAACACTCATCACAAAGCAAACCTATTCCTTGATTTTGAAGGAAAATGAAAGAAATATTTATTTCATGGTGAAGAAATATAATATTTATAAGATTTTTTGTAATACTATGTCTATAGGGATGTGGTGAAGAATAATAAGAAGAAATATTCTCGAAATAGGATGTTTAGTGATTCTTCGTCGTATAGTAGTGAGGATTCAAGTACTTATATTCCTACATCACAAGATGATAGTGATGATGAAGTGCATTATATTCATTAGGCTTATAATGAACTCTTTCAAGAGTATCCACAACTTAAAGAATCAAACATAAAATTCTTGAACAAAAAGAAATTTTACAAAATAAACTTGATGAGAGAAGAAATTTTTTTAAATGTTCAATCAAAGTGTTTTGATCTTAAAAAAGTTGTTGAGGTTTTGTCAAAGCAATGTGAGTCTTTGAAATCACAAAATTCAATCATTTCAAAAGAAAAGGAGAATTTGAACTTGAAAATCAAATTTTAAAAGATGACTTTAAAAGTTGAAACTTGAACTTTAGCATGCTAAGGATTTAAAAATTAAAGTACGTGATACAACAAATGTTCCTCATAGCATTTTATCGAGTAATGATCAATTAAAGCCTAATAATAATGGGATTGGTTTCAATGATTCAAAGCTTCAGAAAAAGATTGGAAAAATAAATTTATTGTTGAAAGTTCAAATGCTCAAAAGGAGGATAAGGTACAAACTCCTATACTTCAAAATACGAAGGTTGAATCTAAATAAGAGATTGCTAAAAAGGATTTAATTATACTTTTTATGGTAAGTCAAACCACATTGTGAATTTTTTCTTCAATGAAAATAGATTTGAAAGAGTTTATTAAAATGCACAATTTGAGAAGAATGACTTGAAAAAGGAAGTGAGAAAGAATAAGAAGAATATTATGAGAAAAAATGTACCTTTTTGTACTTTTTATAAGGTATAAGGCCACACAAATTAAGGTTGTAGATGCTTGAGAGAGAGAAATAATAGGTTCATAGGAAATAGGAGGAAAGTTAACCATATGAATCCTTAAAGTGAACTTTATGGTAAATTTAATAAGTTGGTAAATTTCCTATTGCATGATAGAGGTGAGGCTAGAAGAGAGTTTCCTCGACCTTGACCATATGCTCAAATTTTAAGACTAGGCATAAGAATCCTAGGAGGAATGAGAGATGGATTGAAAAAGTTGATAATGAATTTCCTAGGAATGCACCAAGGAAGAAAGTAGAAGTTGTTGTTTCAGAAATGGAGGTTGTGAAGAAATAGGTTACCTTTGTTCCTCCTATTGTTTCGAGAGATGGAACAATCATTATCTAGGTAAATAGTTTGCTATGATGACTAGGTACTTGTAGGTTTTCATTACTAGTTCATTCTTGATTTGGGGGGGAAATAAATCTTTGTGGGTGTGTGATTTCCAATTGGTAGCATGTTTCATGTTTTGGTGGAGACTTTTTGCATATGTGAATTAGCTTTCTATGCTATGTTTCTCCACTAAAAATGATTTTGTAAATATTCATGCATCATTCTTATTCAAAAAACTGATCAATGGTTTCGATTTGATGATTAATCATCATTCTTAATTAAACATGCTACGTTTTTATGCTTATTGATTGGATGATTGATTAAACTTTAATAATGATTAATAATGAATTTTAAACTATTTGATTGAAAATGCTAATTGATTTAATTATTAGGTTCAAATTCACTTGATAAATCATGATTGATAAATTTGTTAAAATCATTCGTATCGATTTCACACTACTTGATCACATGCATATCACTTATTTCATATGATTTTACTTATGCGATTATTGATTTAGTGCTTAATCTGATCATAATCAAATCCCGAGATCGTGTTAGTGTTTCGTTGGTCAATATGCAAGATTTTTTGAGTTCCTTACTATGGAGGAGTTAAAAAGGGCCATTTTCAAAGCATTGATAAAAGCTACCACTAGAGTGATTTCACCCATTTTGGAAATTCAATTTTTTAGTAGGTGTCATTTAGGGGTGTGAAATATCAATTAGTGGCAAAAGCCAAAATATATTGAAAAGGAGCCATAAGGAAAGAGCTTGAACCGATATGAGAAACAAGATAGGGCTTAGCATTTTATCAACATATGATTGAGGGAGTTAATGGCTTGAAACAACCTATTTGATGTCATAAGGATATTGATGTAATGATTGTCTTTTAAGAATTATTTATAATGATTGTTTGAGTTAATTATGTGTAGTCATGTTGATTTTGTATCCATTATTTTGTCACGTGAATCATACCTTGATTAATATTATAAAGTTACAAAATATTGATCTAATAAGAATTTTATGCCTTGTATGTTGAATTGATTGAGATTTGGATTATTTGTGTTTCTAATTTATGTTTTAATGAAGATCTAAATGAAATCTCTTTGTAAAATCATATTTTCATATGTTACCTAATCTTTATCACACTATGTTCTTTTGTTTGCATTTTTATATATGTGTTTGTGAGTTGTTGATTTTGTTTTTTCTTCATTATATCCAAAATTGGTGATTTTAAAGTCGAATGGAATGATTTTCCATGCATTTGCATTCATTTATATCACTAGTATTCTGAGTGTTGGGATTCAGGAGGTGGAGTTAAAAAATTCTAAGAGTTTTTCTATTTAGTTAGATTATCCTCTGTTTTGTGTGCACGCCTTCAAAGGGCTGTCATTCGCATAGTGTCTGTTCGAACGGATGCATTTCTTCATCGTGCGCACGTTTCTCTGCTCTTGGTACTTTGTTTTGATTCTAGGCAGCTTTTGTGATGATTGTACACTTATTTCTTCTTATTTCTTAACATGTTTTAGTGTACTTTATTCTTTAAATCATGTACCTTGATTGTGTTCTCTTCATAGAGCTTATGTGACTTAAGTTGTTGGTTTATGATTGGTTCATAAAGCTTTAAATATTCTCTGGAATTGTTTTTGGCTATCATTTCTTGTGCTTTATATTCCTTAGGTGAGTAGATTCTTGTGATGAGACTTTGATTATTGTTTGGACATATTTCTATTTAGGTTTCGATTGAGTTGTGATCGTCATGTTAGTATGTTTCCAGTTCAATCTTAAAAACCTTCTCTCTAGTAGTTATTTTCTTGTCTCTAGTGACTTTCTAGTGTGTTTGCCTTGATTAGTGTTTGGTACTATATCTTTTTTATTATCTCTTGCAAGCTTATATGATTTGAGATATCTCTTTTCGATATCACGGTGTACTTGATTATTGTCATTACTTCATATGTTCCATGTTCACATATGTCTATCACATGATTTCATGATATATCTCATTGCAATAATCTTATTCGTATTTTGTATCATATGTTTTCACATGCTACGTATGCCATTCTTTGTCATGATTTCAATGATTTTCTTCGTGCATGCATATTTTTAGGGAGAGTTATATCTCCTTGGTTGAGATGTTATTATCTTGTGTATATTCTTGTCCATGATACACTTATGGATTTTCATGTTATATTTTTCTTCTTGTTATCAAGTTGATCTCGTGTGCTTTTATGCTTGAAATCATTTTTCACATGCGTTTGATGAAGATTAAATATTTGTGTGTATCTCTATAATCCATTAATTATCTCTTGTTGAGACCTTATTGTACCTTTTCATTTGGGACGTAGGCATTGGATATTTATAGCTTATTCTTTGGTACTTAATACTTGTATATCTAGATATTCGTGTAAATGGGTGATGTGTTTTTACTCTTTGTCTGTCATTGAGTTATATTATGGTACATTATATCGGTTTTATGGAATTCCATCCTCTATTGATCTATTCTTCAATTGGTATATCCATGCTTATCATCTATTGGTATCGTATTCCTATACTTTCAATGGTATATCCATGTTTAATACATAATCTCATTATAGTTAGATTGTTTGTATATCACATATCCTAATTCTATGCTCATTTATTGATATCTTTCATTTACTAGTTCTTGTTTTGAGATTCATATTGTGATACTTATGTATATGCTCATTTTTAATGCCCATTATATAGCTATGGTTGTTCGCATGCTTTATTAGATCTTGATTCGCTAGTTTTATTTGTCATTGTGATCTTGCTTCCTTACCATGCTATACTCGTTACATATTATATTGTCTTATTTTTGAACTTTTCGTGTCAAAAAGGGTGAGATAATTATATCGCTTACTTTCCTTTTGTATGTGTCAAAAGGGGGAGATTTGTGTCAAAAAGGGGAAATGTGTCAAAAAGGGGTAGAAATATCAATAATAGGACGAGATGACTTGTATGTGGGGCTATACTAATTGTGTTTCTCATTGATATTAGATGATTTCATATTTCACATGCTTACATGCTTTATATCACCTATATCACATTGATTTTTCAAAGAATTCCCAAGCAGTGGGACTTTCTCTCTATGCATGTATTGCCAACATGATGTTTTTTGATATTTAATGTGATTTTAGGCATAACATTGATGATTCCGACTCCACCCTATTGTTCAGACTCGACTTTTTATTTGTAACCTTCCGATTTATTGGTTGTTTGAAAGATTTTCGTTATCAATAAATTGGGGCTAGTCCTCTTCCAAAAAAAAAAAAAAAGTGAGTCTTGTAGGGGTACTAATATCATTTTTTACTGTGGGGGGTTTGCCACAGAATAGCCAAATGGGAATATTGAAAATGTAATTCTGTAACTAATCACTACACCAAATCCTGCGAATGGTCACGCACAGATGGTCACGGCCCAAGTCCGTGACCATATCATTTTTTGTCATGACCATATTCATTGCCACACTGAGTCGTGGATGCTTTGGAAGTGGTCACGACCCAAAACCCTAACCACTGTGGGTCACGGCCCAAGTCCGTGACCAGGGCGTGACCATCTTGGCACCAAATTCGCGCCACAATTCCCTCTAAGCTTGGTCGCGGATGGATCACGGACTTGGACAGTGACCACTTCCAAGAAAAAAGTTGGTCGTAGAAATGGGGTCACGGTTGGGGGTCGAAACCAAATTTTGAAGTGGGTCACGGCTTAGGGCCGTGACCATACCTCATTCGAAGGGTTGTTGGTCACGCATGGTGGGACTGTTGTTGGTTGTGCATGGTGGGTTATGGCCTAGAGCCGTGACCAGTGGCCATGGGGGATAACTAATTGGTCGCGGAAGTTGGGTCACGACTTTAGGCCGTGACCAGGTCAACATATTAAACAACGATTTGCTAACAACCCTACTTTTATTTCTTCCATTCGCGATTTAGCTTTGGACGATTTGGGGGATTTGGGATTTCGGCAATTTGGGTTTTTTGTTGATTTCATCTAAGATTCGTGAAAGGTATGTGTGTGCATTTCGATTTGTTTTGATTTGTGGTAGCTATGTGTGTATGTGAGTGTATGTGTGTGTGTGTATGTATATGTGTGTGTGCATTTCGATTTGTTTTAATTTGTGGCAGCTATTTGTGTGTATGTGTGTGTGTGCGTATAAATTACGACAGTAAACCCTAGATTGTATGTGTGTGTATTTTTTTTACAAAATAGTATTCAAAACTCGACATTATGTGTGTGTATGTGTGTGCATGTATGTGTGTGTATGTATGTATGTATGTATGTATAGATTATGTCAATAAACCCTAGATTGTATGTGTGTGTATTTTTTTTTGACAAAATATTAATCAAAACTCTAGACATCATATTTTTTTGACAAAATATAATTAAATGTATTTATAATAAGTAAAAAAAATTACAACCGCCTTGTTGTTGGTTATATGTATGCATAGATTTATGTCAAAAAAATATTAGGGTTTAAGTAAACCCTAGATTGTATGTGTGTGTATGTATAGATTATGTCAATAAACCCTAGATTGTATGTGTGTGTATTTTTTTGACAAAATATGCTTGTCTTGTTTTTTTTTTGACAAAATATAATTAAATGATTTTTTTTTACATACGAGTCGCAAACACGTGTGCACATTACTATAGTGAGATATTGTTGGCTTAGTTGTTGGATACTATGTTGTATTTATTGAATTTATACTAGTGTCGATAAATGTACATGTTATTAAATTTGTTGGGTGTGTTCTTGATTTGCCTATAAATGTACATGTTATTAAATTTGTTGGGTGTATATGTTTCTAGTGTCGATAAATGTACATGTTATTAAATTTGTTGTGGGTCACGGACTTGGGCCGCAACCCGTCACGGCATGGGTCACGGCCCAAGTCCGTGACCATCTGCCATGACCCCCTGTGGCCGTAACCATTTGTGGGTCACGGACTTGGACCGCGACCCACGAATTGGTCACGCCCGAAATGATCACGGACCAAGTTCGCGACCCATAGTCTTGGTCAGGGATTTTGGCCGTGACCAATCGCCAGTTTTGGTGTAGTGAATATTAGTTGGCTTATTCTCGTGTCAAAACAATAGAGTTGAGAGTCCATCAAGTCATATAGACTTGATTCAAATGAGTGAGGCGTGATCATTTGAGTTAGAATGAACCTTAAAGGTTGAAGATTTTACATGTCGCTCGTTAAATATTTTTGTTGCCATGCATTCACATTGAAGTGAAGACTAAATCATTTTAGTATATTGTGAATTGATTATGGCTAAGCACACACATGCACAAAACATTTTGAAAATAGGTGAGGATTTTAAAAGTTAATGGAAAAATTATTTAAATTTTTTAAAACAGGCTCGGAGATCATCTAAATTGTTTTAAAAAAGATTTTGGGATTTGGATTTTTGCTTGGAACCTATTAAGTCTTTAAAAAAAACTTGTTTCTCGTTAACCATTAATACGATTCCATATTGAGCACGTATGCACGAAGGCATTTACACTACATCAAAACATGATCGTCCACACGACCAAGGTTGAGGTTCCACACTACGTGGAATCGTGCACACGATCATATCTAACCGTTCATACGAGGGCGTCAGATTTTCAAAAATTTCTATAAATAGGCTATATTTCCTCACAATTGTAAGCATCTGAAAGCCTCATAACTCAAACACATTTTTTAGAGTATTTTTTATCTTAAGATCATAATTCCTTTGCTTTTTTTTCCAATTTTACATATTTCCTCCTATTTTGATAAAACTTAGTTATATAATTGATCTATGCTTTTTCGGGAGAATTGAGAGTGTTTTCGTTTAGATTTCACATAGCCTATTCATTTCAAATCAATCTACTTTTGAATTGTATGATCATCTACTCCTGGCTCTTGAAAAAAGGAGTCGATGTGGTTTAATAGAGAAATCGGAGTGTGGCATGACATCTAAGGAAGATAATGGACTTCTTCGTTCGCAATTTGGAGATCTTTACGGATTCTCATTGACTATAGGGAAAAGTTAAAAGGTTCATAGGTAACTACATGTTAGAGATTGTATGAGAGGTACCTTCTTATCTTTTGTAAAATTTCTTTTCAAGTAAAATAAAAATTGGAGAGCTCGAGGTTTTTTACCCCTTTGTGGGGTGGTTCTCCTCATAAACTTTGCCTTATGGTTGATTGTGAGTTATTTTATACTTATATGCACACATTTGATCACACACATATCTTAGATCTAATTTTAATTTAGTTAATTGAATTAAAATTAACTTAGGTGTTAGATCTAGTTTTATTCATCCCTATTTACGTTTTTGTGTTAGTTAATGAAATGAATTTGGTAAAACTTGTGTTGAGTAACTTAAATGCGCAAGAAAATCTTTTGAAATTGAAAATTGGTCAAAAGATGTCTTCACACCTATTCACTCCCCCTCCCCACCCCTTCTCTAGGTTTTTGGTAGGTGTCTTACTCGTGTACAATAAACACTTCCTCATGGGGAGTGGATTTGGTAGGTCCTTTTCCCCTCAGCAAAGGCTAAAACAAGTTCTACATTACGGCTATTGATTACTTCATTAAGTGGGCAGAGATCGAGTCCTTAGCCACCATCACAGAGAAGGAGGCCATTAATTTCATATGGAAAAACATCATTTGCAGGTTTGGCTTGCCTCGACCCGTCATCTCTGACAACGTAACATTAGGTAATCCAGCCTTCAGGGAATTCTTCTCAGACTATGGCATGAGTAACCACTACTCCTCTTGAGGCCACCCTCGGGTCAATGGCCAAGTCGAAGTGACCAACATTACCACATCCCTTAGCTTGAATAAGAGGTTAGAAAAATCCATGTGGTTGTGAGTTGAGGGGCTACCGAGCATCTGGTGGGCCTACAAAACCATAGTCATAGGTCTCATAGGAGAAACTCATTCACCCTGACCTTTGGTACCGAGGCCGTGATCCTAACAAAGTATGAAGTGCCTACACAAAGGGTAGCTCAATTCAAACTAGGGGCAAATGACAAAGGTCTAAAAATATCTTTGGACAAATTAACTGATCTGAATGGTTGTTAAAGGTGGAGGATCACCTCCTACTTTAATAAAAAGTTCTACTATGAAGAATTAAAGGTGGGGGACACAGTTTTGAGATAAGTCACTCTTCCAACCAGAAATCCAAATGAAGTAAAGCTAAGACCTAAATAGTAATGTCCCTATGTGGTGGCCAGAATAACAATGCCAAGGTGTTATTACCTCAAAGATATGCATGCATACGAACTTCCACGCTCTTAGAACATAGAGCATCTCAAAAAGTACTATCAATTATGTGTTCTGCTACTTGAATGAAATGAAAAGAATTCTTTTTCTCTACCTATGATGTCTCAATAGAATGTTCAGTATGTTTTCAAGCTTATGTGTAGATGTTCTCAAATTATCATTGTGCTCTAGGACCGGGGGTCCCGTGACCACGCGATCGGTTCCTACGACTTATATTGGTCTCGTGCGAGGTGTTGGTGCCGCTCATGGGGCCGTTTGGGGGGTGTTTCGGGGTTTCACCTCTAACGGCATGCTTTCAAGCCTAAGTGTAGATATTCTAAAACTTGGGTCGTGCTCTCGGACCGGGGGTCCCTGGGTCCCCTGACCACGTAGTTCGTTCCTACGAGTTACATTAGCCCCGTGCGAGGTGTTGGCCACTTACAGGGCCGCTTAGGGGGTGTTTCGAGGTTTCACCCTCTAATGGCATGTTTTTAAGCCTAAGTGTAAATATTTGAAAATTTTGGTTGTGCTCTCAGATTGGGGGTCCCGTGACCATGCGGTCAGTTCCTACGAGTTACATTGGTCCCGTACGAGGTGTTAGTGCCGCTCATGGGGTACGTTTGTGGGGTGTTTCGGGGTTTCACCCTCTAACGGCATGTTTCCAAGCGTAAGTATAGATATTTTGATAATTGGACCGTGGTCTTGAATCAGGGTCCCATGACCGTACAATCGGTTCCTACGAGTTATATTGGTCCTGTGCGAGGTATTGGCACCTCTCACGGGGCCTTTTAGGGGGTGTTACGGGGTTTCGCCCTCTAACGACTATTTTCAAGCCTAAGTGTAGATATTTTTAAGATTGGTCTGTGCTCTTGGACCGGGGGTCCCATGACCACCAGTCGGTTCCTATGAGTTACAGTGGTCCTATTCGAGGTGTTGGCACCACTCACGATGCCATTTGGGGGGTGTTTCGGGGTTTCGCCCTCTAATGGCATGTTTTTAAGCCTAAGTATAAATATTTTGAAGATTGGTTCGTGGTCTTGAATTGAGGGTCTTAAGACCACGCAATCGGTTCCTATGAGTTACATTGGTCCCGTGCGAGGTGTTGGTGCCGTTCACAGGGCCGTTTTGGGGGGTGTTTCGTGGTTTCTCCCTCAAACGACATGTTTTCAAGCCTAAGTGTATATATTCTCCAATTATCGTCGTGCTCTTAGATCGGAGGTCATGTGACCATGCGATCGGTTCCAATGAGTTATATTGGTCAGTGCGAGGTGTTGGCGCTGCTCACAGGAACGTCTGGGGGTGTTTCGCCCTCTAACGGCATGTTTTCAAGCCTAAGTACGAATATTCAGAGAATTGGGTCGTGCTCTCAAACAGGGGGTCCCGTGACCACATGGTCAGTTCCTACGAGTTACATTTGTTCCGTGTGAGGCTTTAGTGTCGCTCATGGGGCCATTTGGGGGGTGTTTCGGGGTTTCGCTCTCTAACAGAATGTTTTCATTCCTAAGTGTAGATACTCTCAAATTATCTTCGTGCTCTTGGACTGGGGGTCCCATGACCACGTGATCAGTTCCTACGAGTTACATTGGTCTCGTGTAAGGTGTTGGCGCCGCTCACAGGACTGTTTGTGGGGTGTTTCGAGGTTTCGCCCTCTAACGGCATGTTTTCAAGCCTAAGTGTAGATATTCAGAAAATTGGGTCGTGCTCTCGGACCAGGGGTCCCATGAAAATGCGGTCGGTTCCAAAGAGTTACATCGACTCGTTCGAGGTGTTGGCACCACTCACAGGGCTATTTGTTGGGTGTTTCGGGGTTTCACCCTCTAACGGCATGCTCTCAAGCCTAAGTGTAGATATTTTGAAAATTGGATCGTGCTCTCGGATCGGGGGGCACGTGACCAAGCGACCGGTTCTTATGAGTTGCATTGTCCTAGTGGAAGGTGTTGGCGCCACTCAAGGGACCATTTGTGGGGTGTTTTACGATTTTTCCCTCAAACGGCATGTTTTCAAGCCTAAATGTAGATATTCTAAAAATTGGGTCGTGCTCTCGGACCGGGGGGTCGTGATCACGCAGTCAGTTCCTACGAGTTGCATTGGCCTCGTGCGAGGTGTTGGCACCACTCACTGGGCCATTGGGGGTATTTTGGGGTTTCGCCCTCTAACGACATGTTTCCAAGCCTAAGTGTAGATATTCTAAAAAATGGGCCATGCTCTCGGACTAGGGGTCCCATGACCATGCAGTCGGTTCCTACGAATTACATTGGCCCCTTGAGAGGTGTTGACGCTACTCATGGGACTGTTTGGTGGGTGTTTCGGGATTTCGTCCTCTAACGACATATTTTCAAGCCTAAGTAAAGTTATTTTGAAAATTGGGTCGTGCTCTCAGATCGGGGGTCCCATGACTAAGCGATCGGTTCCTATGAGTTGCATTGGCCCCGTGAAAGCTGTTGGCACTGGTCATGGAGCCATTTGTGGGATGTTTCATGATTGTGCCCTCAAATGGCATGTTTTCAAGCCTAAGTGTAGATATTCTAAAAATTGGGTCGTGCTCTAGGACCGGGGGGCCGTGATCACGCAGTCGATTCCTACGAGTTGCATTAGCCTCGTGCGATGTGTTGGCGCCACTCACTAGGCCGTTTGGGGGGTGTTTTGGGGTTTTGCCCTCTAATGACATGTTTTCAAGCCTAAGTGTAGATATTCTAAAAATTGGGCCATGCTCTCGGACCGGGAGTCCCATGACCACGTTGTGGGTTCCTATAAATTACATTGGTCCCATGAGAGGTGTTGACACCGCTCATTGGGCCGTTTGGTGGGTGTTTTGGGGTTTCACCCTCTAACGGCATGTTTTCAAGTCTAAGTGCAGATATTTTGAGAATTGGGTCGTGCTATCAGACCGCGGGTCCCATGACCACATGGTTACTTCCTACGAGTTGTATTGGTCCTATGCAAGGTATTGGTTCCACTCATTGGGCCATTTGGGGGTAGGAGTTTCGCCCTTTAACGACATGTTTTCAAGCCTAAGTGTATATATTCTGAAGATTGGTCTGTGCTCTCGAACTGGGGGTCTCGTGATCATGCGGTCAGTTCTTATGAGTTACATTAGTCCCGTGCGAACCTTTGGTGTAGCTCATGGGGCCGTTTGAGTGGTGTTTCGGGGTTTCACCCTCTGACGGCATGTTTTCAATCCTAAGAGTAGATATTCTTAAACTATAGACATGCTCTCGGACAGTGGGTCCCATGACCACATGGTCAGTTCCTACAAGTTACGTTAGTCCTGTACGAGGTGTTGGCACCGCTCACGAGGCCGTTTGGGGTGTGTTTCGGGATTTTGTCCTCAAACGACATGTTTTCAACCTTAAGTGTATATATTTTGAAAATTGGGGTGTGCTCTTGGATCGGGGATCCTGTGACCACACAGTCGGTGATGATGCTGGAAATAGCACCACCCTTCAAGGTGTTTGTAAGCTCAATTCAATGTTAACAATGGCAGTATAAGGGTATATACACACATAGCAGATGGAGATGAGGAGAAGAGGATTTACACCAAAATATAAGTGGTTCAGCCAATTAGGCCTACGTCCACTGCGCAAGTGTATGATGTGTATCAATATATGAGGGCACTAATGGCCATAGACAATCTATCAATCTTTCTCTCTCTACTGTGTATTTGAACAGAGTTTCAGCTAGGGTTGCTAATTTTGGATCCTTTGCAAGGTAGAGGATGACCTCTATATATAGTATCTAGAGAGTGTAATGTACCCCATATGCATGCAATGAGCATGTGTGTGTTGATCTAGCCAATTAGATGAAGACATCTGTCACTGTCACATGTAGAGAATGATGATGAAATATTCCCTCCACGTGAGGGGAATGATTTGTTATAACTGATTTGTGTCTACGTGTCCTTATCCACATGTCAATAAGTGCTCGGCCTGTGCTTGATCATGACCTCGGCCTGGATGAGTCCGAGGTTGGTAAGGTCATGCTGCTCATTCAATCCGAGATGAGCCATGAAGGTCTCGGCTTAAGTGAAGCCGAGGTAAGGAATCGAAGTCGGCCTGGGCCGAGGTTAAGCCGGCATGTGCCTGGTACATCAGCTGAATTATTGGTGAGGTCGCCCTTGGTAGTAGTGTGGTTCCTTGTAACCTCGGCCTAGCCTCGACCGAGGTTGTCATCACCCGAGTGATCATTCGAATTGTCGGCCCCCTGATTCATGCAGTCTCCCCCTGAAGAGGTTGGTAGTGATGTCGGCTAGGGCCGACCCTCATATGGCCGAGGGTGTTGGTTACTGACCTAAGGCTTTTCCAGCGTCGGCCATAATATTGGCCGAGGTTGGTGTCCCTGAGCCGAGGTGACACTTGGGGCATATCAATCACCCCCATCCCTTAGTTACAAGTGAGAGCAGGTGACTATGGGATCACTTCCCCTCCGAGGCCTTTCTTCTATGTGCCAATGTTCATTTAACACTTGTCCATATTGAAGTGTGGCTTGCCTGGCAAGCATGTGTTGTCAGCTGTCCTTTGGGGCTTCCAAGGCAATGATGGGCCTTGGGAAACGTGCCTCCTTATTTAAGGGTTTAAACCCTATTTCCCTCCTTTCTTCTTCATTTCTCTCATTTCTGGCTTGATTCGTTTCTGCAACAGTCTCTCTCTCTAGAAAGATTTTTTCTCGAAGCTTTTAGTGGTGATTCCTCACGTCTTCTTCCTTCTTCCTTACCATTTCATCCTCAGGTAACCTCTGCCATACTTTCTCCTTCATTTTTCCTGCAATCTTCTTACTTTTGTATGTTTCGGCGAGTTCTCTTAGGTTTCCGGCGAGGGCTCCATTTTTTCTGGAGAATAGTTTTTTCCCATTGGTTTCATAGTTTGATTTTTAGTTGAATAAAAAACAAAACAGCTTTTATTTATTGTTTTAGGAGAGTTGTAAGTGTAGGGTCTGCCTCTGATGCTCATACCCCTTTACCAACTTCTTGAGGAGTTCCCTTCTCTCAGAGAGAAGACTTAAGAGAAAATTAGGCAAATATAAATAACTCAGGAGGAGGCTCGTAGGTCACAAGAATTTCCTCTTAGACCCATCTTTCCACCACCCCTGAAGGTAGTATACCCGGAACTGTTGGAGCCAGTTAGCCAAGCAGAGGTCCCTGCTGAACCCATACCGATGTCTGAGTCTGAGTCTTCCACCTCAGACCCTATGTCTGTAGACTCTTTCCAAGAGGCCATGGACTTCACAACTCAGCATGATCAGGCCCCTGATCAAGCCGAGGTCTCTAGTCGGGCCTCGTCCCATAAAAATTCAAGCATATCGTCCTCTTCCTCGGAGGTTAAGATTGTTGCACCGAGTGTGGCCATTCCACCAATACTTAACGCCATTCCCCTGTCGGTCGTCACCGGGGCTGAGTTCGCTCAGAGGTTCCCAAGTAATCCATCAACGTCTGATCAGGCCAATGTTGAGTTAGACAATAACAATGATGACGTTGAAAGTGATGTCGACGTCTCTGAGGCGGCCGAAATCGAGAGTATCGTTACTGAGGTAGACCTTCTTTGCTTCAGATATCTATACTCCATCAGCCCCTCCATAAAGCTCAGGAGACCTCTGAGGGAAGAGAGGGCTTACCATGGTCGTGATGGTGAGATTTGCTTGTATGAGCAGATGTTCAAGTTAGGATTTCATTTGCCCATCCATCCCATTATTAGGTCCATCTTAGCCTACATCAATTTGGCATCTTCCCAATTGTCACCTAATGCCTAAAGGGTCACAATTGGGGCCATAGTCCTATGGAGGGTTGTTCACCATTCAGACCTTCCAGTCCAGGTCTTTGTAGGATTTTATGTCCCTTCATCTGCCAAAAACCATCCGAGTTACTATCATTTTGTATCTCGGAAGCCTGAGAAGAAGATGCTCCAGGTAACTCAGACTTCCAACCATAACTGGAAGCCTCGATACTTCTTTGCTTCTGGGCCATGGGAATTTGGTCCATGTGCTCCCTCTTCCCTGCTAGAGCCGAGGATGCTCCTAAGATGGGGTAAGGTCACAATGTCTGCCAAGGTCGACCCTGGTCTGAGCCTGCAAAACCTTCAGAAGGTCAAGAACCTTCAGGACCAGGGCATGCATGGTCTGCTCATGAAATTTGAGCATCTGATGACCCCCCACTACCTCTCCGAGACTGGTTTAGGGGGAAGCCCTCTTACAGAGCTTGGTAAGTGTTTTTCATTCAAGTTATACCTCTGAGTTTATGCATGTCTGATCTTCTAACTCAGACTTTTCTTTTTTGTAGAGCGTCTGAAAGGCGTATCAGACGAACTCTGGGAAATGGCAGCACCGAGTCTGACCAAGCTTGCTAAGAAGGCGGGTCTGAATGCTCCTCCTCCAGCTCCCTCAACCTCAAAGGCTCAAACCATGAAAAAGAGAGGTGCTACCGACCATGCCCCTGAAGATCAAAGGCAGACTAAAAAAGGGGAGGATTTTTCCATCCCTATATCCTCTGCAGAAGCGTTGGCGGCTCGTATAGAATAATTGAAGATTAATGACAGCATCATAGGCCATAGTCTGCAGGCTCTGGATGTTATCGGCTCTGCGATGATCGAGGCAGACAAACATTTTTACCGTTCCATGGACACAACCCTGCTGGTTGAGTTCGGCCTCCATAGCTCCATTCAGGTATGACTTCATATTTCTTTGTAGTTTCCAAGTGTAACCTATGATTTGATTTTCAACTTATTCACACGATCATATGTTTTGCAGGGTCTGGCTGCAATGCATCATCTAGCCAATTGGACTCTGAGGAAGATGCCCCTCATCCAGAAGGGTCAAGAGGCCGAGAAAGTACAGAATTCACTGAATGCAGAGATAAAACGTCTGAAGTCTGTATTAGAGGGGTCTGAGAAGAAGGTGAAGGGGCTGGAGAAAGAGGTCTCCAAACTTAAGAAGGATCATGATGTGGCTCTACAGGCAAAGGACGATGAGTTTGGGGTGTGCTTCGGGATTTTGTCCTCAAACGACATATTTTCAAGCTTAAGTGTATATATTTTGAAAATTAGGGTGTGCTCTTCGATCGGGTATCCTGTGACCACACAGTCGGGTCCTACGAGTTACATTAGTCCCGTGCTAGGTATTGGCACCGCTTTTGAGGCCATTTGGAGGGTGTTTCGAGTTTTCACCCTCTAACGGCATGTTTTCAAGCCTAAGTGTAGATATTTAAAATATTGGTCTGTGTTCTCAGACCGAGGGTCCCGTTACCATGAAGTCAGTTTTTATGAGTTACATTGGTCCCGTGCGAGGTTTTGGTAACTCTCACGAGGCCGTTTGGTGGGTTTTTCGGGGTTTCACCCTCTAACGGCATATTTTCAAGCCTAAGTGTAAATATTGTGAAAATTGGGCCATGCTCTCGGACTGGGGGTCCCATGACTACGCGGTCAGTTCCTACGAGTTACATCGGTCCCATTCGAGGTGTTGGTGTCGCTCACGGGGCCATTTGGGTGGTTTTTCAGGGTTTCTCCCTCTGACGGCATATTTTCAATCCTAAGTGTAGATATTCTCAAATTATTGTAGTGCTCTTGGACCGAGGGTCCCGTGACCACGCGATCGATTCCTACATGTTACATTGGTCCCGTGCGAGGTGTTAGCATCACTCATGGGGCTGTTTGGAGGGTGTTTCGGGGTTTCACCCTCAAACGGCATGTTTTCAAGCTTAAGTGTAGATATTCTGAAAATTGGGTCGTGCTCTCGGACCGGTGGTCTTGTGACCATGCGATCGATTCCTACGAGTTACATTGGTCTCGTACAAGGTGTTGGCACCGCTCATGAGGCCATTTGGGGGGTGTTTCTTGGTTTCACCCCCTAATGGCAAGCTTTCAAGCCTAAGTGTAGATATTCAGAAGATTGGTCTGTACTCTCAGACCGAGGGTCTTGTGACCATGCAGTCAGTTTCTACGAGTAACATTGGTCCTATGCAAAGTGTTGGCACCTCTCACGGGGCCGTTTGTGGGGTGTTTTGGGGTTTTGCCCTCTAACTGTATGTTTTCAAGCCTAAATGTAGATATTCTGAAAATTGGGTCGTGCTCTCGGATCGGGGGTCCCGTTGACCACACAATCGGTTTCTACGAGTTACATCGGCCCCATGCAAGGTGTTGGCATCGCTCACGGGGCCTTTTGTGGGATGTTTCAAGATTTTGCCCTCTAACGGCATGTTTTCAAGCCTAAGTGTATATATTCTAAAAATTGGGTCGTGCTCTCAGACCGGGGGTCCAGTGACTACACGATCAATTCCTACGAGTTACATTGGTCTCGTACGATGTTTTGGTGCAGCTCATGGGGCTATTTAGGGGGTGTTTTGGGATTTTGCCCTCGAATGGCATGTTTTCAATTCGAAGTGTGTATATTCTTAAATTATCATCGTGATCTCAAATCGGGGGTCCCGTGACCACGCGGTTGGTTTCTACGAGTTACATTGGTCCCGTGCGAGGTGTTGGCACCGCTCACGGGGTCGTTGGGGTTATGTTTTGGGATTTCGCCCTCTAACGACATGTTTTTAATCCTAAGTGTAGATATTCTGAAATTTGGGTCATGCTCTTGGATCAGGGGTCTTACGACCACATGGTCGGTTCCTGCGAGTTACATTATCCCCATGCAAGGTGTTGGCACCGCTCACGGGTCCGTTTGGGGGATACATCGGGGTTTATCCCTCCAACGGCATATTTTTAAGCCTAAGTGTAGATATTCTTAATATTGGTTTATGCTCTCGGACCGGGGGTCAGTTCCTACGAGTTACATTGGTCCTGTGTGAGGTGTTGGTGTCACTCTTGCGGCCGTTTTGGTGGTGTTTCGCGGTTTCACCCTTTAACGGCTTGTTTTCAATCGTAAGTGTAGATATTCTCAAATTATTGTCATTCTCTTGAATCGGGGGTCCTGTGACCGCGCGGTCGGCTCCTACAAGTTATATTGGTCCCGTGCGAGGTGTTGACGACGCTTATGGGGCCATTTGTGGGGTGTTTCGGGGTTTCTCCTGCTAACGTCATGTTTTCAAGCCTAGGTGTAGATATTCTAAAAATTGGTCCATGCTCTCGGACCGGGGGTCTCGTGACAACGAGGTCGGTTCCTATGAGTTACATTGGTCTCGTGCGAGGTGTTAGAACTGCTCAAGGCTAAAGTTAGAGGTGTACCACGCCTCGTCGGCGGTGGATTTGTACTCCACCTCTTATTCGGAATTCGCCATCATAAGTATGGCATTGGAAACTTGGGAAAGTGACAAAGCTATTGTAGTGTTTGTCTAGAATAACATGGTGTGTGTGTGAAATACAACAAAATTCGAAAATAAGCACCCTTAGGCTTTAAAATATACCGCGGGGGTGTGGGCACCCCCAGCGGCACCCAAACGGCACCGCGAGTGGCACTAACACCTCATGCGCAACTGTTTCGAGCTCATGATTTTTGCAACGTTTTAGAGCTCAAGAGTTTTACGAACAGGACATTAATTGGCAAGAGATGGTTAGATACCATTGGAATCCTACATGCAACAGCAACCAATAACTATCCAACATATTATCCAACCATTAGATAATGATCATATGCAAGATGTTGACGCCTCTCACGGGGACATTTATGGTGTGTTTTGGTTTTTCACCCTCTAATGGCATGTTTTTAAGTTTAAGCCTAGATATTTTCAAATTATTGTCGTATTCTCAAATTAGTGGCTCCATGACCATGCGGTCAGCTTCGGCGAGTTACATTGGTCCCGTGCGAGGTTTTCGCACCTCTTAAGAGTCCGTTTGGGGGTGTTTGGTTTTTCGCCCTCTAACGGCATGTTTTTAAGATTAAGTTTAGATATTTTCAAATTAACGTCATATTCTCAAACCGGAGATCTCGTAACCATGCGATCAGTTCCTACAAGTTACTTTGGTCTTGTGCGAAGTATCTGCGCCTCTCACGGGGCCGTTTGGGGCTGTTTTGGTTTTTCACCTTTTAATGGCATGTTTTTAACCCTAAGTCTATATATTTTCAAATCATCATATTCTCAAATCGGGGCTCCCGTGATCACGCGGTTAGTTCCTGTGAGTTACATTAGTTCCGTTCGAGGTGTTTACGCATCTTACATGGCCGTTTGGGGGGTGCTTTGGGTTTTCACCCTCGAAAGACAGGTTTAGCAAGAAAATCTGCCTTTTCTGGCCTTACCAAATGAAGTGTGTTATAGAACTCATTAAAATTGTTCTGGAAAGGAGTCCCGGATAATATGATGCATTTTTCTGTTTGGAGTTTGATAGAGTATTCCAAATATGACTCCTCTCATTACGGGGAGTTTGTCCTTCATCAATATCCACCAATCCAGGACACTGTAATAGTATTTTCCACCATTCTTGATGTTTCTCATTTATAACACTCCTTTTACCTTTCTTTGTTTGTTTCTTTGTCGTGATTTTCTCACCGGCAAGCTTCTCATACAAATTATAGCTTCCTCCCAGTATGCTTTTGTCTTTCTACCACGAATACACCTTCGTCATGCATACAAATTATTTACTTGCACACCTTTTCTCTTGGAGAAGCTAAAGATCTAGATTTTTCATTTCCATATTTCTCAGGATTGTTGAGGTCACCACAATCGGGTATTTTCAGATTTCCATATTTTGATAAAATATGGAAAGTTAAATTCCCATTTCATAATACTCAATTAATTTCAAACTCTAAAAAAATTTCAAGTGCCAAATTATAATACCCTCAAATAATGCAAATTATTTTAATCCCTAAGTGACCATATTCAAAATATGAAATACCCAATAAATTTCAATCCCTAAATATAACATACCCAATCAAAATATGAAATATAAAACATCCCCTTTTCTTGAAAAAAAGTATACACACGTAGACACACATATGCACACATATGCACATATATATACACACGTATACATAAATACACACACACACATAAACACGCATGTATCACGTACATAGAAATACACACATGTACACATATATTCACACACATATACACATATATACATTAGGTTTTGAATCAGAAATACAAAAAATAGGGTTTACCTTTAAGATTGAGAGAGAAATTAGGGTTTGAGAGAGAGAGAGAGAGAATCCAAATCGTCGGTAGCGCACAAAGAAAGAGAAAGAGAGAGATTGATGCAAAAATAAATGAAATGGAGGCAGAATATATTTAGTATAAGGGCAGTGGTCACGGCCTAGAGTTGTGACCCACTACTATGACCCTTAAAGTTTGTCCACATCAACGTGTAGGCAACCATGTGGGCACGGCTAAGGGTCGTGACCCACACGCGTGAGCTAATTGATATGGTCATGACCCAATGGGTGTGCATTGTGGCATTGGTAATGTCCCTTGTCCGTGACCCTTCTGTGACCAAACTTGGAGGAAACTTTGGCACGAATTTGGTGCCATGATGCTCATGACCTAAGTCCGTGATCCACACCGGTTAGGTATTTAGTCCGTGACCACTTCCAAGAGCATCTATGACACACAATGGATCATGGATATGGTCACGCCAAATTTGATGTGATCATGGCTTTAGTCCATGACCAGCTAGTCAAGGATTTGGGCCGCCGTGACCTCTTAGGGGTGACCATTCGCAGGATTTGGTGTAGTGTCTATATATTCACTCTCTTGGACAACTGGAACTAAGGCCAAATTATTATGAGATTACAAGAATAAAAGAAAGTGCATTCAGAATTCTAAGGTAATCAACAAAATAAAGTATAAGTAAGAAAGTATGAAATAGAAGTTGAACATAATCTAATGGATCCAAAATTGAGTTATCATTTCATTCAAAAAGGGGGGTGACACCTTACAAAAAGAAGGAAAGATATAGTATATTTTACAATATACAAAGAAGATCCTAGGCTAATCTACTTGGTAGGAGTATCCTTTTATGAAATATCATTGCTTTGGGAGAAACCACATTGGGCTAGTCGACAACCTGTATTCTTTTTCCCTTAAGTTGGGAGGGGAGCCAGGAGCATGTTGGGTGAATAATTCAGACTTAGCAGGGGCCCATCCTTTTCCAGGTCATTATTCTAACCATTTTTTAAGAAGGAATCTGGACGAATCCTACTTACTTTTGGGCATTAACAAATGCCTTATCCCAACCTTTGTTAAAGGAAGTAGTTTTATCCTTTAATGTCATTGCCAAAGACTGGGCAGACTCCTCATTGGCCTTTTCCAACTTCTCGACCTTAGACTTCAAAGTGGCAAACTCAATATCCTTGGCCTTCATCGCAGCATCATGCTTGTTGGCCTTATTTTGAGCAGCATTTAGGTCCTTTTGTGCCCCATACAGAGCCATCCCTAGGTCGACCATCTCATTATTTTGGTCAAAACTTAGATGGAATAGGCTGACGAAGTCCACCATAAACTGAAAAATAAGGGAGGAAAGAATTGTTAGATCAAATAAAGTAAAAATAACAAAGACCACGTGAGGAATTTCAGAACTTACCATAGAAATCACCAAGGTGGGGTGCATGGCCAACCTATCAGTAGGAAGCCTTGTAACTAAAGTTTGGTCATCAGTAAGAAAATATCCCCTCAAGATACCAATAGTCGATTCTGGCTACTTGGCCACAGACCCGTCGGTCAGTCCCTTCCCTTTGTTATTTGGGGCATCAACTAACTTTTGAGTCGATAGTTGAACAACAAGGCTAGTGTTTGCTAGATTTTCTTTGCATGATGGACCTGCATCTTATCGGGATAACCCCCCATAGCCGCGGGGTCAGATAGACCCCCAGCCTCCAACCCCTTAGACAATCGAGAACTTAGTGAAGTGGGACCAAAGGCATTTACCATCAGATTGGTGGTTTTTTCTTTAGCACCATCCCTTCCTATAAGGTTATGGATGTAACCGTTGGGATGGTGTAAACGTCAATAAAATCAAAAGAGCCTGAAGTGCTGGAAGTTGAAGGCTCGTGCTCGATAATTCCTTCATGGATTTATGGTTCCTTATCCACTAGGAGAGCCACAAACTATGTGGTAGTGAATGTATAAGATAATAAGAATGAAGATGACTTGGGATAATCAAAAGATGTGAAAGGTTATTTAAGAGACCATGCCTTTTTCAAGTCAACAAAATTAATGTATCCATGCTTGGTTTCTTTCTTATTGTGATGATATTCATAGCAAAAAATCAAAACATCAAAACGGGTAGAAGGTAGAGAAATTAGAGAAAAATTTAGATGAGGAAAGACATTTCAAATAGATTGAACTTATTTTACGACCATACTTGGGACACTTGGGTCCCTTGTAGGGCTTACCATCCTTTGTGATGGGAAAGTGATATCAGTCGTTTATAACAAATTCATGGGATCAATACACCTTATTGGAGTTCGACAAGTTAACTATAAGAACTCTTCCGGCCTTCTTTGCCTTCAAGAAATAGATACTCTCATTGAACCTCACCCACATGTAACTTCAGCGTATTTTAGGGATCCCATGTTAGGTCACATACAAATCATTGATCATGTTGACTTTCCAAACATTAGGAGCACATTGGGTGGGCACAACTTCAAAATATTGGAAGAACTCAAGAAATAACCAGTTTGGGGGGGGGAGGTAATCCCAGATTCAGCCATGAATTGGAAGAAAAACAATTTCCCTCCCTCAATGTTAGAATAATTCAACTCAACCGTTACCCAATCAGGGATGTAACGGCTTCTAAAAGCCTTAATGGTATTTTCATTGATGATGTAAACCATTTTTATAAGCAGACAACGGATGATTGGAAGAAAAATAAGAACTTTTTCGAAGAAATTTAAATAAACGAAGAGCATAAAGGGAAGGATCCAACTTAAAAGTTATGGAAGCACAAATGAACTCTGTTATACTTAAAGGAAAATGAAAATGATGGAAAATGGTCCGAACTGGCGTTAGTGGGCTGGAACAATTTCCAAGATAAAACTCATCATTAACTAGCAGCCCCCAAATGACGGCTTAAGCACGCAAGCGTCCTTTGAGTTAGTGATTGCTTAATTACTAGCGCACCCTTACAAATGCTGGGACATGTTACTAGAATTTCCCTAGGGAATTATTTGGAAAATTTTGAACACAAATACCAACTGCATCCTCCAACCATGGCATCTACGAACCACCATGCGTTATCAACAATACTATCCTAGATCCAACTAAATGAGCGAGCAAACCTTCACACCCTCAACCAACTACCAATGTTTGGGGAAATTGTGGGGGATAATTTGACAACACATGGGGAGAGGACATGTGTCAAATGATCCCATCAAAGATCTCAGACGAAAAGATAAAGATTGGAAACATCGACCAGTGAAAATCTCAAAACTAGATACAATCGGTCAGTCCGAATAACTATCTAAGGTTAAGGAGTCTTGCATCGCTCAATCTCTTTTTTTTTTCTTTATATATGTAACCCTTACCCTAGGAAAAATTGTCATGTAACCATTGTTATTAGAATAAGATTAATAAAGATAGAGAAACATCATGTGGACGTAGGCACATTATCGAACCACGTACATATTGTTCTTGTATGTGATTGTGCATATTTTACATTCTGCACGACTTTAATTGTATTGATTAATACTAGTAGAGTTTTACCACCTACAATATATATACGATTTCTCCTATAGGGGCTAATTTTTGAAATACTATAAAATTAGATTTTGCAACCAACTTGTGGATATAATCTTCATAAATGAAAGATCATCTACAAAAATATCAATGTATAAGACGGCTAGACACAAATTTGATAAATATGCGCAGCTTCACCGTCAAAACTTTAAATGATTATCTCACCCGTTTATTTTATTTTTAAATATTATGGAAATGATCTTCTAACTATGGACACTTCAAATTTATTAAAAAACTATTTTTTTAGTATTTCAAAAAATTTATCCACACAAATGATTTGGACAATTTGATCTACAAGTGAGGACTAATTGTGTCTTGTGCATTTTCAATTGTATATAATTTTATTTAGGGTTATTTGATATTTGACCCTTATTAATTATTCGTGATTGAGTCAAACCCTCGTGATTTTTACTACTTGGGGTTAGACCCACAGTTTGATAAATTTCGTCAGTTGACCGTTAACTAGCTCATTTTCAAGCATAAAATGCTCAATATACCACTCATTCATTACCTAACAATATGGGTGGTTATCAATCGATTTGGTCATATTTGGCGTATACCAATACCACGACAAATTTTTTTGGTATGTTTGGTTCGGTAGTTTCAATTTTTGTTTTTTCAAAAACCCCTACCAATACTAAATCCTTCGGTTCGATAATTTCGGTTTGCAGTTATAAAAAAATAGTAAACTAAAATCATAATTTTTCGGATCAAATCGGTATGATATGGTAAAAAATCATACCATAACAACCTCAACCTAACAAACACTATTTATATGAAAATAAAAATGTTATAACTGTTTTTGAAAATTAGAAAATATTTATTATATCAAAAAAATTGTATTAAAAATTATATGTTATTTAACTGTTTGCTAAATAAAATAAAATAAAATTTATAATAAAAAAATATGTATTTTTAATTGTATTATTTAAATAATAAAAAATAAGTTATTTAAATAATAATTTTACTTATAGTTTTATAAGAAAAAATTTACACTATTTAAAAATCTACGTTAGTTTTTTAAGTCCTTTTTATTTATTAAAAAAAACATTATTTAGGGGAAAACATTTTTTAACATTTTTTATAAATAAAAACATTCTATTATTTTTATATGTTTTTATTTTTGAAAAAAACTGTACTTATTTTTATTTTTTTTAAGTATGCTATATCTAAAAAATAATGTACATTATTTATAAGAAAAACATTTAAAACTTTTTTCTATATATAAAAACTAGGAAAAACAATTAAAGCAGTTTTTTATTAAAAAAAAAAGAAAGAAAATGAAATCATAATCAGTTTTTTAACAATTAAAACGGCTTTTATATATTTTATAAAGCAGATTTTTTATTTTCTTAAAAATTCTTTTGTTTTTAAAAAGAATTTTTTTAATAAAATAAGTCAAAGCCTTTTTTAATTTTAAAATAGTTAAAATAATTTTATTATTTTTTAAAGGACTTAAAAAAATTAGATAAAAATTATTTTTATTTTTTTTAAACAGTTATTTATTAAAAAAATACAAATGTTAATATATAACTCTGAAAATGAGTTTTTTTAATGATCAAAAGGACGGTATCTATCAAAAAGGGTTCAAAACCCAAAAAATAAGAATTATGATTGCTTAACTCAATAAGGGATAATTAATGGGGTATAAGCTTTTGTTTAAGAGTTCTTCTATTCCCACTCCAAACTGACATTCTCTCACTCCACTTTAACGTGAAAAGACTTGAATACCTTCAAAGTTCATTGACTTAATCCAAAACTCATAACTTTCTCTCTTTTGATCAAAAAAGGGAAAAAAAAACTTTTCATCTTTTTTTTTATCTAAAAACTGTTTTTTAATAAAATTATATTTTTATAAAAAATAAAAAATAAATTGTATTTTTACAAAAAAACAAAGGACAATTTAAAAAAGAAAACTTTACAGTTTTTTCTCTTTATAAAAAACCGTTAAACAAAGTTTTTTTTAATTATAAAAAGAGTTGTATATATATTTGAAAAAAAAAATAGTTTTTTAAAGATAAAACCAGCATTCCGTTGATTTTAATAAAAAAATAACATTACGTTTTTATATATATAATGTACAATTTGTTTTTTCCATAAAATAATTATTTTTGTAAAATACAATCAAAATAATGTAGAGTTTTCTTTCAATACACTAATGTATACATATACTACTGTGCATTAATGTCTTTTGGGATTAAAAGAAAAAAGAAAATAGTTTTTTTATAAAAAAAACGCAATAGTTTTTTCTTTTTATAAAAAACAGTTAATTTTTAAAAACTCTCAAAACTGTTTTGAAAATTTTATATAAAACACTCAAAATCGTTTTGAATATAAAAAATATTTATTTTAAAAAAATTTGTATAAAAAATTGTTTCAACTTTACATAACCGTTTTTAAAAGTAAAAAAATTATTTTCACTGTTATATAGGTGGTCTGACCGCCTATATAACAATGAAAATAATTTTTTTACTTTTTAAAACGGTTATATAAAGTTGAAACAATTTTTTATACAACTTTTTGTTTAAAAGATTTTTTTTAAAGAAACATTTTTTATATTCAAAACGGTTTTGAGTGTTTTATATAAACTTTTCAAAACGGTTTTGAGTGTGTTTTAGAAATCAACTGTTTTTTATAAAAAGAAAAAACTTTAGCGTTTTTTTTTTTATAAAAACTATTTTCTTTTTTTTTAATCCCTAAAGACATTAATGCACAATAGTATATGTATATATTAGTGTATTGAAAAAAAACTCAACATTATTTTGATTGTATTTTACAAAAATAATTATTTTATGGAAAAAACAAATTGTACATTATATATATATAAATATATTGTTATTTTTTTTATTAAAATGAACGGAATGTTGGTTTTATCTTTAAAACCACTTTCTTTTTTTTCAAATATATATACAACTTTTTTTAATAATTAAATAAACTTTGTATAACTATTTATTATAAAGAGAAAAAACTGTAGAGTTTTTTTTTAAAAATGTCTTCTTTTTTTGTAAAAATATAGTTTTTTTTTTGTAAAAATACAATTTTATTAAAAAACAGTTTTTAGACAAATAAAAAAAAAGATGTAAAGTTTTTTTTTCCTTTTTTGGATCAAAAGAGAAAGTTATGAGTTTTGGATTAAGTCAATGAATTTTGAGTGTATTAAAGTTTTTTTTACGTTAAAATGGAGTGAAAAAATATTAATTTGGAGTGAGAATAGAGGAACTCTTTGTTTCAACGTGCTAAAGCTAAATCTTCCTTAGATCACTCACTTTATATAGCTGAGATTTTCACATGTTTTGTTTCTACTCGGATCTTAGCAACACTCTTTAGTAAGTATCTCTTTCTTTGAATAATTAATTATAAACACTGAAAATGTGATTTAACAAATCAAAATTTTACTATAAATATATTTAGCGAAGATGGCCAACATGAGAATGCGGTTGCGGAACGAAAGTCTTATTGGTGCTTAAGTTTTATTTTAATTTTTATGTTGCACATAATATATTGTTATAACATGCTTCTTATGTATGTTTGGTTGGTGCATGAATTATTTATAAATAAACAGTACAGTTATTTTATGTATTATTTAAAAAGGGGCTAAATAAAAAATATTTTTACTAAATTATAATAAAAATATTTTATAAAAAAGTTCTTTCATTGCAACTTGTCTAGGTTGATAAAAAGTAGCTCGACAAATAAGTCATATTTATATAAGATATTTTCTAATAAGTCATATAAAAATATTTTTTTTCTCAATAGATTATATTGATATATGTAGTGAATATTCACTACATTTTTACATATAGAACTTATTAGAAAAAAAAATTGTTTTTATGGAATCTATTGAAAAAAAATCATAAATTTTATTGAATTACATATTTAATAAACGTAAATAATCAACATAAAAGTTACTAAATAGCGTTATCCACATTTTTTTCCCTTTTTTTTTATTATCGTTAGAACTTCTCTGGCCGGTGCCACTTTGTGAACACTATCGATTCGTAAACTCACGAGTCTCGTTTCCTTGGCCCCACGGTGCTGCATCAATGTAATTCTGGAGTGACTGAAGGCGGTATGAATCGAACCCTCGACCAACCGGTCTTAGGCTACCAAGGGTCCCCCCTTACCACTAGGCCAAACCCCTGGGGGAGGGGTCCCTTTCTTGTTTTGTTTTAAAGATTTTTTTGTTATTGTTGTTGAAATGTAAATTTAATTAATACCATAGACAAAAGTCTGTAAATAGATTACATCAGATCAGCCCAAAACAAACCATACTAGCCTACAAACAAGGGCCAAGGCCAACACAAACAGGATCAAGGGCAAAAGCCGAAACCAACTACAGACAGGCCATTTTTGTTTTAAAGATGAGCGGTGATAGGGAGAGCCACTTTTGGGATTCAATTTTGAAACTCATACATAAGACAAAAATATGTATAAATTTTTAATGCATATTTTGATGGGACATATACCAAATAGTCCCTCGGACATTTTTTAATACTCATTTAGTCCAAACTTTTTTATTTTGCCTCAAAAAGTCCTTTGCCACATATTTTGGAGAGGGAGTGCCGCTGGCGCGGACCTCTAAAAATAAAAGGATATTGAGTGTTTGAGGGACTAAATGGGTTAAACTAAAAATATGTGTTCTTTTTAAAAATATATATTTATAATAGGGACTATTTAATAATTGACCCTATTTTAATACTCCGGCAAGACTCAGTAATAAGGTATAAATTTTTAATGTACTGAATTTCAAAATTAGATTTTTTTTTTGAGTCTCCCTAAATTTATTCTTTAAAGATATTGTTATCCACGAGTCTCTTTGACGTGAAAGGATGAAAATTAAAGGTCATATTGGACACAGGCTTTTCTACGTGGTTTGAGTGATGGATGGTCACAGTAGGTCAAATGTGGCCTAAAATTGGGACTGACTCAGATACTAGTCACCAGTCGGTGGGTTGTTGCCATGTGTGGACAGTTCACATGATTGAGCTTTTATATAAATTAAATAATTTATTAATTTGCCGTAAATGGGACGTTTGTTTGGTGGGCATATGATTGCCCTTCTTTTGTATTTAGTTCGTACCAGTAATAACAAGAGAAAAGTAAAAATTTAAGTTTAGGATTTGGGATGAATTTAATTTGCATTTTATATTTTCAAAATCATTAATTTTAGGAAGATTTAGTTTTTGGACCTTTTTTTCTAGATTCGGTGATTTATCAATCACACACTAAGTATTGCTTGTAATGAGTCCCATGTGAATTACAAACATCAATGTGTGTTTGACACATTATGGAGTTTGAAAAAAGAATCCAAAAAATGGGTCTTTCATTACTTTTTCAAAATTTACAAAGTTAGTTCCAGATAATTTTTAATAATGTAATTTAATGTAAATATACATGACATGTGTTTAATTGATTTCTGTTAGTCCTCCATATGTATGAATGGAATTAAGTTTACAACTTTTGAAAGGTTAATATACAAATCAAATTCATCCCAAATCTTGAGGTTAAATTTGTATTTTCCCTAATAATAATAATAATAATAATTGATGATATTGCACTCGACAAATATGTTTACACAAGACATTTCTTCATTGATCATATTGAAACAATCTTTTCTCACTAGATATTCTTCATATATGTAATAAATATTCACTATTTGTTTTTTAATAGAATCTGTTGAAGTAAGTATATTTTTTTCATCATACCTATTGATGCAAAAATAAATATTGAATACCTATTCGGCTGCATAAATAGCAAAATAGGACTAATTTATAAAAAATCCGTCAATAAGATCATCATCTTCTTCACTTTACACATCATTGCCGAAGACGACAACGATGCTTCTTTCACCTATTTAATGTAATTAAACATAGTAGTTCACAAGATAAAAACAATAAGAATTTCCACAAAACTAATCATTGGGTCAATTATTAATGGTATTAATGGGTTTAAAGTCGTAATATATTATCATTAGACGTTATAACATAAATGGATTATGAAAAATATGACACAAACACGATATGTTGAATACACAGTCATTATATCACACGAACTATTATAATTTACATTGGGTCGATTATTAATGGGTTTAAAGTCGTAATATACTATCATGAGACATTTTAACATAAATGGGTTATGAAAATTATGACACAAACACGATATGTCGAATACACAATCATACTACCACATGAACTATTATTGATTACTCTTACATAATCAATCATGGGTAGAGCAATTTATAACACGAACTCGATAAAATCCAGCACAATTCATTATCAAAATTAATAATATAACATTTTTGAAACACACTTTTTTAATTGACACTCTTATTGTGTTAATGTTACTTTAATTATATCATTGTGAATTCTTAATATGAATTTTGTAGAGTCGTGAATTCATGATCAATTAAAAGAGTAGGCAAAATGTGTAAATGTAAAAACGTTTTAAATATATAAAGGTTAATTACGCTTCCCCCTTAACTTTATTCCGTTTTTTTATTTTAGCACCCGAATTTTCATTTTCGACATGTATCACATTGAACTTCCTAAATGACTACAAGTAACCTCCTATTGTTAACACCGTTAATTCTTGGACGAAAAAATGGGTTATATCCATGGCACATGACGTTTAAAAAAACGTAAAAATCACGTTCTCTCTCTCTCTCTATCTATCTATCTATCTATCTATCTATCTATCTTATAGAAGTCATGATTGCCCCACCCCACCGTTACCACCGGCCGCCCCCTTCCACCGCCCCTCTCCCTCATCTCTCTCGTCTCTCTCTGCATCTATCATCTCTCTTCGCACGTAAACACACACATGAACACACACAACAGTGAGAAGAGAAATGAGTATCAAAGCCATGACATTTTTTTAAATCGATGGAATAGGTATTTTAGGAGGGAAAGGAGTGGTGTTGGAAAGGAGTGGCTTTTTCTGGAAGCGGAATGAAATCAGTTTCTTATTTAATTATTTATTTGAAATCGTTTTTTTTTTGCTTGAAATGCGAAAATCAATTTTTAATTTTTAATTCTGGAAGGTAGTTTTTTTATGCCTGAAATCAATTTTTCAATGTTTTAAAATCGTTTTTTATGATGGGAATCAATTTTTTTTTTGTAGGAAATCATTTTTTTAAAGAAAACAAATATTTTTTTTAAAACTAACTTTTCATATTTTTTTTGTAACATTTTTTTCCCAACGAAAATTAGTTTTTTTCCATGGAAAATAATTTTTTTCCCTAAAAATCGTGTTTTCTTTTTTAATGAAAATCAATTTTTTTTATTTGCTGGAAATAAATTTCTTTTGTTGAAATCATTTTCTATAGAAAAAAAATTTATTCTGCTCGAAAACATTTTTTTGTTTGAAATAAAAAAAATTACATTTTTATCATGGAAGTCAATTTTGAGTTTGTACGGGTATTTTTTTAAATGCTTTTTTTTTGCTGGAAAATAGTTTTTTCTTGAAATGTCTTTTCTTTTCTTTTTTTTCCCGGGTTTTTGTAAATTTAAAAAAAAAACATTATTCATACTTTTTAAAATGTTTTTCCTATTATTTTTTTTTTGACTTTTTAAAAGTTTTTTTCAGTATATATTCAAAGTGTTTAAATCTTTTTCTACTATTTAAAGATTCTGTAAAGTTTTTTTTTAAAAATATTTTTCATATATAAATTTTTTAAATTCAGTCTTTTAAAAATAATTTTCTTATATAAATTTTCAGAGTTATAGTGACAGCCCGCCGAATTAAATACCAGATAATTAGTCATTTATTAAATTAAAACAGAATTTTCATTTGATTCATTCTTAGCATCATTGTCGAAAACCTTATTAATTACTAGCCACCTATTATTTAATTAAGCTAGTGTCAAAATTTTATCTTTTAATAACTAAGTCAATAAGTACAACGAAAAACTAAATATAACCAACACATAATAATAGAGTCTAAACATCCCATCAATTAACTAAATCAAAGTCTTGTGGAATTAACCATCGGCTAAAATCCAAACCAAATAAATCTGACAAATAGTAAATGAATCCCATACAATCTGAACTGAAACAGTCTGAATAAATGCTATGAGCAACATGCTCAAAATAACACTAAGATAAAATTCCTAAACTAAAAATAAATGAAAGAGGTGTCTACTCCAACTCTCACAACATCCACATATGTCGCAGTTGCGTATCCCTGGAATAGAATCAAATCTGGCGTCCATGTTGCTAGACACCTAAAAGGTTTTGAAAATATTTGACAGCAAGGGTTAGAACCTAAAACATTTTCAAAATATTTAGCAAGTGATTAAATTGTAATAATTTAAAATGCATGAATGCTCTTCATATTTAAGCTAGTGTCACACTCCCTTAAGGACCTGCTCGCCCCTCAACTATTATGCACACATAACGCTTTCTTTATAACCCACTTAGTCACCTACCCACAACTAGTTCTTGTTATAACTCCTTCCTGTCACACTACTCTAGCCCGAGTATGTATAATATATGATTTATAAGTTATTTATCACATTAACTTAACTAATCATTTTTCATTTAAGACCATATAACATTCTCACAAGTTATTTATAATTCATACAGTTCACTTCATATATTTTACTCGCATATAATTATTTACTCCATTATATACGTAGAACTATATTACAACATTCACACATATGTCGTATATATATATATATATAAAAATCCATCATCCCGAGTAATACCTCACCTGATGCTTCTCTAAAGTGTTATCATCCCATGTTTACTCAATCCTACCTGGATTCCCGAGACGGCCAATATGTCCGAATCAGAACATAAAAATATAAGTATAGTGGAGGCGGTCATAGACCCTTCACCGGAATTGAAACCGAATCATACCCTGAAGCGGTTCAACCCTGAAAATAAATCACACAATAAAATTTGGACAACTATGACCTTGGAATTATACTCGTCCTGCTCCTTAGGCCAGGGGATTCACCCACATCGCGCAACCTCCCGGCTATACCGTGCCCAACACCTATAGCACTAGCCTAAAATATACCCGAGTCTATATATTGACACTTAATTTAATTAATCTCTTATCAATTAATTCATTAACTTGGTGTTACTCAACTAAAATGCTCGGACTCAATCACTCGGCCCGTACTTTAATATTCGGAATTTATTACACAAAATTCCCCTTAATAAGTTTGACACACTTATTAATTTAATGTTCCTTAATGCTCATCTTCAAACCTTAATTACCCTTATTTAACATTTTACTGTTTTATCTAAATAGAAATTTTCACACAACTACCAGGCCAAAGGAAATAAACCACGAACTGTAGCCCTCCTTAAACAAAACTCAGGCCAAATAGTAGAAGGGAAGGAAAACTCGTCGGATTTCTCCGGTCGCTCGAACGACCCAACCTGTCGTTCGAACGATAATGGATGTCGCGCGAACGAAACCCAGGTCATTCGAACGACTTCCTGGGTTTTCTCTCTCTTCTACTTCATGTACCCATTTCGCCATTTATGAAACACCAAAAAGTTTGAAACCCATACCTCCTCTGCCATTCTATGGAGACGAACCCAAATCTAATTGTTTTAAATTCCAACTATTAATATCAATCAATTATACAAGTTCGAGATTTAGTGAAATCATTCCTAAATTCATAAATTCCCTTACACCAGATTTATCATACTCCCATATAAGTTTGGTATCCCAGATTAATGTAATACCCCGTACTTTTGACTATATTTATTTTTGGGAATAATTAATTAAATGCGTATTAATTGATAATTAATCCGGGTTATAAATACTAATGTGATGCGAATTGGTATTTGATTATGTGCATATGTGATTATATATGTACTTGGTATTATAAAATTTGTCGTGAGATTTAGATACGGCATTTTAGAAATTTTGTTGAGACGCGTGGGACCGCCGCGTCACGGTATAATATTTTGATAATAAAAGTGAATTTAAAATCTATAATTCGTATGGTCGTTTTGAGTGCGCCAACGCGTCCGGAAGGGTCGAGATAGTCAGAAAACACTAGCCGGGGGTATAGTTTGGGTCCCGGGGTATTTTTAGGCCATACCGGTAACTTAAAGGGTATTTTGGTAATTTTACATTTTTAGGAATTAAAAGTGACGAAAATTAGAGATGTAAATCTGATGTGGATTAAACCCATTAAGCCCATTAACCAACCCATATTAACCTTGAAGGCTACGTAGGTTGTCATTTAGGTTTTCTAAGTTTCCCCAAATCAAAACCCTAACCACCTTAAGCCACCATTGGAGAAGAGCTTGGAGAGAGAGGAATTTCTGCAGAAAACTTCATCTAATCTACACCAAACTCAGAGACAACCAAGGCAAGTGACTTTATTCCATTTAATTTCTGAGAATGTCTTTTCCATGTTAGAAAATTCGGATTTATGGTTTGTTCTTGATAAAATATGAAAACCCATGTAGTTTAGATCATAGAACTTGAGAAATTGTGAAGAGAATTGCATGTAGAATAGTTGGGAGACAATTAATCTGATGTTAATACATGTTTGGGTGAAAGAAAAACGAATTAAATTCTGGAATTTGATGTTGATATACATCTAGGGTTCATGTTCTTGATGATATTGGGGAAAAGTATAAAATATTGGGATTTAATGATGTTTAGGATGCCTTATTGCCTTAAAAGACGTTAGTTTATGACCTAAGCATGTTTTAGTATGATTAGAGGACTTAAATCATTGTTAGAACGAACTTTGGAGAAGGATTGAAGTGATAAAAATGGTGAAAAAACGAGATGGGAAAATTCTGGGCCGAAGTTGGAAGCTCGTTAGAAGCAGCCCCCAGGTCGTTCGAACGAACTCGTTCGAACGAGTTTCTAACGAGTTGACTAGTCGTTACTAACGAGTAGTGATCTCGTTCGATATCTCGTTCGAACGAGATATCGTTAGAAGGGACAGTTCGTTCGAACGAACTGGATCTCGTTCGAACAGCCTCGTTCGAACGAGACTTCTAACGACCTGACAGTCCAAACTCGTTCGAAGTCTCGTTCGAACGAGACTTCTAACGAGTTGACAGTTTGGTTCTTTTTGGACTGTTTTGACTTTTTGGAGTCCCGTAAACTTGTTCGAGGATATAGATGACCTTCCTCTATTGATGGGAGGTTAGACTCGGGACTTTTGGGTCATTGAGAGGAGTAAATTATATACGAGAGTTATATTCAATGAACCATTTGGGCTGAGACGTGAGTGTCTTCTACGATGTGAGGATGAATTATAGCGCGTACAATTACAAACCAGAATAGTACGAATGGTGATAATTATAGTTAGTACGAGAATGCGATATGTACTACGATTAAAACACGGTATTACTAAGATGTGTGTTTACTTAGTATTAGTATATGGATTGTGTGTATGACATACCTACCATACTTGCTATCACGGGAGGTTGCGTTCGCTTAGGACCCTCTAATCCTTGTGTGCCTACGGGGGGGATATAGACTGGTACCTCGATGAACATAGGTCATAGAAAGACTTATTGTGATATTAATAAGTCCGCTGACCATGGGAGCGTAGGTATGTGCGTGACCCATGTGATGGTGACTGTGTTCGCCTCCATTATTTGTGATGTTGTTATCGGTAAACTATTCCTGAGAGATTCGGAATATGTAATCCTTATGTACGTGATGTACCGGGATGGATAGCAGAGTATGTGTGCACCATAGCTTAGATTGCGGAGTGCTTGTATCGTATATCTATGATGTGAATAATATACATTAAATTAATGGGAATCCTCATGTTAATGTTGTAAAAATATTACGGTATTATTTCGAGTTATATAATGAGTTAACTGATAGTTATATCAATGGTATATTTAGTAACTGAGTTCACGTTAAACCCCTATTTAATTACGAGCGTTGTTATGTTAAATGGAACTGAGTAATATGGGTAGAACCTTTGGCAATCTAGCTAGTTATGTAGTCACTTAGCTAGTTGTATGGATAAATATAGATGGGTACTTGCGTTAGGAGTGCACAGTTAGACGAGGGGTGAGAATATAATGTGAGTGCACGTCCTAACATGTACTTTGCATTTAATGTTTTAAATGTTTTTAAAGCACTTGCAGGTTTTTAAAATATAACTCCACATTCGGGCTCTGACCCGTTTGCGTTTCAAATCTTTTTCTTTGTAAAACCATTTTAGGTGCCCAACCACAAGGACACCAAACATAGGTACTCATTCAGGTGACGAGCTGTAGCTGCTTGTGGAAGCTACAGGGATTTGCATATAGACGCTTCTATCTCTTTGGATTCCAGAGTCACTATCTATCAGTTGTAGGGCATGTTGCCCATTTCTTTAGAGACACCTTTTACATTTCAGTTTTCAGACATGCGTATTGTTTCAGTTTATTTATTTCACTTATGGGATTGTAGTGAGGGGTTTCCTCCAGACTTTATTTACGCTATGTGATGAATATTCATTTCACTTCAGTATGGTGTATGGTGTTATTTATTTCTTCATTACATTTGTTGCATGTTAATCAGACTTAAATTAAAATTTGGCAACTTGCTTTTAAATACTAGGTGGTTAGTAAAAAAAAAAAATGTTTTCGATAGTGATGCTATTAACTGAGCCAACTTGGCATTTTGAATTAATTTTATAAAGGAGTTGCTACCCGGTATTTAATTAGTCGGGGTGTCACAGGTGGTATCAGAGCATCAGGTTCTAGTGTCCTTTAGGATCTGTACGGCTATTATGTTTCTGCTACGTTTCTTTGATATAGAGCCCTATATTTTAGGACTGTTGTACTCTTTTGGGTGTATGCTTCGTTCTTCAGCTATTTTAAGTTTATAAACTGCGGACTTATAAACTTTGTTCTTATTTCAGATGCCTCCACGACGTGCACGACGAGTTCCCAGGAATGCAATGCCCGAACCCCAGCCCGCTCCAGTTCAGGGCATGATGAACTCCACTGAGGTTGCTGCTATAGTAGCCCAAGCGGTAAATGCCGCGATTGCCGTGATTCAGCAGGCACCACCTCAGGCGCCGGTTGCCGCGCCAGTACAGGTTAATGCATTCCCGTCTGCTTGGGAGCGTGTACGTGACGCTTTTCTGAAAGCGCATCCGCCAGAGTTTACAGGTAGCTCAGACGTGGTAGTCTCGAGCCAATGGAGGAAGGACATACAGAGGCATTTGAGGATGCATGAGTGCACTGATGTTCAGAAACAGGTGCTAGCTACTTTCAAGCTAGTGGTATCTGCACTACAGTGGTGGGAGTCTATTACCACCGCGGAGGAGAGGGATACCCTTATGATTCAGGAGTTCTGGGTGCGGTTTGACCGCAAGTACTTTCCGTCCGCAGTTCATACAGAGATGAGGAGGAAGCTGATGAGTTTGAAGCAGGAGGGCAAGACAGTGGCCGAGTATGAGGTCGAGTTCACTAACCTGTTGAATATCGTTCCAGACGAGATTCCAACAGAGAAGAAGAAAATAGAGAAGTTCACCGATGGGTTGAATTGGAGGATCCGTCAACATCTGCTAGGGAACCTATCGTTGGCCACGTATTCTGATGTGGTTAACGCTGCATTATTGCACTGCCAGGACCACCGTTTTCATATGGCCGAGGGCAAGCGGTCGGGGGAGTCTAGCCATCAGGGCAGGACTGGAGGACATAGTGCCAGTGGGGCATAATCGGGTCAGGGGCAGAGACAGAATGAGCAGGGTACCCAGCAGGGGGATAATAAGAGGTTCCGGTCAGGGAACTACAGGCAGGGACAGGGAGGTTTTCGTCAGGGCCATCAGGGTCCAAACGGCCATCAGGGGCAGAATGGGCAACAGTTTCATCAGGGCCAGCAGGGCCAAGGGAGGAATGGTAACGGCCACCAGGGCCGGGGACAGCAGGGGCAGAGGGGAGGGAACTTCCCAGGGAAGTGCTTTACTTGTGGCAAGACTGGCCATAAGAAGCAGGATTGTCCTGATAGGGGCAGGGCCCCACAGCAGCAGCAGCAGGGTGCTCGCTAGGAGCCACAGAGACCTATATTTCCCGTCGCTCTTCCCGCACCGCCACAGATGGCAGCATTGCCACCCATTCCAGCAGTCCCAGCTCAGCAGGGGCAGCTACAGTATGGACGTGTCTACAACGTTCACCAGGCTGCAGTTCCACAGGCACCGCCCGCGATCGAGGGTACGTTTCCTATCCATGGCACTATGGGTCGGGTGTTATTTGATACGGGTGCTACACATTGTTTCATAGCTACACACTTCGCGAAAGCTTTAGGATTGTTAGCTACGGCAGAGAGCACAGTGACGTGTGTCGACTCACCATTAGGGAGTGGGTCACTTATTTTCTTTATATGTCGGGGAGTAGGGGTAGAGATCGGTGGTTTGGTATTGCCTGCAGACATGTTAGTGTTAGATATGCATGTTCACGATGTGATCATCGGTATGGATTGGCTCGTAGCATATAGGGCCATGATTGATTGCTTCAGCGGGAGCATTGTTTTTGCCATTCCGGGGCAAGAGATGTTTACAGTGGCGATGCCTCGCCCAGAGAGAGGATCGACCGCTCATCTGTATTACATAGAGGAGGATACCTCTAAGGAGGTTGTGATTCCTTTGGATTCGATCCCGGTTGTCAGGGAGTATTCAGATGTGTTTCAGGAGATACCAGGCTTACCGCCCAGTCGGGAGATAGACTTCGTTATAGATTTGCTACCAGGTACGAGACCTATAGCACGTGCACCGTACCGTATGGCTCCAGCTGAGATGCGAGAGCTACGGGATCAGATAGAGCAGCTGTTAGGGCAGGGCTTTATTCGCAGGAGTACCTCACCTTGGGGCGCTCCAGTTTTGTTTGTGAAGAAGAGGGATGGTTCACTGAGATTGTGCGTGGACTACCGAGAGTTGAATAAGGTCACGATACGGAATAAGTATCCGTTGCCTCGAATCGATGACTTATTCGACCAGTTGAGGGGAGCTTCTTTCTTCTCGAAGATTGACTTGAGGTCGGGATACCATCAGTTGCGTATCAGGGAGGAGGATGTCTCGAAGACTGCGTTCTTATCGAGATATGGTTCTTATGAGTTTCGGGTTATGCCTTTCGGCTTGACCAACGCTCCAGCAGTGTTTATGGACTTGATGAACAGGGTGTTCAGAGATTTCCTAGATCAGTTTGTCATTGTCTTCATTGATGACATTCTGGTTTACTCTCAGACAGAGGAGGAGCACCCCGAGCATTTGAGGCAGGTTTTGCAGACACTTCGTCAGAACGAGCTGTATGCAAAATATGAGAAGTGCGGGTTTTGGTTGAAGGAAGTCCAGTTCTTGGGTCACATTATTTCCGACCAGGGAATATCAGTTGATCCGGGGAAGGTATCAGCGGTGAGGGAGTGGGGACAACCCACGACGCCAACGGAGATTCGTAGTTTCTTGGGTCTAGCAGGATACTACAGGAGGTTTATTCGGGGTTTCTCAGAGATAGCAGGTCCTTTGACACATCTTACTCATAAAGGTGTGCCGTTCATTTGGAGTGATGCCTGTCAGTTGGCATTCGATGAATTGAAGGACAAGTTGACCTCAGCACCTGTGTTAGCATTGCCGAGACCGGGAGTTGAGTATTTGGTTTACACCGACGCGTCTTTGCAAGGACTGGGAGGTGTATTGCAGCAGGAGAGACAGGCCATAGCTTATGCTTCCCGTAAGCTTAAGCCTCATGAGAAGAATTACCCCACGCATGATTTGGAGTTGGCAACGGTAGTATTTGCCTTACGGATTTGGAGGCACTATCTTTTGGGGGAGAAGTTTCAGCTGTTCACGGACCACAAGTCACTACAGTATCTGTTCACGCAGAAGGAGTTGAATATGCGGCAGCGTAGGTGGCTTGAGTTTGTGAAGGACTACCAGTTCGACATCCAGTACCACCCGGGTAAGGCTAACGTGGTAGCAGACGCGTTGAGCCGCAGGCCAGCAGATGAGGTGGCAGAGGTGTGGAAGGCTAAGTGGAAGGAATTGGGACACCAGGATGCAGTGGCCCGATCTTTCATGTCTGTAATAACCGTTACACCGCAGATTATCACGAGGATAGTACGGGCACAGGCTAATGACCCGTTCTGTCAGGAGCAGATAGTTCGATTGCTAGCAGAGGGAGCCGAATCCTATACCGTTAGCTCAGATGGGGGATTGCGCTTCAATGGGAGATTGGTAGTTCCGAAAGGGGAAGAATTGCGGCACGATGTTATGGCAGAGTCGCACGGCTCACGGTTCGCGGTACATCCCGGAAGGGACAAAATGTACCAAGACATGAGACAGCAATATTGGTGGAGCGGTATGAAGAGAGATATCGCTGAGTTTGTCTCGAAATGCGCCACTTGTCAGCTCGTAAAAGTGGATCATCAGAGACCAGCAGGATTGCTACAGCCGTTGGAGGTTCCGGTGTGGATGTGGGAGAGCATATCCATGGATTTTGTCACGGGGTTGCCTACGTCGCAGAGGGGTCACGACTCCGTTTGGGTAATTGTGGACAGGTTGTCCAAGGTCGCTCACTTCTTACCCGTAAGGACTGACTACACTACGGGACAGTATGCCCAGCTCTTCATTTCCGAGATTGTGAGACTTCACGGTGTGCCCCTGAATATCGTGTCTGACAGAGACAAGATATTTGTTTCGAGGTTCTGGGAGAGTTTCCAAGAGGCAATGGGCACGGAATTACGGTTGAGTACGGCTTATCATCCGCAGATCGATGGGCAGACAGAGCGCACCAATCAGATGTTGGAGGACATGCTACGCATGTGCATTATTGACATCGGGGGTGGATGGGAGCAGTACCTTCCACTGGTGGAGTTTGCTTACAACAACTCCTATCAGTTCACGATTGGCATGGCTCCGTTTGAGGCATTGTACGGTAGGCCTTGTCGTTCCCCAGCATGTTGGTTGGAGGTGGGGGACAACAAACTACTTGGGCCGAAAGTGATTCAGGATACTTCGGCAAGGATTGAGTTGATTCGGAGTCGCATTCGGGTAGCTCAAGATAGGCAGAAGAGTTATGCTGATGCGAAGAGGTTTTTCAGGGAGTTCCAAGTAGGGGACCAGGTTTTGCTCAGGGTATCTCCAATGAAGGGGATTATGCGATTCGGGAAGAAGGGGAAGTTGGCACCGAGGTATGTGGGGCCGTTTCCTATTATTGAGCGGATCGGACCGGTTGCGTATAGACTTGGACTACCGGAGCACTTGCATCGGATTCACGACGTGTTCCATATTTCCTCGCTGAGGAAATACCTTAGAGATGATTTGGCTCATTCTCACATTGCTGTGGAGGACATCGATCTCCAACCGCATAGCTCTTACGAGGAGGGGCCAATTGCTATTTTGGACCGAAGCGAGAGGAAACTGCGGTCAAAGATAGTTCCGTTAGTGCGTGTTCAGTGGCGACATCACAATGTCGAGGAGTCCACATGGGAGCGCGAGGATGAGATGCGCGAACGTTATCCAGAGCTGTTTTTAGCAGGTACTTTCTAGTTTCGAATTTCGGGACGAAATTCAGTTATTAGGGGGGAAGTATGTAATACCCCGTACTTTTGACTATATTTATTTTTGGGAATAATTAATTAAATGCGTATTAATTGATAATTAATCCGGGTTATAAATACTAATGTGATGCGAATTGGTATTTGATTATGTGCATATGTGATTATATATGTACTTGGTATTATAAAATTTGTCGTGAGATTTAGATACGGCATTTTAGAAATTTTGTTGAGACGCGTGGGACCGCCGCGTCACGGTATAATATTTTGATAATAAAAGTGAATTTAAAACTATAATTCGTATGGTCGTTTTGAGTGCGCCAACGCGTCCGGAAGGGTCGAGATAGTCAGAAAACACTAGCCGGGGGTATAGTTTGGGTCCCGGGGTATTTTTAGGCCATACCAGTAAATTAAAGGGTATTTTGGTAATTTTACATTTTTAGGAATTAAAAGTGACGAAAATTAGAGATGTAAATCTGATGTGGATTAAACCCATTAAGCCCATTAACCAACCCATATTAACCTAGAAGGCTACGTAGGTTGTCATTTAGGTTTTCTAAGTTTCCCCAAATCAAAACCCTAGCCACCTTAAGCCACCATTGGAGAAGAGCTTGGAGAGAGAGGAATTTCTGCAGAAAACTTCATCTAATCTACACCAAACTCAGAGACAACCAAGGCAAGTGACTTTATTCCATTTAATTTCTGAGAATGTTTTTTCCATGTTAGAAAATTCGGATTTATGGTTTGTTCTTGATAAAATATGAAAACCCATGTAGTTTAGATCATAGAACTTGAGAAATTGTGAAGAGAATTGCATGTAGAATAGTTGGGAGACAATTAATCTGATGTTAATACATGTTTGGGTGAAAGAAAAACGAATTAAATTCTGGAATTTGATGTTGATATACATCTAGGGTTCATGTTCTTGATGATATTGGGGAAAAGTATAAAATCTTGGGATTTAATGATGTTTAGGATGCCTTATTGCCTTAAAAGACGTTAGTTTATGACCTAAGCATGTTTTAGTATGATTAGAGGACTTAAATCATTGTTAGAACGAACTTTGGAGAAGGATTGAAGTGATAAAAATGGTGAAAAAACGAGATGGGAAAATTCTGGGCCGAAGCTGGAAGCTCGTTAGAAGCAGCCCCCAGGTCGTTCGAACGAACTCGTTCGAACGAGCTTCTAACGAGTTGACTAGTCGTTACTAACGAGTAGTGATCTCGTTCGATATCTCGTTCGAACGAGATATCGTTAGAAGGGACAGTTCGTTCGAACGAACTGGATCTCGTTCGAACAACCTCGTTCGAATGAGACTTCTAACGACCTGACAGTCCAAACTCGTTCGAAGTCTCGTTCGAACGAGACTTCTAACGAGTTGACAGTTTGGTCCTTTTTGGACTGTTTTGACTTTTTGGAGTCCCGTAAACTTGTTCGAGGATATAGATGACCTTCCTCTATTGATGGGAGGTTAGACTCGGGACTTTTGGGTCATTGAGAGGAGTAAATTATATACGAGAGTTATATTCAATGAACCATTTGGGCTGAGACGTGAGTGTCTTCTACGATGTGAGGATGAATTATAGCGCGTACAATTACAAACCAGAATAGTACGAATGGTGATAATTATAGTTAGTACGAGAATGCGATATGTACTACGATTAAAATACGGTATTACTAAGATGTGTGTTTACTTAGTATTAGTATATGGATTGTGTGTATGACATACCTACCATACTTGCTATCACGGGAGGTTGCGTTCGCTTAGGACCCTCTAATCCTTGTGTGCCTACGGGGGGGATATAGACTGGTACCTCGATGAACATAGGTCATAGAAAGACTTATTGTGATATTAATAAGTCCGCTGACCATGGGAGCGTAGGTATGTGCGTGACCCATGTGATGGTGACTGTGTTCGCCTCCATTATTTGTGATGTTGTTATCGGTAAACTATTCCTGAGAGATTCGAAATATGTAATCCTTATGTACGTGATGTACCGGGATGGATAGCAGAGTATGTGTGCACCATAGCTTAGATTGCGGAGTGCTTGTATCGTATATCTATGATGTGAATAATATACATTAAATTAATGGGAATCCTCATGTTAATGTTGTAAAAATATTACGGTATTATTTCGAGTTATATAATGAGTTAACTGATAGTTATATCAATGGTATATTTAGTAACTGAGTTCACGTTAAACCCCTATTTAATTACGAGCGTTGTTATGTTAAATGGAACTGAGTAATATGGGTAGAACCTTTGGCAATCTAGCTAGTTATGTAGTCACTTAGCTAGTTGTATGGATAAATATAGATGGGTACTTGCGTTAGGAGTGCACAGTTAGACGAGGGGTGAGAATATAATGTGAGTGCACGTCCTAACATGTACTTTGCATTTAATGTTTTAAATGTTTTTAAAGCACTTGCAGGTTTTTAAAATATAACTCCACATTCGGGCTCTGACCCGTTTGCGTTTCAAATCTTTTTCTTTGTAAAACCATTTTAGGTGCCCAACCACAAGGACACCAAACATAGGTACTCATTCAGGTGACGAGCTGTAGCTGCTTGTGGAAGCTACAGGGATTTGCATATAGACGCTTCTATCTCTTTGGATTCCAGAGTCACTATCTATCAGTTGTAGGGCATGTTGCCCATTTCTTTAGAGACACCTTTTACATTTCAGTTTTCAGACATGCGTATTGTTTCAGTTTATTTATTTCACTTATGGGATTGTAGTGAGGGGTTTCCTCCAGACTTTATTTACGCTATGTGATGAATATTCATTTCACTTCAGTATGGTGTATGGTGTTATTTATTTCTTCATTACATTTGTTGCATGTTAATCAGACTTAAATTAAAATTTGGCAACTTGCTTTTAAATACTAGGTGGTTAGTAAAAAAAAAAAAAATGTTTTCGACAGTGATGCTATTAACTGAGCCAACTTGGCATTTTGAATTAATTTTATAAAGGAGTAGCTACCCGGTATTTAATTAGTCGGGGTGTCACAATTAATAGCTTAACGATATCACAACTAGGTATCAATTTATAACTCTAATTTCCTCAACAGTACACACGAAATATCAATCATCCTCGATACGAAAGTTACCAGTAAAATCTCATAAATTGAAAACCCGTTTTATATGGCAACCCAACCCAAAATAATTGGTTTTATCACACCCACTATGATATGAATTGAAGAGAGAAATTTATAGTAAAAGCAAGTTTACCCACTTGCCTTAAAGGGTTCGTAGGGTTTGAATTCTATTGGTGTAGATGATGATTTGATGAAGAACACACACACTTGTTCTTGGTTTTGGCTCCAAGATTCCTTCAATTTCTCCCTCTTTTCTCCTCTACTTAGATTTTCTTAAATGAGTTAGGGCTGCCACACCCTCTCACTTTTAGGTTTTATTGAGTCAATCTCGTTTTTAGGCTTGTGGGCTTTATTAAAATGGTTCAAACACTCCCATGTGGGTCTGATTATGCCTAAAAATGCCCCGAGACCCATTTACCCTCGGGACTCTTTTTTTACTATTTCGACCTATCCAAAATCAACATACACTCAGAATTGTCATCCGAATTATTTTACGAAAAGTCCTTATCTCGATCCCAATATAGTCTATACCCGACTCCTGGTTGAGATAAATTGATGCCACGTCACTATCACTCGTTATGACGTAAATAAATCATTACTATTCACTTAGTAATTTAAATTCCATAAATATTAACCATTTACTCTCCAGATTAATATTTAAATAAATATTAATATTAATTAATTAAATTAAATTACGACCTACAAGTAATTTAAAATTAGCCGGATTAATTAAATATTAATTGCACAAAAATACGAGGTGTTACAAGTTTGTTTTCAAAGTCGCTCGTATTTTCTTATGTTTTATTATAAATTTTGAAATATCAGTTCTATTATTTTTGAAAATATTTGTTCTATTATTTTTGGACTTCATTTAAACTTATAATAATTTTCAGATTTTTAATTTTTTTGTTCTTTACATTTATTTTCATATTTTCCAATATTTAAAATATTTTCTTTACTTTCCAAATTCTTTACTTATTTTTTATAATTTTACGATTTTTAAATATTTTTTGAAAGATTTATTCTGTAATTTTCATTTTTAAAACTTTATATTGTTTTGGATAAAAATACCCTAATGTGCATAGCACATGACCCACTTTTTCATTAAAAATTGATTGTATTAATGGGAAGGGGTTGCTTGTAGTCATTTAGGAAGTTCAAGGGGGTTGCCAAAAATGAAAATTCGATAATAAAGTGAAAAAGGTTTTTAAAGTTGAGTGAGAACGGGTAATTAATTCAAACTATAATCTTATTAGGCTCTACATGTTTACACCATAAGCATTTTGATACAATAGATATGAATAGTTTAAGACAATAATCGTATGTATTTGATTAATTCTTTTAACTATGCTAAATTTTCCCGAAATCCAACTTGGAAGGGATATGTAGGATCTATTGGTAATGTGTTTGAAATTGTATTATGAATTTAAACTTATTTTTATCACAGCTTGCGTTTGACACAAATATTTTTAAAACTGAATTTTAATAATCTCATGTTTAAAATCTATTTTCTTAAAACACCACATTGTTGTTTTCGAAAAATTATTTTTTAGCTCTTCATTCTCCATATTTTTATGAAATTACAATATATATATATATATATATATATATATATATATATATATATATATATAGGCGGAAGTTTTACTATATCATTTTTTTAAATATTAAAAAAAAATTCGAGCTGATTTTTTATGTGTGATATTTAAACATTTCAAACGACCCATATATAACAAATCAGCTCAAAAAAATATTTTTTTCTATTTTTAAAAATTGATCAAACTTTCGCTGGTTTTAAATATTTTCAAAGTTTGACCGATTTTTTAAAAATAGAAAAAAAATTGAGTTGATTTTTTTATATAGGTCCGTTGAAATGTTTAAATATCATGTAAAAATCAATTCAAAAATATTTTTTTAAATTATTAAAAAAATTGGTGTACGTTAGCATTTGTGCAAACTTAAGGTGCAGAGGTGCCTGCCTCTCTCTCTCTCTCTCTCTTATATATATATATATATATATATATATATATATATATATATATATATATATATATATAGTCAAGCTCTCTAACATACATCTTAGCAACATATCTATGAACATATCCATTTTTTAAATACAGTAAAAAATACATATTTTCAACCGAATTTGGTATACATGATCTACATAATGAGAAGATCATTTAAAAATATCAAAAAATTTGATCCGAAAATGGGTGAGATGATGGAAAAAATTTGAACGGTAAAAAATACACATATATACCAACTTTTCATGTCACCGACTTTCGGGTTGAATTTTGTAATGATTTTTTTTGTAGATAAATTCCTCATTATGTAGATAATGTATACCAAATTTGGTTGAAAAATATATTTTTATTATTTTTAAAAATTAATGTATTCCTAAATATGTTGCAAAGAGATATATTAGAGTGTCTAACTATATATATATATATATATATATACGAAAATGATCTTATGCGGACTGCCCGCACATGTATAATACAAACCCTCCAAATTATATCATTTCTTCAGCCTCATAAATTATCGGCCTCTCTCTTTTTTTTGGAGGCTCACCGCGAGGTGTCACGTGTCCAGTCCAGACTATTAATGTGTTAATAAGTCCGCGCGTGAGAAGTATTGTATATATATATATATATACGAGGTTATGCATGTGTCGAAAGGCACGATGCAAATTTTCGAAAGTGTATGTCGATGATAGGATCATACGTCGTATTTAGTTCGATTCAAATAAATAATTTTTGAAATAACTTATGATATGAACCATTAGTTTAAAAAAATTGGGCAATGTCTCCTTTGTTTATGAGATAATCTAACCTATTTAAGAACAAAAATACTAATTATACTATTATTAATGTTAAATCTGATAATTTAAAAAATTTCGTCAAAATTTTCTTTGTTTATAGAACTATTAGCCCCCTTTTAAGAACAAAAATATCAACGAATTGAAATTATTTTTTACACCACCGATGTATAAATATTTTAAAAAATCTAGGCATAATTTTCTTTATTTATAGGACTATCCACCACCCTGTTTAAGAAATAAAAAACTAGTACAATAACCATTATCGATGTTATGTATAAAGTCGTCTATAATGTAAATTATATATTGTAAATTGAAATTCTAATGTAAAATCAAAACTATATCCATAAACCACTACCCTAAACAATTAACCACCGATCGATTATGATAAAATATTAACATAAATAAAAGAACAACATCGAGTTACACTGAAAAAAAGACTAATTGGATTCAACACCAATTCATTGGTACTCAATTTGCATATATAAACTTAAAATCATTTGTAAAAAAGGTAAGGATATTTCTTCAATATGCTAATGTTCGGTCATTTTTACGAGATGAAAAGTCAAGAAAAAGAACTTCAGTTATTTCTTCAATATGTTAATGTTCCTAGCACATATTTCTTCAATATGCTTCTCTGCATCAACTCTCACACCTATAAGGTTATAAGCCAAATCCTTCGTGCATATTTCTTTAAAAGCAGGTAAAATTGCATGTCGGCAAGTTTGAAAATGGAATATAGTAGTCATATATTGGGGTCTTAGTTAATTTACGCATAAATTTAAAAAGGGAGAGGGAGGAAAAACACCTCAAAAATGTCCTTCAGAAATCTCTGTTATTTCTCGGGTGCAAGTAACTTAACAGATGCAGAGCCACAACTTCGCATCATAATTTCCTTCCTTATTCCAGCATTATTTGGCTCCAACTCCAATGCCTTCTTGAAACTCTATACTTGAGCATCTATATCATTAAGTGCCATGTGCGCCTGACCTTGGCTAAACAAAGCCTTCACATTGTTCTCTCCGCCGTAAATAACATATCGTTTACTGATCGTAAATAACATATCGTTTACTTTATATCCAAGAGCACAATTAAGGATGTATACATAATTTTAGCAAAATAAAATACATGTTTTCAATTAATCCATGCCATTTGAGTATGGCACTCTAGAGTTTGTGGCACACTAATATAAAAGTGATTGACCTTAAATTTTCAAATGATGGATAAAAACTATTGTGATTGCCCTTACATTTGGTCTAATTCAGCACAATCCAACAGTTAACATACTCTGATTCACTTGCGGATTCACAAAAATACCCTACCTTTAGCGTGCCTTTGGACAGCTATATAACTATATAGTGGTTATATAGTTATGTTTGTATGTAGCAACTATGTAGCTAATTCGAATAGATTGAATAATACAATAAGCAATATTTTAATTCCAAATAGAAAAACAAAGATGGGCTCCTTCCATCCAACATAGAAAATCGTTTGGGGAATAAATCTCGTGCAAAATGAAGGTTTCAACAACACTCGTGAATAAAGAAGGAGTTAGATATTTAGTTTCCAAATGGAGCAATGCTACTAAGTATAACTTCATTAATAAAGTAATGAGCAAAACTACTTTAATTATTCAACAAGTGTGAAACTAAGAAAAAGCAATGTGAATTTTGTTAAACAACTGGTGTGAAACTAAGAAAACGATAAATCCTTAAAACCTTGCATCTCACATGTTATTAATATGTATTATCCACTATTATTTATATTGTACATCATTAGATTTCGCATAGTGAAATAAAGAGATAAATGAAATAAGGGAAAAGAAAATAAAGGAGGTCAACATGACAAAAAACACGAACCTTGGATGAGGAGAACCTATAATCGTCATTGGGTGGAATATTAGACATTTTCATGCTAATAACTAGGACTCTTATAACTCTTTTCAATTGGTAGATTTCCTAATGGAAAAAAAATCAACCAAATAGATAATTAAGATCAGGGTGGTGGATTAAAAATTACGTTACTAGTGACAATGCCATCTTTAGGAAGAATCGGTGCATTTAACATCATAATCATCCATGGATCTACACTTTTTATAAATGAAGAGGAAGAAAGAGTAGGCCTGTTAGCTGATGAGACCTGTGACATTGATATAAAATTGTGAACAAAATGCAACAAGGTTCAAATTGGAATAACAGAAAGGTGTGTGCACTCTACGAATGTGAGAACATACAACAACAAAAAATTGAATAAAAAAGTATAATCTAAACAGACTAAACACAATGGTAAATCATTATATCAACTTTTTATGTATAAAAAATTAACAAACATCTCAAAACAGGTCACTAAATATTAAAAAGAAGGATCTCACCTGGGCACCTTTGTTCCTGCTATAAAAACACCATCTTTTCTATTTTGTAGGTGAAGGTTTAGTACACCTTATTCCTGCTACAAAAAATAAAGGAATGTTAAACCTAGGATCTTTAATGTGTTAATTTCTTAGTGAATACAAAGAATTCAAATTATAAAAATGGCCCGAAGTCAAGTAAAGTATATACATTAGAAGGAGAAAAAAAGGAACACTTAAAGTCGTTCATAAAGGAAGATGTGTTAATTGTTAAAGTGTTGTTTTACTGTTTGAGTACGTATGGACTTAAAATTAAAATATACATTGCGTCGTGGGTTTTTAGCTGGAGAACATAATAAATTTCATTTGTTGAAATTCATGGCACAAATTTTTCAGAGTTTGGCTGCAAAAACTGGAACAAACTAAAATGGAAAAAGGTAGTAAACAGTAGAAATCCTCGACAAAGCTTCATCCAATTTAATATTCCTACATAGTTTAGGAATATTAGATGCAAAGCCACAAAATTATAAATAAAAACCACGCTCATATACAAAGTTAAAAGCCTAAAGAAAAAATAACCAATGTCTCTAATTTATTAATATTACAGGAAATGTCAATAATTATGATTTTGAGACCAATTTTTATAAAAAGATGAAACAATAACTAATAAGTTTAGATATATTACCCGTGGAAATAAACACACACCACAATATAGAATCGAATCCCAAATTTATTCAAGACCAAATGTAAGAAATTGATTAAAAAAAGTGATCAAATCTGAATATACCCATGTGTAGGGAGTAGTTAAAAAGACAACCTCAAAAAATAGTTCTTATAAAGTTTTAAAACAAAATACTTCCCTTTGATTTTGAACCCAAAATGACTATTGTTTAAAACACTATATAAGAGGGTATAAATGATAACAAACTAAAATATTCTCAAACTCTAAATAACCTAAATAACAATATAAGTGAATAAAATAGCAAACAACAATATAAGCGAATAGAAAAACAAATGTGAATCGAACAACAAACAAGAAACGTATTAATGGACCATGAATCGAAACAGCAAACAATGAATCGTATAAATCGACCATGAATCGAAACAACAAACAACAAACATGAACAAAAATAAGGTATTAATGTAATGGCCTCATTTTCTTATGCCAATATATAATTGTCTTCTTTCAATTTCGTCTCACTTACTATCTAATAATGTTGTATTATTACATATGTGATATTCTGAATTCTCAATATTGTAAAATCCATTTTTAAATTTGAAGAATTAACTATAAAATGAGTCAAATTGATGTTTTATGACACGTCTTAAGCTAAATGATAAGTTTCGGAGTAGAAAATATAATTTTATGAAGCTTTAGGGACTTGTAGTACTCTGAGTTCTTTATATAACAAGACACGCTTTTAAATATGAAGAATCAACTCTAAATTGGATTAAATCAAAGTCTTATAACCTATCTTAAGCGAAATGATAAAGTTTGGGGGTAAAAATTATAATTTTATGAAACTCTGAGGACTTGGTTTTAATTAAGAAAGTTTTAGGGACTAAAATCAAATTATAAAAAGGACTATTTTATAAATAAAATATTTTCAGGGACCTCTAAGAAAAATTGAAAATATATCGTGTGAAATTACCAAAATGCCATTCATGTGTAAAATGACCATTATACCCCTAACACCTTTCCACCTCATGCTAACACGTGTCATTGATATAGCTAAAGCTAAAAACACGTGCCGCTGCTCGGTGAAATAAGGCTGCAAGACCCCTCCGTTGCGTGACACCTCAACGCTGACTCGTCGTTGTAAAGGCTAGGTCAGCTAGACACGTGTCAACAACGTGAAATCCCTGATAAACTATAAATATGACCTTTAGGATCATTTAAACTCATACCATTTTCTCTATAATTATAGTAAGAAAGAGTGATATCTTAAGAAGGAGTTCTGTAAGTTTAAGAAGAAATTTCATCTTAGCGAAGTGATCCAAGAATCAATATCGATAACTTTGAACTTCTATTTTAGGTGAGTACTCTCACATTCCTTGTGCATTTTAATTATATGATATTATGAAAACTAAGTATATTTTGTGAACTTCTTTTATTCTCAAAATTCATCTGATACCGATAATTGATTCCTTGTGATACGTTTATATTTGTCCATATAGACATACCGATTAAAATGAATATTGAAAATGATATTGAATATGAAAATAAGATTCGGCCTAAGGGACCTATTTTACTGACAGACCTTCCCAGCTGGGTTATCGCTGGTGTGCCCTAAATAAGGCGTTGTGGCGAACAAGTTCGATTGACCCTCAACTACCGGAGAATAATACGGTAGAAGAATACGATATTGGAGTGTATTTGGCCATTAAAATGATATGATTGAAAGAAAAAGTTATTACCTTTGATTTGTTGTATCTGTTCTATTCCGAGCTATTCATTTCTATATAATGTCATTCCAAATTATATACTGTAAGTTCCTATCCATATATGTATATACCTTGTCTTTTGATTTGAATAGGTGTCAATTTTCTGAAAAATCTTGGAATGTCTGATTGAATTTCACTCGACTTTTAGCTGACATTGTAACAATTTTTCAGGAAATAAGTAGGCTCGCGGAGGGAACATAAAAGGACTATGTTGAAGATTCAGCTTTTAAAGCTCTTTTAGCTATTTTAAATAAAATGTTTGTTTTATCATATGGATCATGTTTGGATCTTTTGTAATAAAAGTTTGTTTTACGTTGTAACTTTTTACTTTTAATATAAATGAAGTTTCCTTTTAGAAAGCTCTGATGACGTAATTCCTTCACTTTCAGTATTTTACGATTCATAACCATGTGATTGTATTTCCGTTGCATTTATTTTAAGAAATATTTTTAAATCCAGAATATTTGTTGCCTTGGTGGCATGCCAAGACACTCGTTCCCCACTACTATTTTTGGACGGGGCCGTGACAATTAAGCCAACAACAAATGATGAATCGACCACGAATCGAATAACAAACGATTAATACGTTATAGGTTTAATCAAACATGAATCGAACAGGTAAACATAGTGCAAACAGGTATAAAATCAACCATGAATCGAAAAAATTGGAAACGATGGAGATACAACAACCAATTGGCCAACAATTGAAAAAATAATTACCTTAGTTGATAGTTGTTGATCGTTGTTGTTAATCGTAAAGCCGGGAGATATAGAAATGGAGAAAAGGGATGGAGAGTAAAGTGAGGGTGAAAAATAAGAAGACGGGTTGGTTTGGAGAATGAGTGTAAAGGAGAAGATGGGTGCAAATACTATTGTACCCTTATTTTTGAATTTTGAAGAAAGGGGGCAAATAAATTAGAGTGTGTCAAAAGAGAGGGGATCCAAAAATTTCAAGGACAAAATAGGGAGTGCAGGATAAAAACATCTTGTGACATCATAATTCCATCTTATGAATACATATGTTTTTTAACTTATTATATAGTAAGTTTTGTAACTTATATGTATATATATATATATATGTGTGTGTGTGTGTGTGTGTACTTATTCATAAATTAAACCATTGAAATTTGAGAATAACGTCATACCTCGTTTTATTACTTTCAAGTTGAAAGTTTCAACAAATTTGGATTCTCCGAAAGAATTTACCTTCCAAATTGTGTCTCCATGTTATTTTCGTGAGCGCCTCTCTTCCGCCTCTCTCATTTGCCCCACAAAAGGACAAAAAAAGTAAAACTTTTATTTATTCATTTTTTAAATAAGATTTTATTAAAAAAATTATACTACATTAATAAAAAAATTATATCATTTTTATAAAAAAAGCTAGAAAAAATTATTAACAAATTTTTTTAAAACTGTTAAAAAATTGTTGAAACCTTATTTTATTTTCAAAAAAATAATTTCTTAATTTCTTAAAAACAGTTTCTTATTAAAAAAAATTGTATTTTTTATTAAAAATATGAAAGATTATTTTTTTAAAAGTTCGCACGGACTCACATTATCGCGATTGGTTAGTGCTGCTGGTGCGGATCCACATCATCATCACCATTGGTTAGTGTCGTTGGCGCGGACCCACATCATAAACGCGATTGGTTAGTGTCACTGACGTGGACCCACATCATTTAAAAAAACTAAAAATTTGTATTTTCAATAAAAAAAAGTTAAACAAAAATATTTTAAATAAAAATATGAAAAATTATTTTTTAAAAACTGGCGCGGAGTCACATTATCGCGATTGGTTAGTATCACTGGCGCGAACTCCCGTCATTTAATGATTTTTTTTTTTCTAAAAATGATTTTTATTGAAAATACAAATTTTCATTAAAAGTCATTTTAAAAAAAAATAGTGAAATGTTTTTTTTGTTTTTTAAAACTATTATAAAAAGTTAAAAACATTTTATAAAAAAACTGTTAATTTTTTTTTATTAAAAATACAAAATTTTGATTTTGTTAAAAAAAAAAAATTCAACTGGATCAACAGTTATGTGCCAAGTCACGGAGTTTGTCGGTCAGCAAAGTGAGAGTTGCTCTAGATATTTCATATTTTCCTATATTTAAAATGGGTGGAGAAATTTATGCGGCTAAAGTTTTGTTCCTCTGTAAGCATGACACGTGGAAGGTTTTTCTTTAGCACTTTTTTACTTTTCATGATTCTTGTTCAGCTTCTCTCTCTCTCTCTATATATATCGGAGTATCCATGAACTCCGCATCACCTTCTACACCACATTATAATCTAATCCCAAGAATCTCTCTCTCTCTCTCTCTCCAATCCATTTTATTTTCCCTGTTTCTCATAATTTTCTTAAATTAAATAACACCCTGAGAATCATCTTGTTCTGAGATAGCGCTTAGAAAATTATTGGACCAGATATGGAGATTTCGGTGATGGGAACCTCTGAGGCGACGACAGCTTTGGTCGGTAGAGATGTAGCCTTTTGTAAGAGTATTAACAATAATTTAAATGTTCAGATGGGTTCTAGTTATGCAAAGATTCATTTTTGTAAGCCCATCAGATTCAGATGCCCACAAAACTTCATTTTTAAAGCTGCTGCTCAATCAGAAATGCTCCTAACTCACAAGGTTTCCGCCAACACAGTTTCCAACCAACCAAAATCTAAGCCTGTAAGTTACTTTTCTATTTCGTCTTGTTTATTTTTATTTTTTTCCTTCGTTATTTATTAATCCTTTTTCATTGCCAAGAAAGCCGTGGCAAAGAAAATATAGTTTTTTTTTTTGTATTTCCTGCAATTTTAAATTTTAGATACACCCCTCAATTAGGTTGTATTGTTGTTGATGAGAAAAAATTCAAAGGATTTTTTTCCCTTTCAAAATTCTAAAATTGTTTTATTTGAAAGCCAGACTCGATTAATTCCTATGGTTACCACTTTTATGCTTTGAGACCCAATTCCTGTTTTTACTTCAAGGCCTCTTAGAGCTTGTTTGGGAGTTTTAGAGAGAAGAGAAAAGAAAAGAAAATTTTATTAGGAGAGAAAAGAAAAGAAGAGAAGAGAAAGGAATTTAGGAGAGAAAAGAAAATAATTTTCTTTCTTGCGTTTGGGAGGAAAAAAAATTTTTAAGAGAAAAAATGAACAATTCATTAAAAACTTTCCTTTCTCTCCATTTCTTTCCGATTTGGAAAGAAAGTTTTGGAGAAAGGAAGAGAGTTTTTTAAAATTTTTCCTTTCTTTTCTCTCCTTTTAAACTCCCAAACGAAAGAAAATCACTTTCTTTCCTACTTAAACTCCCAAACGAAGGAAAGGAAACACACTTTCTCTTCCTTTCCTTTCTTTTCTCTCTAAAATAGAACTCGCAAACGAGCCCTTAAAGCTCGGCTCATGTTGGTTTGGATAAAAGCTTACCTCATGAAATAAACGAATCAAGCTTCAACACCTTCGTAAGCTCGTTAAGCTTTTCAAATCAAACTTGAGCATCCTACTATTCGGCTCGCCTTGACTCATTTACATCCCTTGTTTTTGGATATTATGTTGTGGATTCCAACACGGATCCATAATTTGAACTTAATGGACACCCAGAGGGCACACCTAGGGCTGTAAATGGATCGGATTCGGACCGGATCAGGCAAATCCAAATTCATATCCGTTTATGTTAAACGGATTCGGATCTGATCCGTTTATTAATCGGATCGGATTAGGCAAATCCAAATCCATATCCGTTTATGTTAAATGGATTTGGATCCGTTCCGTTTATCCGATTATCCGTTTATGTTAATCTTGATTTGCAATATTTTTACTTTCAACTCTTCATAAATTTATTTTGCAAATGTTAAAAAAAAAACAGATAATGAAATAAAAAACTATTATAATAAATATTTAAATATTATTAAGTACAATATATATTAATTACAAATATGATATATATATATATATATATATATATATATATATATATATATATATATAAAAATATTAATCAGATCGGAGTATATGAATCCAAATCCGCTTCATTTAATAAACGGGTAATCGGGCAATCGGATAGTTGAATTTTAGGTATGATCCATATCCACTTAAATGAATCGGATTCGGATTCGGATAAAATCCGATCCATCGACAAGTCTAGGCACACCGATATGTCTATTCATGTACATATCTTAGTCCCCAATTTTGTTTTTGGCCACCTCATGTTTGCCAAATTGTCGCTCTGAATATGCTTGCTTTCTTTAAACATGTCCATTGAAACTAAGAATTGAGATAGTGTTGGTAGTTTTTCTATCCTATTAGTATTAATTTCCAACCAGTATTGTCTACACTGACACAAACATATTGCTTTCTTATATCCTGTTCAGATTGATGGTGTAAGATTATATGTTGGGTTACCATTGGATTCAATTTCCAGTTGCAATACGATAACCCACGCAAGAGCTATTATGGCAGGACTACGGGCTTTAAAGTTATTAGGGGTAGATGGTGTGGAACTCCCTGTGTGGTGGGGAATAGCTGAGAAGGAAGCCATGGGAATATACGAGTGGTCAGGCTATCTTGCTCTTGTGGAGATGGTTCAAAAGGCGGGTCTTAAGCTCCACGTGTCGCTCTGTTTCCATGCATCCAAAGAAGCCAAGATTCCACTTCCCAAATGGGTATCTCAGATTGGTGAATCTCAACCTAATATTTTCTTTACAGATCGGTTGGGACAGTGTTACAAAGAGTGTTTGTCATTGGCTGTTGATGAACTTCCTGTTCTTGATGGAAATACTCCAATCCAACTTTACCAAAAATTCTGTGAGAGCTTTAAGTCTTCATTTTCAGCTTTCATGGGTTCAACAATTACGGTGAGTTCTCAATTCGAATTGAATATACGTTAGGCACATAAATGGGGAGAAAAAGTTGCTCATGAGAGGACTTGACAATTGTTTTAAGGGGCATATACTAAATAGTTCCTCGAACTTTTTTTAATACATGTTTAGTCAAAGCCTTTTTATTTTGCACTAAAAAGCCCTTCACCATGCCAAAAATGCTTTACCACGCCGCTGGTGCGGACCTTTCAAGATAAGAGAATAAGCTTTACCACGCCGTTGGTGCGGACCTTTCAAGATAAGAGAATAAGGGACTTTTTGGTACAAAATAAAAGACTTGAACTAAATGTGTATTACAAAATGTTTGAGGGACTTTTTGGTATTTGATCCTTGTTTTAATTGTTGGATAATGATAGACAATAGATCCCACTAACTATCTGGTTAATTTTGTTGCTACAACATCATTTTGTGAGCAACTATTTGTGTCTCACACTACTCATATGAATATAGGGAGTACAACAACAGCATTTTTTGTGATCAAGACGCTGGTACTGAATTTATTTAATTATTTTAATTTCGCAGGGCATATCGATTGGTCTAGGTCCGGATGGTGTTCTTCAATATCCTTCTCAGACCAAACCGGCCCAAAGTGGTAAGAGTCATGAAGCAGGAGAATTTCAGTGTTATGATGAAAACATGCTTGACAATCTCAAGCAGCACGCCGAAGCAATCGGGAACCCTCTTTGGGGGTTATCGGGCCCCCATGATGTCCCCAGTCATGACCAATCACCAATTTCAAATTTCTTTGAAGAGAATGGAGGACCATGGGAAAGTCCATATGGTGATTTCTTCCTCTCATGGTACTCGAGCCAGCTCATATCTCACGCAGATCGCATGCTCTCCATTGCCTCCTCAACTTTCAGCAGTTATCCAATTGCAGTTTCTGGCAAAGTCCCTCTCGTGCACTCATGGTACAAGACACGATCCCACCCCTCCGAGCTCACGGCAGGATTGTATAACACGGTCAACCGAGACGGTTATGAAGAAATTATTGGCGTGTTCTCCAGGAATTCGTGCTTAATGATTTTGCCTGGAATGGATCTCTTGGATGATCATCAGTCAAATGGGTCCCACTCGAGCCCAGAGTTATTGCTTTCGCAAATAACATCGGCTTGCAGAAAGCATGGAGTAGAGGTTTCGGGCCAAAACTCGATTTTGGGAGGTTTTGAACAGATAAAGAAGAATTTGGTAGGGGAGAACCAGGTGGTGGACTTGTTCACGTATCAGAGGATGGGGGCTTCTTTCTTTTCACCTGACCATTTTCCTTTGTTTAGTGCCTTTGTCCAGGGTCTCCATCAACCAGAATTTCATTCGGATGATCTTAGAGTTGAGGTGGAAGAAGATACTGTATCGATACATGGTAGGACTCTCCAGTTGCAAGCTGCTTAGTGTTAGGTGTATATATATTGATGTATATAGAGGAATGTGATCTTAGTAGTTCCACTTACTGTTTACAAGTAGAAGTCTATACTTGCCTTGGCAGGTTCGATTTATTTGGTGTTATGTCGAGTTTGTGTATGTGTATTCATTACATTAGCAAGTTGGGTTGTGTGTCACTTGTGTTGATAAATGGAAATTCAAGAAGACTAGAATTCGCATGACCTTACAAGTTGGAAAATATGTATTCAAAAGCAGAAATTTAACTCTTTTATTAATCTCAATTTTATCAACTTTGATACAATGATGTAACACTTCGTCAATACAACTCTATTGAACTTCAAATAAATTCTAAAATACTTCAAGGCGTGACGTCATATTCCTAAATACTAGGTGTGACAATTCGGGTCAACGGGTCGTGTTTTGGACCGACACGACATGATTTTTTCGGACACGAACATGACACGATCCGAATTCGTATTTTTTTTAGTTGACACGAATACGACCCGAATAAAAAACAACATGGCACGACACGCATGAATACCAGAATTTCTCAAATTTCATCCCTAAAAAGCACGATAACACGATACGACACGACTCATAATTCAGATATGAACACGATACGACTTCGTGTAAAAAAAACACGATACGAACACGATATATCATGTCAATTTCGTGTCGTTTCTAAAATTGTCACCCCTACTAAATACAGTATTTGTCCCATCAAGATAATTCGGTATATAAACGAGAATCAACAAATTCATACTCAAGATACAATGAAGCAGTTGTACTATCTGCAAATTGTATGTTTGACGACAGTCCTTGGATGTAGCAACGAAGAACAGGCAAGCAAGTTCCTATTCTGTTTTTGTACACAAACAGAATAAGATAATTTTTGTATCTCCTAAAAATATAAGTGAATAATTGCAGGGGTTGAGAAATCTGAAACTGGGTTAATATAATTATGTGCAATTTCGAATTAGGCGGTCTTTATTTATAGGAAATGAAAGGCTATATTCTCAAGAGTCATGACTGTTATGTCTATTTAATACCAACACTCATAAGTCATTTTCGAACCAGTGCAACTAAACTAAACCGATTTTTTACACAGACCAACAGTGACCGCGCCATAGCTACCGCAACCCGCTACCACTGCGGACACGCGAAGTGCAAAGTGCGCCACTAGAGCCTCTATAGCCCACTGCTCCGCCCGCGCCCGTGTGTTTGGTTCTTCGCACCGTAAATGCTTGATGAAGTAACTCTTCATCTTCTATTTCTACTTATTAAATGTACACATTCTTTATATTTTTTCAATGTGAGACACAAAGGTTGCCCACTTTTTTTATTGCTTAGTGGTTTTCACTTAACTTTGTTCATTTTCCAATATAGGACTCTTTCCCTTTTATATTGGCTTTGTTTCTCACTTTCCTCCCAACACTTTTAATATAGAACAAGCTTTCACAAACCAAGTTTTTACTCATTTATTTTAAAAATCTCCAACACAACCTAGACTAGTAATCTCTTATATTTCATTATCATGAATCTGCATTTCATAGTTGGATTCGGCTTTCTATTCTAATTCATCACATACTTTGCGTCTGAGTGGCAAGATAATGTTGGTGATTTTTAAAATAAGTGAGTAAGAGTTTTTTGGGTGTAAGAGCTTGTCCCACATTGGAAGTGTGAGGAAGAGGTGGGAAGCTAACCCAAATATAAAAAGGGATAGTGTCCCACATTGAAAAATGTACAAAGCTAAGTGTTACCACTAAGCTATAAAAGGAGTGGGCAACCTTTGAATCTCACATTGAAAAAATATTAAGAATTTGTACACTTAATAAGTACAAATGGAAGATGAGGAGTTAATTCATCTAGCATTTAAGAGGCTATTCAAGAGACCTCAATACGGTGCGAAGCACCATACGCACACGCGCGCGGGTGCGCGTGCGGGGCAGTGGGCTGTAGAGGCGCTAGTGGCGCACTTTGCATGCCGCGTGGTTGCCGGGATTCGTCCGGGTCGGATCGCGGTAGCGCGGGCGCGGTCACTTTTTGGTTGACCCGTGCAAAACCGATTCGGTATTAATTGTACCTGTTCGAAAATGACTTAAGACTGTTGGTAATTAACAGTTATACCATTTCGAAATTGATTAAGACTGTTAATCCAACAGTCACGACTCTTGAAGACAAAGCCTTTCATTATCTATAAATAAAGGCTGCCTAAAACGAATTTGCACATATAACAGATATTACCCAGTTTCGAAATTTTCAACCCTTGCTATTACTCTCTTACAATTTTCAGGAGATATAAATTATCTTATTCTATTTTGTGCACATAAACTAAATAAGAACTTGATTGACTGTTCTTCGCTGTTGCATCCAAAGGCTGTCTTCAAATATACAAGTTGTAGGCAGTGCAAGTTGCTTCATTGTATCTTGAGTACGGATTTGCGGATTCCCGTTTGTATACCGAAATTATTCGTGTGGGGCAAATACTGTATTTAGGAAAGTGACATCACCCCTTGAAGCTTTCTACTATCTATTCAGAAGTTACATTTTTGTATTGAAGTTGACATTATTGTGATATATAAAGAGTTCTATTTCTGTATTTGCATTCATAATATCCAACAGATAACGTGGGATGTGGTCTTCGCTCTATTTGGTCTCTCTACATTTATCTCTCACACTTTACTTTATTTCTTGATATTCCAGAAATATATTTCAGTTTTTTTTTTCCGAATCAATTACTAAAAAGTTCTTCAAACTTTTTTAATACACATTTAGTCAAAGCCTTTTTATTTTGTTCTAAAAAATCTCTAAAACGTCCATTTAACCAATAATCACTTATTTTTAAAGGTCTGCGCTAGTGACATTCCCGCCCCACCTCCCCTCTACACCCCCCATTGCTGGAGTTCCGACGACCATCACCGGAACTCCATTTATTTTAGTATTTTAAGTGGTGAAGAATTTTTGAAACAAAATAAAAGGGTTTGGACTAATCTTGTATTAAAAAATGTTCAAGTGACTATTTAATATATGTCCATTTTTTTAACTTTAATACATTATTAATTTTTGTTTTAGACTTAAATATATTTTAATTGAAAATTTAGACTTAACTGAAAATAGTTAAAAAAATCTGTTAATTATAACTACACGTGGCATTTAAGATTTAAAGCAATAAAAAGGCTTAACAAAAAAAAAAGGTTTTTTTATTACAACCCCTAATTTTTTCTACCCAACCCACTTTGATTACACCCCTCATATTGCGATAACATCCTATTAATTCACCCCACCGCACAGGGTGGTTGAAAAGTAAAACAAAACAACCAAACTCTCTATCTTGCATCAAACCCACAATGGGGTAGATGAAATCATTTGTTTATTATGTTCAACATTTCAATGAAATGTAATAGAAACATACACTACAGACACACGTACTGCTCAACATTTTCTACTTTCTTTCCTTTCTTTTGTTTCATTATGTTCTTCCTTTGTTTATCCCAAACCTCCTTAATCAGTGCACATGTCTTTTCTATTTCTCCCCACTTTCCTGATGAGGAGTGAACTGTAGTTTCTATTGCATAGTTTCATTCTTTTTAAAGCATTATTTCATTTTCTTAGTGTTGCAAATTCTGTTTTTCGTGATGAGCAGTGAAGTCTCTCTCCTGGAGGTATATTCTTAGTGTTGCAAATTCTTTATTTTATTTTTTGAAGGATATTAGTTACCAAGTTATATTCATTTGATAGGCAAAAGATCCTTTTATTGAATCAATTGTATAAAATGTTTTTTTTTTGACAATTCAGCATATTAAAATAATAAAATACACTCTCAAAATATTTTTCACAATTGTTGCATCGTTTAAAAAATAAATAAAATCTTTAAAAGCCGATAACTTCAAATCTACAAATTCAAAATTCGCAAAATTTATATATTTGGAATCTATTTGTCCAGATCTATCAAACAACACTGTTGATGTAAAAAATTAGATCACTATAATTATTCAATCACAGATAAATAAATGAGACAAAGAATTTTATAGTGGTTTAGCCTTATAAGAATGGCCTACGTCCACTGTTATGATATTGCTGATTGTATTGGAATTCTCGATTACAAGTTATCTCAAGAAATTCCGGTCCCTCTACAATGAGGATTGTACAATGTATTTATAGCCCTGCGGCTGTAATGTGAAAGAGTAATACATTAAATGATGTACATATGAAAGGGTGATACATTCAATGCTCCTTAAGCGTATGCGTCTGAATGATAAGCATTTAATGAACGGTCAAACTGTTGGTTATCCCGCTATTAATGCTTTGTTCGAGGTGCAGCTCGGACCGCCTAAGCTTCTCGGTGCTCAAGAGTTCCTCGGAGAGTTCTCGTTCCTCGGAGCGTATGAGTTCCTCGGGGAAACAGTGTTCCTCGTTGTAGTATGGTTCCTCGGAGCGTGTGAGTTCCTCGGAAGTGTTTGTTGTTGCCACGTAGACTGTCACGTGTCCATGTCAGCAGACTAAATTTGGTATCAACAGAAGCCCCCAATGTTTCATAGTTCGAATTTTGAGGAGTATGGAACATTCTTTCTCGGTATATGATAGCTTTAAATAGTTCTCTTGATTTTTAGGAGTGTCTCCCTTGTATTTATTTCTCTTTCCAAATTCGTAGAATCAGGCTTTTTGAATTTTCACAACCGCCTCGATCTCTGCGTACTTTTTGTCCTTTTAACTGCCGGTAGCGTAATCGTTTCTTCTGGCTTCGATTGTCGCGCCCTTATTATTTCCCTAGCCGCCGGTAGCGTAATTGTTTTTTTTTGTAATCATTACTTTACCATTTCCCAAGGCAAGGTATTTAAACTTCACAGACACTCTCATCGTCTTCTACCTTTTCAAATTTGTATTTTCGAGTTTTTCATTGTCCTCTACTCTCTTGTGCGTTCATCCTTTTCATCGTTCGTTGTCAACAGCTCCACTCTTTCTCTGTAAGATCTTCTTCCTTCTTCTTCATTTCCTTTATTCACCATGGTTTACCCTGTTGAATCTCTTGATAAATTTCGCCCTGATTTTTCCATTCCCTCCTGGGTTGTTTTGGAAGAGCTTTCTGAGCCTTCTGATTATTTTCGTTTGGCTGAGGGACATTGGTTCCCCAGTCTCTTTATTGCTGAGTGTGGATTTTCCTTTCCACCCAATCCTTTGTGTTTGGAATTCTGTCAGTACTTTGACATTGTTCCTGCAAGAATAGCCCCCAACACATGGAGAATAGTTAATGGGGTGCATAGATTAAATCAAATCCATGAAACTCGCATAGGAATTCCTGAGATTATGTTTTGTTATAGATGGGCAGTGGGTGACAACACCTTTTATTTAAAAACTAGAATGTTAAATAGGGCTTTAGTGGTCAATCTCACTGATGCCAATAGGGATTATTTTGAGCACGGGGTTGTCATAAAAAATTGGCAACATGCTCCTTTATCAGGAGATGAAGTTTATCAGGGTCCCAGATGCCCTCCCTATGGCAATGGGATAGGTTATTCTTATTTCATTTTATTTATTTTGAAATTATGCTTCCTGTATGTTTGATAAAATGTGTCACTGATGTTTCAATGTTTATTTATTTGCAGTTGACAGTAAAAGAAAGTGTCCAAAGGAAGCAGACGTTAACATAAGACACTTGAAACTTATCTGGAGTCTGCATCAGAGTGTTACCGACGAGCACATTAGATCAGCCTCATATCTGCTGCAGTATAAGAGCTACACAACCTCTTTTACTGCTCGTCCAGTAATAAGTGAATCAGAGCCAGTACCAGCTTCCACCAATTCCTCGCCTGAATCTCACGTCCCTTTGAGTGAAAGAATGAAGAAGAGAAGACCTCCCACTCTCTTCGAGAAGTCTGCCTCTGGTGCTGGAGAGGCCAAAAGGAGTAAGATTGATGTCCCAGGGGAGGGGACAAAGAAGAATGATGCACCTTCCTCGGCTGCTGTTGTGAAGGTTGCCGAGAAGCCCGTAGTGGCTCCGAGCAGGTCTGCTGCTCCTGGAGAGGTGATTGTAATATCACCGACCAAGGGTTCTTCCTTGGTTGAATCTGTTCCTGTTCCCCCTAGGAGGCTGAAGAAGAGCTCCTCGGTCAATTTGGCTGACACCGTCACTCAGCCCCCAGTTACTGGTACTGGGGTTCCAACTTTTGTTCCCCCGAGCTCTGCCATGAGCTAGGTAAAGTCCTGGATCATTCCCGAGGTCCAAGGTACTGAAGAAAACCTTACTCGGGACATGGTCACTTCGTTAGCTGCTCGCCACCTTGCTTCTGTAAGTCTTCTTACTTTGAACTTTTCCTTTTTCCTTTGTTATTTCTGTTTCTGACTTGCTTTATTTTTACTTTCACAGTTGACGAGCTGCTTTAATATAATTCTGAAGAAGGATGAAGCAATTAAAGCTTCATGCTCCTCGTCCAGTGTGGAGGGAGCTCTGGAAGAAGCTATCAAGTCTTTGGACGATTCTCGCCAGACATATGCTACTGACAAGGCTGTTTGGGAGAAGAAGCTTGCCTCCACCGAGCAGGAGAAAACTCGAGCTGTTGATGTCTCCAAGGAGTTGGAGAAGAGAATAAAGGAGTTAGAAGGGAAAAATAAAGAGCTCGACGAGAAGCTCAAAACTGCTGGGGAGCTTGCGGATAAGCTCAGGATTGCTGAAGAGGAGTTGTCTCAACTTCGGGAGGTAAATCGGCAGAAGGAGGAGGCTGAGAAAAAACTGAAAGTTGCTGATGACCTGCTGTCCGAGAAGCTTTCCTCGAAAAAGTTGAAAAGGAAAATGGCTGTGAAGAAGTCCTTCAGTGCTGGCTGGGACAAGGGGTGGAACAAGGGATTGGCTGCCATGGTGTCACAAGTGGACTACGGAAGTCTCAAGTACTTCAGGGATGGATGGGTTGCTGCTTTACAGGAGCTGAAAGTGGATGAAAATTGCGAGCTCTTTCAGCAACACATCCCTGGTCCCCCTCCAACTCCTGAAGACTTAGAAGAGGACGAAGCTGCCTCCGAAGAGTCTTCTATGGTGATGGGAGATCATCCCTCAGCCATTCAGCCTGCTGCCGAGGAACTTCAGCAAATTGTTACTTCCTCCGAGCAATTTCCAGTGCTCCCCGAGCAACTATCCATTCCCTCCGAGCAACCTACTTCCTCGTCCCAGCCTCCCGAGAAGGTTTTGGGAGATAAGGAAAAGGTGTAGAGTTGTTCGGGTTTATCTTTACATTTTATTTTTCTTTTATCAAATGTAACCCAGAACTTGTAATTCTGAACTTTATGATCTAATAAAACTTGGAATTTTTACATACTGTTGTCTATCTTCTATTCATACTCTGCTTGTACTTCTTATTGATGATTGCTCTTTCTTTCTCTGCTAGTTTCTGGCCAGGATGGAATTACTATATGCCCATGATACAAAGCTGCTGCGACAATGTAATGAATACTTAAAGGCTGGTCACACAGACCTGAGTGCAGCACAAGTCGTCGACATCCTCGGCCAAGATGCTTCAGAATAGGCAGTTGAAGCATATCAATATCTGAAGTGTCTCCTTGATCGAGCAGTGGCCAATAATGTGGCCTATTATGATATGATCGAGGATCTCCAAGGCACCCTCGAAGACCTTCAGCTACAATACAAAGAATCCACTGCCCTGTTGCATGAGGGGTACGAGAAGAAGTATCAGCAACTCAATGCTGACAAGGGGTACGAGAAGCGCTTTGCTGGCTACGAGGTGAGGGAGAGAACTCTGAGGGGCGAAGTCGAGGAATGCAGACAAATAGCCGAGTTGCTGGAGCAAGAAAACAACAACCTGCAAAGGGAGTTGTCACAATTAAAGTCTGCAGCTTCCACTTCAAAAGCCTTAATCCCAGTGACTGATGAGGGACTCTCGTTCTTGGAGGTCGGAACGCCAACTTGAGGGACGAGTTGGAAACCTTGAAAAGGTCTGGCCCTTCTTCTTCTTCTCGGGGACGAGCAAGAGCACCTCGGGGACGAGCAAGAGCACCTCGTATTCCTATCGAGGAACAGAGGACTCAGTCTGCCTTAGAAAACCAGGCCTTCCAATTAATGGCGAAGAACCAGGCTTTGGCTGAAATGTCAAAAAAGATCAGGGACCTGGAAGAGCAGCTCTCCACTCAGAAGTCTACCTTGGAGAATAAAGAGATCTTCATCAAAAATCTCCACGAGCAGCTGGATAGATTAACATATCAATTCCACAAACAACCCAGGGAGTTCTGGATGGCTGGATACAACGAAGCTCTCTTTCACTTGGACGATCGTATCCAGAATGCCAATAATGAGGGATACAAGCAAGGCTGGTTGAATGCCTTAGGTGTGCTGCAACTCGAACAGGGTCATTACTTGTGGGACTACCATGATCCCGGGCTGCTCGACTTACATGTGCCACCATACAAACTGGATATGAGTTGGATCCCTGCTCGGGCCATTCCTCGGAGCTTGATTTCCAAATATCTCGGTGACTACAATCTCCATTCAATTGCCGAGGTATCTCGTCCCGAGCACCTCTTAGATCGACCATCCGTGATGAATGTCAGGATGTTAAAGGATCTCAACTTCATAAATTCTCCCCTGTCTTTAAATGATCCGCCTGCTGTCGAGGAACCTGTGTCAAAAGCAGAGGGGAAAAGACCAGTAGAGTAGGAATTTTGATGTAATAGTTAGTATACCTTTCAATATTAATGTAACTTTTATTTCGTAATCAATGTAATTTGTTTTGGATTTAATGAAAGACTTTCATTTCTATTCGCAATCTTAATTACTATTGTCTTGTAAAACACTTCATATTTGTGCATGTGTATCTGATAAAAGATAACAATATTGTGTAGTTTGTCGATCAACTTATTGTCGAGTAGTTTGAACTTGTGGTAATCATTTGGCAAAAATAATATTTTGTCTCTCAACCAACTTAATAATTAAAAAGTTACGAGTATCAAGAATGTTGCTCGATCACTTTAAATTTCACTTGTCGACCAACTACAGTTAGTGGATTTTTATCCCCGACCAGCCATAGTTGGTAGATTTTTCTCTTAAATGTTTTCGACCAACCAAGGTCGGTAAATTTTCTTTGTCGACCAACTACAGTTGGTGGGTTTCTATCCCCGACCAACCATAGTTAGTCTTTTTGAAATAATTTTACCTCCCGACCAACTCAAGTTGGCATTTTTGAGAATATATTTACTTCCTAACCGACATAAGTTGGCATTTTTAGGAATACTTTTATTTCACGAGAAACATATAGTTTTATTTCCCTTAGGAATACAAATTTTACTTCTCGGAGGAATACAAGTAGCTTTACTTCCCGGAGGAATATTCGTAGCTTTACTTCCCGGAGGAATATTGGTAGCTTTACTTCCAGGAGGAATATAGGTAGCTTTACTTCCCGGAGGAATATTGGTAGCTTTACTTCCCGGAGGAATATGGTAGCTTTACTTCCCGGAGGAATATTGGTAGCTTTACTTCTCGGAGGAATATTGGTTTCTCGACCAACCTTAGTTGGCATTTTTGAGAAAATTTTTTGTAGCATGAGCTTTGCCGAGTAGTGTGTAGCACTAGTATTCCCCGAAAAACTTTCAATAAAAAGAAAGAATTCGACAGAATATCTTCATTTTATTCATCACTGATAATATTTGTGCAGGTGCTCTGCGTTCCATGCATTCTTAAACTCCTCCCCTTCTAGAGTTGCTATTCGGTAAGTTCCTGGTCGAACAACTTCTGTAACTCGGTATGGTCCATGCCAGTTTGCCTCCAGCTTATTGTGCTTTTGAATGACTTTCTTCAGCACATAATCTCCTTCTTTCAGGTCGCACTTCTTCACCCTTTTGTTGTAGAACAAAGCTGTTCGCTGCTGGTAAGCAGCATTTCTAATGGCTGCTTCTTCTCTAACTTCCTCGAGCATGTCTAAATCCAGTCTTCTCATTAAGTCGTTGACAGGGGAATTGAAATCCAGTACCCTATGTGTTGGGAGGCCCAACTCGGCAGGTATAATAGCTTCACTTCCAAACGCCAGCATGTATGGTGATTCTCCAGTTGCTACTCGGGCAGTAGTTCGATAAGCCCAAAGTACTGATTGTAACTCGTTGATCCAGTTTGCTTTTGCATCATCTAATCTTTTCTTCAAACCATTTAGCAGCGTTCTGTTTGTCACTTCAGTTTTTCCATTGCTTTGAGGATGGCCTGGTGCTGAGTGGACCTTCAAAATGTTTGACTGATGGCAATAGGCAGCGAACTCCTCGTTATCAAATTGTGTTCCATGATCAGTGATGAAAGCATGAGGAAGACCATATCGATAAATGATGTTCTTCCAAACAAATTGGTATACCTTCTCGTACGTCATATCAATGAGTGGCTCAGCTTCTACCCACTTAGTAAAATAATCCACTGCGACGACGAGGTATTTGAACCTTCCTCTGGTCGTTGGCAGTGGCCCAACCAAATCAATTCCCCACATGGCAAATGGCCAAGGGGAAGTTATGGGTGTCAACAATGCTTGTGGAGTTCTTCGTATGGAGGAAAAATGTTGGCACTTGTCACATTTCTTTGCATAGGCTATACAATCAGCCCTCATCGTAGGCCAGTAGTATCCCTGTGTCATCACCCTTTGTAAAAGCGTCCGACCTGCTATATGTGCTCCACAAGACCCTTCATGGATCTCTTCAATCAAATCTTTCACCTCGGAGGGATGTACACATCTCTGCAAACCTGCCATAATTCCTCGTCTATACAGAATACCATTAGTTAATACATACCGAGCAACTTTAAACTTCAATCTCTTAGCTGCGAGCTTGTCAATTGGTAATTCTCCCTCTACAATATATGCCCTGATGGGATCCATCCAAGATGGTCCTAAATCAAGGGTAATAAAGTTCATCATCAGATCTTCATCTATACTCCGACCAGCCAACACTTCAATTGGGATTGTTCGTCGTAGCTCGGTGCGAGTAGCTGATGCTAGTCGAGCTAAGGCGTCTGCTCTCGCATTCTCCATTCTTGGTATTCTGACCAGCTGAATAGCGGCAAATTCTGACACCAGCTCCTTTGCCTTTGCATGATATCTGATCATTAATTCTCCTCTAACTGCATATACTCCCAACATTTGATTTACAATTAATTGAGAATCACTGAAAACAATAACCTACTGCGCCTCCATAATTTTCGCTAAATTAAGTCCTGCAATCATGGCCTCATACTCAGCCTCATTGTTGGAATCTTTGAATTGGAAACGTAGGGCGTATTCCATGTCGACCTCGTCCGGAGTTCTCAAAACTATCCCTGCCCCACTGCCTACTGTGCAAGATGAGCCATCTACATATAGCCTCCATATAAGTAACTCGTCTTCAAATTTCTGATCAGTCAGAGTTCCTCAGTGAAATATTTGTTGCTTCCTTTCATCCTCCCTGGGTATTTCTTGCTCTTCTTCGATCATCTCTCCTTGCTCTTTTACCAATCAGAATTGGTCTGAGCTCGAATTTGATGATCTTGTAACATCCACTTGCCCTTTTACCAACCGGAGTTGGTCTGAGCTTGTGTTTGTTGATCCTGTAACATCCACAGGTTGATCGGCGAGCAACTTTTGCTCCTCGGGGGTATCAGGATATGTGAACTCTGCTATAAAATCTGCTACAGCCTGCCCTTTTAGCGATGATCTGGGTTCATAGACTATATCATATTCACCGAGCTCTATTGCCCAGTACATCAATCTCCATGATTTTTTTGGTTTATGAAGGGCTTGCCTCAATGGCATATCAGTATATACGACTATGGTATGAGCCTGGAAGTATGGCCTCATTCTCCTACTCGCTTCAATCAACGCCAGTGCTAACTTTTCCAGCCTTGGATATCTGATCTCTGCTCCTCGGAAGGCCTTACTCGTATAATAAATAGGCTTCTGCACTCCATTCTCCACTCTGATCAACGCCGAGCTAACTGCATTCTCCGACACTACTAGATACAAGTATAATTTTTCTCCCATCACTGGCCTGGACAACAGTGGAGGTGCTCCCAAGTATTTCTTCAAGTCTTGAAAAGCCTTCTCACATTCATCATTCCACTCAAAAGTCTTTCGGAGTGTCTTGAAGAATGGGAGACATCTGTCAGTTGCTCGTGATACAAATCTGTTGAGTGCTGCTACTCGTCCTGTGAGACTCTGTACTTCCTTCTTCGTCGTTGGAGATCGCAGCCCTAATAGAGCTTTGATCTTTTCAGGATTTTCTTCAATGCCTCGTTGATTGACGATGTATCCGAGAAACATGCCTTCTCGTACTCCAAATATGCACTTCGTCGGGTTCAGCTTCATTTGATATTTATCCAATTGATCAAAAGTCTGACTTAAGTCAACTAGATGGTCGACAACTTTCTTGCTTTTTGTCAGCATATCGTCAACATAGACTTCCATATTGCAACTGATTTGTTCAACAAAAACCTTGTTCATCAGCCGCTGATATGTCGCACCTGCATTTTTCAAACCAAAAGGCATAACATTATAACAATAAGTTCCCCTAGGGGTAATGAAAGAAGTACTCTCCCTGTCTTCAGGTTTCATTTTAATCTGATTGTATCCAGAATAAGCATCCATGAAACTCAGCAACTCGTGTCCCGAGGTAGCATCTACCAGCTGATCAATTCGGGGCAATGGAAAGTGATCCTTTGGGCATGCTTTGTTGAGGTCGGTGAAGTCTACACACATCCTCCATTTGTTGTTCTTCTTTTTTACCATCACCACATTTGCTAACCAGTCTGGATATTTAACATCTTCAATGAAACAAGCTTTCTAAAGCTTCTCGACTTCCTCCTGTATAGCTTGATTCTTCTCGGGGCTGAATACTCTTCTTATCTGATTCACTGGCTTGATCTCCTTATTCACATTGAGCTCGTGACATAAGAAATTTGGGTCTATCCCCGACATATCTTCGTGACTCCACGCAAAAGTTTATTTTCTGCTTCTAAGGAAAGTTATCAATTCCTGTTTCAATGAGGCTTCCAACGACGAACCTACTTGAGTAGTACGTTCAGGGTGCTCGTCGTCCAGAATGATGTTTTCAGTAGCTTCCACCACTTGACCCTTCACGAGTTGTGACTCATCTCTAGGATCCAATGTTTCAATTTCTGCACCTTCATCCACTTGATAGGTAGTAGTCTTTTTCCTTGATTCTTCCAGTTCTTCTTGCTCGGCGGATGAATAATAACATTCCCGAGCTACTTTCTGATCGCTTTTCACAACTCCTACTCCAAAATTTATTAGAAATTTTAGGCACTGATGCACTGTAGATGGTACAGCTTCGAACTTCTTCAATCCTATTCTTCCCATGATGATATTGTATGATGATTGAACATTCTTATCCATCACGAAGAAGCGTATTCTTTCTGTTCGACAAGCAGGACACGTACCAATGAATATATCCAACTTGATCGTCCCAAGTGGAAATACTTTCTCGCCAGCAAAACCGATGAGGGGTCTATGATAAGGCTCCAATTGAGATAGCTTTAGATTTAAACTATCGAAGCACGAGTAGAACATGATGTCTGCCGAGCTACCATTGTCTACCAGTACTCTTAAAATCATTACTTCCTTCATTCTCATCTTGATCACCAGTGGGTCATCATGAGGATATAGAACACCTGCAAGGTCATTCTTTAAGAAACCAATGACCAATTTCTCTTTATTCACCTTTCTCGGGCGATCCTCTTCAGCTAGATTTATTCGCTGAATGTACGAGCAAGCTTGAGCTTCACCGAGGTAAGCTTTTCTCTCTGCAGTAAGATCTCCTCCTCCTTCATCTCCACCTGTTATAACATTACAGTCAAATGACCCAAAGCGTATTAAAAATACCTCTCGTTCTGGTTGCCTTGGTCTCTTGGGAAGATCGGGGTCGTCTTCTGGATCAACTTCATGGTTTCTTTTCTTGTTCTCCTCTCCTCTACGAGGAGATCTAGACCTCTCTCTTGCTCGATCGTTGTTTCTTCTTTCGTTTCCCCGATCAACATACTTTGACAGTTTTTCTCGTCTGATGAGTGTTTCAATCTCATTCTGAAGAGCTATGCAATTTTTGGTCATATGGCCATGATCTTTATGAAACTCGCAATACTTCGCCTTATTCCTCTTGTCAGGGTCTGCTTTCATTTTCTCTGGCCAGTTTAGTTCCTCGTTGTCCTTGATTTCTTCTAGAACATGGTTGATATCCTTCTTCAAAGGAGTATAATTATCATATTTCTTCATTACGTCCCATACCGACCTAGTTTTTGAATGTTTGTCATTACCATTGTTCTTGTGCTCTTTCTTCTTAGCTTTATCACCTTCCACCTTGGTTTCTTTAGCATCCATATTCTTCTTCGCAGCCATAGCCTCCTCGGCATTCATAATTTTGGACGCTTTTCCCATCAGGTCTGACATGGTTCGAGGTGGATCTTTGGCCAAAGTGTAGTACAACTTGTTCGGCAGTAGTCCACTCATCAAGGCAGTAATAGCTGTCTTCTCCTCATAATCAATGACTTCCAATTTCTCGTTATTAAAACGAGTTATGTAATCTCTGGTACTCTCACCAACCTTTTGTCTAACACTTAACAGATGTGCTACTCGTTTAACTGGCTTTGCCCCAAAACAGAAATTCCCAATGAATAACTCGGCCAGTTGAAGAAAGGTTAAAATCTTACCCCGAGGAAGATTATTATACCATATTTGAGCAGATCCGGTAAGAGTTCCCGAGAATGCTCTGCATCTCATCTCATCTGGAACAGCGTAGATGTCGGCTACAGCCTGGTATTTTTCTATATGAAGGACAATGTCAGTCTTTCCCTCATATTTGGGGGTCACAACAGGTGCTTTGAATTTTGATTGTGTTGGAAAATCTACAATGGCCTGGACAAAAGGTGTTCCTCGAACAAAGGTTCGTCGTAGAGGGTTCTTGGCCTTAGCCATTTCCCCTAATCTATCCTCCAGCCTCTGAATAGAGCCTTTCCATGCATCATTTCTTTCCTCGGGCCTGTTGGTTCGAGCAACTGATCGCGTGGATGTGGCTTCTTGAGATCTATCTTGACGAGCAGCTGGTCGCTCATGGACAGATCCTTTCCTTAAATCTGATGGTCGTCAAAAACTCCTCGATACGACTTTAGGAGGACTTCTACTCCTTCTAAGTCCTAATCGATCAAAAGGTGATACCCTGCTTAACCTCTCTAACGCACTAGTCCTTTCTGGAGAAAGAGTGATACGTTGTTCTGTATCTGTGGCTCGCACTGACGAAGTTCGTCCAGCTTGATAAGAAAAATCTTCAGATTCCTCATTGCGATATGAATTGGTACACCTAGTACGTGAGGATGGTGCACGGGTGTTTCTTTGAATACTCCGCAATCCTGAATGGGTTGGTGCACCGCCATGAAGGGTTTGGATGAGTTGTCGCATTGTTTCTTGCATGACGGTCTGGCCCTGAGCCAGATTTGTCATTATTCCAGCCAGATCTGGAATACTTGGTGGAGCAGATGGATTTGGAGGGGTTCCAGCGTTTCGATTGCTGGATTCCGGAATGTCAGCCATTCGTAATGGATTGTTTTTGGTGAAAAACGATATTACCAGTCGTTTCCCACAGATGGCGCCAATCTGTTGATGTAAAAAATTAGATCACTCTAATTATTCAATCACAGATAAATAAATGAGACAAAGAATTTTAAAGTGGTTCAGCCTTATAAGAATGGCCTACGTCCACTGTTATGGTATTGCTGATTGTATTGGAATTCTCGATTACAAGTTATCTCAAGAAATTCCGATCCCTCTACAATGAGGATTGTACAATGTATTTATAGCCCTGCGGTTGTAATGTGAAAGGGTAATACATTAAATGATGTACATATGAAAGGGTGATACATTCAATGCTCCTTAAGCGTATGCGTCTGAATGATAAGCATTTAATGAACAGTCAAACTGTTGGTTATCGCGCTATTAATGCTTTGTTCGAGGTGCAGCTCGGACCGCCTGAGTTGCTCGGACCGCCTAAGCTTCTCGGTGCTCAAGAGTTCCTCGAAGAGTTCTCGTTCCTCGGAGCGTATGAGTTCCTTGGGGAAATAGTGTTCCTCGTTGTAGTATGGTTCCTCGGAGCGTGTGAGTTCCTCGAAAGTGTTTGTTGTTGCCACGTAGACTGCCACGTGTCTTCACTTTATTGATCCATGTCAGCAGACTAAATTTGGTATCAACAAACACCATATTCGATATTGTTTGACGAAAAAATCGAAAAAGATAATTTTACTGTTTCTGTAAAACTTCCATTTTTTCCGACGAAAACTCTTATTCTCCAGCTTGGGCGATGGTGTCGCTGGCGCAGATCGGAACAAACAAAGAAATAGACAAAGAGAGAGAGAGAGAGAGAGAAGAGAGAAATACTTCGACGAGAATTTCGGCAGCGTCCGGTGAGATTTTTCGGTGGGCTATATCTGGCGAGTCTCCGATGGAGTGGGATGGAGTGGAGGTGGGCATGGGGGTGGGGGTGGAGATGGGGCTACTAGAGAGAAAAATAGTGTGATATTATGTATTTATTTTTAGAGAGAGAGTATGGGACTTAAAATGGGTATATGTTGAGAACACACTATATATTGACTTACTTAAGTCTACATATATTGGAGTTCCAACTAGTTTGGATATCTAGACAAAATATATTAGATTTTTATGAGAACTCCATCTCCTCAAAGGTTCAAAATCATTGAAGAAATTCAGTCCAAGAGAACTTTCAAAGGGAAGTTCATTCTAACCCTAAAATCACAAATAAGACACTTGCACTGCATCATACATATCATTTATTTGTTTTAATGATTTTTTAACACTTCAAATCTTTGTAAAATCAATTCAATTCAATTCAAATCATTTTATAAAATTTTAAATAATTTTCAAATGATTTTTGAATTAATTAAAATGTGTTTTTAAAAGTGTTGTGGGTAAAAATCGAATTTTAGAAATTTATTTTCTATGCTGATTGTTTGCCTGGGTAGAATCCAAAAGCGCTAGAGAATTAGAGGTGTGCTTTGTAATTACTTTCATACACACATTTTTGCCTCCATCTCGTGCGTACACGTGTTGGTAACCTATCGAGTGGATTTTTGTTTCTTGTTAGACACAAAACTCGTACACATCCTCAGCCATTGGATCAATCTAATCAACGTACTGCATGTGTTTTGACTCAATCCTTGTGAACCCAGTTTAAACCAATCAGTGTGCATTTAACCCACCACCTGTGTCAAACCGTTGGATTTAAGTTAATCTCTCAAGACTCAATCCTAGACATTGGACTGAGGTCTATATTCTGTATCCTTTTACGATTAGTATAAAAAGGATCCAAGCCTCAATATTTTGAAACTTTTACCATTTCGTTATTTCTGAGAATAAAGAAAGAGTAGAGAGAAGAGAGGGAAAGAATGGATAGAGATTAGAAGAAGAAACCCTTATTTTCTTCGTAATTCAAACCTCTGGGTGTTTTGTAATACCCCGTAATTTTATTGATTTTTATTTAATGGATTAATTAATTAAATGAGAATTAATAGGAAATTAATCCGGATTTATATACTAGCGAGACGCGAGTTGGTATTTGATTATGATGATAATATTGAATATTACTGAGTACATATGGTAATTTATGAGTATTGTAAGTATTAAAATTGTCAAGAGTTATAAATACGATAATTTGGGAAATTAAGTTGGGACGTGCGTGCTAGTCGCGTCAGAAATCAATTTAAATAGATTTAAAAAGTAAATTATATTTTTATCAACCGTATGGTCATTTTGAGTGCGCCAACGTGTCCGAAAGGGTCAAAATAGTCAGAAAACACTAGTCGGGGGTTTAATTTAGGTCCCAGAGCATTTTTGGGCCAAACTGACAACCCGAAAGAGTATTTTGGTAATTTTAAAAATTAAGGAATTAAGACCCACGAATTTTAGAGTGTATTTATATATTATTAGAAGTGCCATTAAGGCCATTATCATCCAAAAACAAGAGAGTGGGCTACGTGAGTTAGAGTGAAGTTGAAAAAGGGTTTCCAAACCAAAACCACCACCCACCACCACCATTTTGGACGGAATTGTGACCGGAAAGAAGAGAGAACCAGCCTTTGAACACCAGCAACGAATTAGAATATAAAACTTAAGGCAAGTGATTTGGTTTCATTAGTTCAATGAATATTTCTTCCATGCTTAATGTAGAAATTATTGATTGTCTTGAAAGATTTGATGAAAACCCAATGAATTTGATGTACAACTCTAAACTTTGGTTAGGAATTATATGTAGATCTATTCTGAACGAATTTAGCACCCCATTTTGATGATTTAAAAACTAATTAAAGAGGAGATTTATCATTGTTCTTGAAGAAAATAGAAAACTAGGATTTTTATTGAAGTTTTGATCCATATAAGGCCAATGATTGATGATTAAAAGGTTTTGGAACGTTAACAATGATATATTTTGGTTGTATGATGATCCTATAACGTTAGATTAGATTTTCATACCTTGTAATGAAGTTTTAGGACAAATTTTGGATTGAAAAACGAAGCAGGCCGTAGCCTATTTGGTGCGTTCGATCTATCGATAGTCCCAGGTCGATCGATCGACGACCATCGATCGATCGAAATTCAAGGTCGATCAATCGACCTTCCCAGAATCGGTTATATTTTTCCTTTGTTGGATTTTAACAATTTCGACCTTAGAGAATTACCGGTGGGGACTTTGTGAATACTCTTAGATTCAAGGAAGACCAGTAGGCATATTTGTGAGACTCGAATTATAACTAGGCATATTGGGAATTATATTAAACTTAATAAGGCTCGACGAGTGTGATACTATTTGAGATTGAGAATTGATGAGTAAGTTTTAGATAGTTGGATAATATAAAGTTAATGGCATAAATGAGGACCTTAAGAATAGTGGATTTAAATGTGGAAATAATATGAGACTTGGTAACCTTGGTGGGTTAGGCTTTAGGTACTTGAAACTACGACGTGAGATGTGCCGACGGTCTATATTATATATAATTCGGAGACTTAAAGATGTACAAATTGGAATAACGGTATAGGAATGTAGAATATACCTTATTTAATGTTTTAAGATATCTAAGTGGTGTGATTGCTTAGTATATGGACTTATGTGTATAACATACCTACCATACTTGCTATCACAGGAGGTCGGCTTTCGAACTAGGCCATCTAATCCTTGTGTGCCTACGGGGGGATTTAGATTGGTACCTTAAGGACATAGGGCTGTGAATGACTTATTTGTGAGTTAATAAGTCAGCTGACCATGGGAGCGTAGGTATGTGCGTGACCCATGGGTATGTGAACTATGTTCGCCTCCATTATGTGTGATTTTTGCTTATTGAGACGGTTCCTGAGAGATTCGGAACACGTGGTCCTTATGTACGTGATGTACCGGGATTCGATAGCAGAGTATGTGTGCACCGCAGCTTAGCCTAGGGGTGCCCAAATTGTATATTTGTGATGAGATTAATATACTTGTAATTGAAATGGACTCTTTATTTAAGTGTAAGTGTGAATATTCGTGACGTTTTAGTAGAGATAAAAATGGGAATTTCCATAGTAATTATTGTAAGGAAATCTGAGAAATAAAAAGGATGACACGCATAGGTTATATTAGAATGTCTGGTTTTGACTCTCATAATTATAACGTAAAGTCATGTTGTGAATAGTTAGTGGTATAACTAGGACGGGTTACGGATACGTTAGATGTGCACAATTAGTTGAGAGGTGAGGAACTCATGTGAGTGCACGCAAATAACATGTATTTTATATTCACTGTTTAATGTTATTAAACACTTGCTATATTTTAAACCGTTTTCACAATCGGGCTCTGACCCGTTTGCTTTCAAATCTATTTTTCTTGAAAAACCTTTTAGGTGCACAGCCACAGGGATGCCAAGCTTAGGAGTTCCATTTCAGTGACGTGCTGTAGCTGTTGTTGAAGTTACAGGATCTCGATTGTAGACGCCTCTACATTCTACTTGACTCTATTTCAGATTTATTTCCCCTGTTAGGGAATGTCGCCCTTTCCTTTTAGAGACAGCCTTATCATGCTCAGTTTCATTTTAGTTTTTGAATTTATTTAATTAATTAATAGTTCGGACTTTGTATTTGGTTTTATTCAGTATTTGGATTATTCAGGGGAGTGTTACTCCAGACTCATTTTATTATTCCCTTATTATCTTGATGTGACTGTGATGTGATGGTAGTATCGTTTAGCTAATAATTTTTATTGGTTGCATGTTAATTTAATTTAATAAAATTTGACAACTCACTTTTTAAATATTAGGTGGCTAGTAATTGTTTAAATAAATGTTTTCGACAGTGATGCTACGAACTGAACCAACTTGACATTTTGTATTAAATTGAATAAAGGAGTAGCTACCCGGTATTTAATTAGTCGGGGTGTCACAGGTGGTATCAGAGCATCAGGTTCTAGTGTCCTTAGGATCTGTACGGCTTGTTATGTTTCCGCGTAACGTCCTTTGAGATAGAGCCCTATTATTAGGATTGTTGCACTCCTTGATTTAGTTTTGTAGACTACGTTCTTCTGCTAGAATGATATGTATGGTCGATGGACTAATATAAATCTGTTAAATTTTAGATGTCGCTCTTGAGGGAAGTACAAACAAAAACTGACGAGGGAATGAATACTGGACAAGAACAAAGAGTACCCCAGGTACACCAAGAAAGAGTGGGAATCACTGAGATAGCAAATATCGTGGCACAGGCAGTGACTACCGTAATATTGCAGTACCAAAATAACAGTGTGCAGCTTGTAGGGGCAAGAGAATGAGAGAAGTAGATCAAAATGTTATTGCTAAGGTTAGCAATAAAAGGGAAATACCACCTCAGCAGCGACAAGTGTCTCAGGGTCACCGTCAGAGGGGCAATAAAAATGGCGAAAAGGGCCAAACTCGCCAGATCTAATAAAGCCAGGAGAAGAGAACTTCCACCAAGAGGTGTTTTAAATGTGGGAGAAATGGCCATACGCGTCGGGTCTGCCTAGATTTGGCTTGTAATAAACCTCATCCTAATCAGCAAGGACAATAAGGCCTAAAAAGGGAAGGGCTTCAGGGTCAGTGTCATAAGTGTGAACAGCAGGGTCATCGGTGGAGGGACTGCCCGCAACCAGGTAAAGTGCCAGGGCAGGATGCCCAAAATAATGAAGCCTGGGTAGTTACCCCAACATCGCAGTCACCACAACAACATCAAGGGGTACAGTATGGATGTGTCTATAATGCCCGATATGTGGTTATACCATTTATACCGCAACTACCACATGCGTTTGGAGGTACGATACTTCATTATTAATTATATCCTTTAAGATAAAAGAAAAATCTCGAATAACTTAGATGTGTTATAGTTTATTCCTATGCATTGAAAAACGTGAGTGTAAAATGCATTCTTATCCTGTTATATTTTGAATTAGCTACAACAGTTTGAGTGTTAATAAACCATTATAGTTGTAGTATGACGTTCATTAGAAATTGTACTAAGTGTCACTTGAGTGGAGGCGAAGCTATATTTATATTTATATATTTCTTATGGTGGCATATAAAGACTTCGTCAAGACATCGTCTGGTTATATTTAATTTCGGTGGGTAAGGATGTCTATTAAGAAAAATTCAAGATTTGTTAAAATGTTTCTAAGAGTGGGGACTATTCCGTAGTATGCAATCGAGTCTAACGCCAATATAGTGGGAGGATTGTGTCGAGTGTAGCCTCACGTATCAAGAGAGACTTAAGTTTCATTATTGAAACTAAGTTTTTCTAAAAGAGAACATCACACGATTTTATGTTTCTCTTTTCAGATCTAGTATTGTAGATTTATTCTGTTTCAACGAGTTTTTGAAATAAAAAACTTCTAGTTTCAAAATATTTTTTTCAGATCTAGAGAGTTGTGTGTTTTTAGTTTTCTATTTCATGTTTTATGAAATACTGGTGTACAAAAATAAGAAGGAACACAAAGAACTCTTATTACAGTTTTGAGGCGTAACCATAGATCTGAAAAGAAGTTTTATTCCAAAAATTGTTGAATCCGTCTTTACATATTAAGTCTGAATCTGTTTTAATAAAGTCGACTTCTAGTTTAGTTTGGATCTCAATTAGAGGTTTACAATTTCAAAAATATTTTCAAAACCCAAAAATTGTTTAAGACCTTGAACCGTCTTCTGAGCAAGGTATCCTTGAGATCTGTGGATAAATAAAAGATCAAGAAGTCTTAGCTTGAAAAATCGAGATTCAGAAATAACCTATCATTTTAGAACTACTGTAATTTGTTAGGAAAGTTTATATAAATCTTGATAGGGTGAGTAGTATGATCGCATATAGTAGCACATCACAAACACTATCTCACACGAACACTTAGACACTGTGGTTCTGTCTGAGAATCTTGAATTTGAAAGAGTTGCTAGAATCAGAATTCAAAGAGAAGGAGATTAATGAAAAAGCAGAGAAGCAACAAGAAAAGATCAATCCAATTCAGATTACCTTTGGAGTGGATAATATCATGTAGGTACATTCTTAACTTAGGTTAGGATCTTTGTGGTTTGCTTAATTATTGTAAATTGATTTTCATTCTAGTGAATTTTTGTTTTGTGCCGTAGAGCGCACCATGGATGTTTCCCTTGATTAAGGGTTTTACCACGTTAAAAATTCCTGGGTCTATTTCTTTGAATGTTCTTAACTGTTGTTGTGATTGGGACAACATGGTAACTTTAGTAGATGTTTATTAAAAATTAAAAAGAAGGTAACAAACTATCAAATTTAATCCATACATTCAGAAACCTTTTATAACCCATCTTGTGTTTTTTCGAAAAGAGTTTTGCCCAAAAAGTTTATTCGGAGTTTACTCAATTTATAACATTCTGTTATTAACCTTGTAAACAAGCTTTTAGTATTAAAGCCTTTCTTCATATGTGAGGGTACATTTGTCTAAATATATGTACTTTATAATGAAAAAGGACTTGGTGCATTAAAAAGAAGTTAATGGGATTTAATACATCTTTAACTCAATAAATGAGACTAGCCTTGAATTATCCCTTTAATTAAACAAAGTTCAAAGCTAAAAAAAATAAAAGCAAACAACAAGCCCAAAGGCCGACCCAACAAAGGTAACACCCAAAGGAAAACAAAACAAAAAAACCCAAAAATACAAGGCATAAGAAAACTCGACCCACAAAGCAACTAAGCCACCCGTGAAAATTGACATGTTTGATAAAAAAAAACTCCCAAATACAACACGTTGCACCATCAAATTGATAGCCAATCATCTCAAAGACAATGTTAATAAGACAATCTTTTAATATTTAAAGTGTTATGATTTGGAGGTATATTCTATCGGGGTTGTTAGATGGAAATAATGGGTGAAAATAAAAGCACATACACAAAAAAAAACATGTTGTCTCACTCTTTCTCACGACCTCACCCCACCTCTCTTACTGCTTCTTTCTCACTCTTTCTAAAATTTTGAATTATTTTTAATTCTAAATGATTTTTAGTTTTGTTTTTAATTTATTTTATATATTTAAAATTATTTTAATTCAAAATGCCAGGTGGCAGTTAAAGTTAACGGATTTTTTAATGATTTTGGATGAAGTTTTTTTTAATTAAAATATATTCAAGTTTAAAATCGAGAATTAGTAAAGTATTAACGTAAAAAGACAATATTTTATATAAATTTGAACACTAAAAACAACAGGAAGATTAAAGAACTTACAATTCGTGATTACAGTAATCACTGATGTTTATTGAAGATGATCGAGTCGATTGTTGGACACTCTCTTCATAAGATATAATCGCTCCCATAATGGTGCTTACTACTATGAAAAATGGGTATCCACCTCCCAGAATGAAATGGTATCGGCATGCGCAAGAAGCACTACAATGTGCTTGCCCTAAGAATAAAAAATGGTGATACTTTCTCTCACTCGAAAGAAGAAGAAGTACAAAAGAAAATATTTTTTGGAATAAATAAAAGATGGCAAAAGGCTCTTATTTATAGACCCTCAAGCGTCTTTTTCGAAGATATATGTTTGTTCGTGAACAAACATAAGAAACGACCAATATTTTATTGATTAGACAATCTAGATTTAATGAAATTTTGAAATCAATTAAAACGGTGATGTTTTTAGTGACTTTTCACCGACGTTTTAATTATTAAAACGACAACATTTTCAGCGACGATTTTAAATAGGGGTAGTTATGGTATGTTTTTTTTCCTTATCTTTTTTCGTTTGAAAAATTATTATTTTGGTTTATTATTTCTCATACGCATAAACCAAAATTACTAAAACCAAAAGTACCAAAAACTTGTTGATTAGTTTTGACTTACACATTTAAAAAATCGATTTACCAAATGTCATCATTATCATCCTTGCTTTAATCCCATCACATAGGGTCGGCCACATGGATTCTCCTTTTCCATTCTAATCTATTATAAGCAATATTATCATTCAAATTTAATTCCTTAAGATCTCTCCTAATAATTTCCTCCTATGACAACTTAGGACTGCCCCTTTCTCTTTCACCCTCTATTTTTAATAATCTTCCTCTTGTTATAGGTACATCCATTGGTCTACGCAATACATGTTTGTATTATCTAAGTTTACTTTATCTTAATTTATCACTGATGGGAGTTACTCCTAACTTTTCTCTTACATAATGGTTTTTAATCTTGTATTTTCTAGTAATTCTTATCATCAATCGGAGCATCCTCATCTCACTAATATGAAAATTTTGCTCATGTTTTTTCTTTAAAGCCCAACACTCCGTTCCATGGAGGGTCACTAATCTAACAACTGTTCTATAAAACTTTCCTTTTAATTTATTAGTTATCCTCTTATCGCATAACACCCCACTTACTTGTCTCCATTTTACCTAACCAATTGATATTCTACTTGTAACACCCTCATCAATATACCCATTACTTTGTATCACTAAACCTAGATAACAAAATATATTAGTTTGATTTCTCACTTTTTCTTCAATCTTTAACATTATGCTATTAGACACCTCATTATTAAATTTACATTCCATAAATTCAGTATTCTTTCTACTGATTTTTTATCACTTAGACTCTAAAGCATTTTTTTAAGTATCTACTCTCCTCGTTAATGCCTCATTTGAAATGTCTATTAAAACTATATCATCTGCAAACAACATACACCGTGGGACATCTTCTTGTATGTACTTAGTAATCTCATCTAATACTATAACAAATAAGTAAGTACTTAATGTCAATCCTTGATGTAGACCCATTTTAATCGTAAAACCATTAGTTTCCCCACAAATAGTTCTTACTCTAATATTTGTGTAATCATATATATCTTCAATAACTTTAATATAAATCATAGGGATTCTTTCTCTTTTTAAAGCCCACCATATTATATCCCTAGGTACTCTATCATATCCCTTTTCTAAATCTATAAAGACCATATGTAAATTTTTATTCTTACTTCTACATTTATCCAATAATTGTCTTAATATGTAAATAGCTTCCGTGATTGATCGCCCTGGCATAAATCCAAATTGATTTTTCGAAATAATTGACTCACTTCTTAGTCGTTGTTCTATAACATTTTTCCATAATTTCATAGTGTGATTCATTAGCTTGATCCTTCTATAATTACTGCAGTTTTGTATACCCCCTTTGTTTTATACAAACATATTATGGTTCTTTTCCTCCACTCATCTGCCATGCTTTCTTCTATTAAAATTTTATTAAATAAACATGTTAACCATTCTATCCATAGACAACTCTCTATGGGTATTTTATTCGAGCTAACTGCTTTATTCCTTTCCATTTTTTTATTAATAGATCTATTTCTTTTTTAGTAACCGAACATACCATTCCTATATTCGGTTTTATGTTCTCGACATCATTTTGGGGGATATTCTTCATTTAATAGTCCTTGAAAATACTCTTACCATCTATCTAGAATATCTTTATCTTTAATTAATATATTTTAATTTATGTTTGTAATACACTTAACTGGACCCACATCCCTTGTTAATCTATCTCTATTATTTACCAATTTACATATCTCCTTTTCAGTTTCCTTAGTATTTAATTTACTATAAAGATTATTTAGTGTTTTTTGTTTCGCGTTTCTAATAATATTTTTACTTCACCTTTTATTTTCTTATACCTTTAAATCCTCTTTATTTGGACTCTTTTGTCACTATTTAAAACTTACTCATTTCTTTTGTATTATCTGTTGCAATTTCTTGTTCCACCACCAAGTCTGTTTTTTAATGATTTTTTTTCCTTTAGTCGCACCTAAAATTTTATTACCTATTTTCTCAATATCATTTTTTCTTCTTGATCAAATGTTATTAACATTGTCGTTCCAATTCCACTTCATGCTTAGCAGAAACTGCTGCCTAAATTCTATCTCTTTGCACCCTTTAAATCATTCCATTTTATATTTTGATAACCTATTTTCCCTTTTCAGCACTTAAATCATTTAATGGCTAAATCTATTACTAGTAGTTGATGTTGATTTGTTAAGCTTTCACCTAGTATAACTTTACAATATTTGCAAGTGTTTAAGTCTCTTCTTCTAAGTATTCAATAATCTATTTGAGTTTTATTCTCCCCCCTTCTAAATATTATTAAATGTTCTTTTTAAAAAAAAAGCAGTGTTTGTTAACGCTAGATCGTAAGCCTTAGAAAATCCTAATATAGTTTTCCCTCCTTCATTTCTCTTACCAAAATCACAACCTTCGTGTAACCTTAAATAATCGTCCCGTTCTACTCCTACATGTCTATTCAAATCACCTCCTAAAAATATGTTTTCATGCGTTGGAATTTGTTATAATATTTTATCCAATGATTCCCAAAATAATTTATTTACATTTTCATCTAAAGCTCCTTGGGGCGCATAAGTACTTATAACATTCAATGTTGTTTTATTTAAGACAATCTTAATGTTTATTAATCTATCTCCCCATCTTTTAACATGCACCACTTTATCTTTCATATAGTGATCAACAACAATACCTACCCCTTTTATATGAATATCTTTCCCTCCCGAATAAAATAATTTATAACCTTTTCCTATCTCTCTAGCCTTTCACCTTTTTATTTAGTTTCTTGTAGGCATGCTATGTTGATTTTTCTCCATTTTAATGTTTCCATAAGTTCTTTACACTTGCCAGTTAGTGTTCCTAAATTTCAAGTACCAAATCGAATTTTATGCATGTTATTTTTTACATTTCTTCTTTTAACTAGAGAATCTATCATCAAGATTTCACATAAATTTTACAGTCGGCTAGTAACCTGACACTAACCCACCTCATTTCACATGCGGACTTGGGCACCGGTAGTGGTAGAGCCAAGGAGATTGATTAATTAATTAATTACTTAGTTAATTAATAAAAATACTCTTACAAATTAATTCACTAAAATAAATGTACTAAAAACTCAAGTCACAAATATGGTAAAATAACATAACTGCACCTCTATGTATGATAAAATGATAATAACTCTAGCCCATAAATTTACAAAAGATAACACTGTTAAAGCATAAAACTCCAATAAATATTCTACGCTCGTAAACAAAAATACGTAAAAAAATTCTATAAGTTAAATGATGACGAAGCAATATACGGTCGTAGTAAAGATGATACACCTTGTAATGGAAGCTTTACGTAATGCGTTGACTTTTTTCTCTTTCAAAATTCATCGCCAAATCTGTCGTCAACACTGGCCGGATAACAAACAGCGACCTCCGGTGGGTCACGATACAGATATATTTGAAACAAAGAAAATAGAGACAATCTGATCTAGGGGTACAACTTGTCCTTGCAACTTACCAAAAACAAAAAAACAAAAATCAACCCACTTTAAATATTTGAAAATGGAATCAATTCAAATCCTCAAAATTGAACGGATCAAAGAAATAGAAAACCTAATCGCTTTGAAAATTATATACCAAAACTATCTTCCAAAATATCGATTTAATATGCCAAAAGCCCAAGTTTTATATTATATTTTTAAATTTAAGGTAAATTACCCCCCCCCCCCCCCCCCCCCGACTATTGATTTTACACCCAATCCCTTTTCCTAAAACAATGTTGATAAAACATGATTTTATACATAAAAATGTTAAAAATTTGTTGAAAACTGGTTGGGTGTAAAAAAATCGATAGTTCAGGAGGTTTTGTGTAGTTTACCCTTAAATTTATATCATTAGTTGTACTCATTTATCACAAAAGTTAATATAAAAAATTGGTGGAATTTTTATCGCTAGAAACTATATATAACCTTTTCAAGTTAAGAACACATGCTTATATATTTTTTTGGTCTCTTAGACGAATTTTATGTGAATAATTCAAGTCTACACCTAAGTTTTTAAATATTTTATTCGTACGGTATATAACATATATTGATTATTACTTTATTTAGAAAGTATGTAATTTTTTCAAGTTAAGGACACGTGCTTACTTATTTGTTATCTCCGAGATGAACTCTTTTTAGTTCTTATGTGAGTAATCCGAGTTTACATTTAGGTTATTGAATATATTATGTGTACGATGTATAACATATATTTATTGTATGTGTTAGTTTATGTATATTGCATTTGAAAATTAAAAAACCTTAAAATAATCAAGAAAAAAATAAAAATGATCAAAAATTTAAGAAATCCGGAACTAAAAATACAAAGAAAAAACAAAATTGTCAAAAGCCAAGTTTACGAAAGCTACCAAAATATCAAAGGCCACAATCTCATATTGTTGCCTCTTTCCATATGCTAGTGCCTAGACCCATGGCCCAAGGATTTGGGCACGAGCACATGGAAAGAGGCAACAATGTGAACTTGTGGCCTTTTTGGGTCAAAGCCCAAGCCATGCATAATGTATGTACTCTTCCCTTAAAAGACTTGGGCTACCCGAAGGGCATCTAAACCCTTGTGCCAACTAGCGAGTATATCAACTACACCAATTTCTTGTAATTTATATATGGGACACAATTTCTATACCAACTACACTAACGAAGTTCATGAGCTGAAGGGGTATTTTGAGACAAATTTCTCATTTATTTCTTATCCGTTTTGATCAAATGACACCAAGTTTAGGGGAATGCGTATGTAGCTTGACTCGACCTTTTAATGATGTGGGTCCCATATTAATTAAGGCTCAAAGTTTGCCAAAATTAAATTTGATCAAAATTTAATTCTGTTAAAACCCTAATTTATCCAATAATCCCCCGATTGAAATTTGGGTGAAGAATGAAATAGAACATGAAGAGAAATTTAGAAATAGTATTGATCGAAAGGGGATACATCGGTAAAGATAGCTTTTGGCTTTGAATCCTTTCTAGTGAGAGATTATTGGGTAACTATCCAATCAATAAATGTGATGTCCTGAATTTATCAACCGTTTTGTGAAAATCGAGACAATATAATTCACCGCCCTTTTTTCGAACATTTTTTATTCTCATTATTGTGCCCATTTTGGCCTTGAACACCTCCTGATTTTTATGAGTGTATTAGAGAATATAGTTGTAATACTCCATACTTGTATGGATAAAATAATTGACGTGTTAGTTATAAATCAGTGATTGGATGATTATATTTTTGTTGGTTAGGATTAGAAACCCCAAAAATGGAGGTTGGGATGATTTTTAGGATTTTGGAGAAGAAGAAATCGCTCGAACTGTAAGCTTTGGTTTCGAGTGAATCAATTTGCAGTTAGGGCGAATCGATTCATTTAGGAAGACCTGTAGGACTGTCTCAAGTCGAATCGATTCTCATTTGGGAAGAATCGATATTCACCTAAAGACCTGAGTACAGATTCTGTTCGAATCGATTCGGATTTAGACTGAATCAATTCACTTGATCAAATCGATTCGCAGCTGGGGAGAATAGATTCACATTAGCAGGAATTGAAAACTTAGGGTTTAAATAGACTCTAGATGTGATATTAAGACTCCTAGATAATGGAATTTAGGGTGAATAAACCTTGGGTTGAAAGAGAGAACTTGGGATTAGTTGAGTGTACAATCCGGGGTATGGACTTAATGAATGTTTAGAACTAGTAACATTCGAGAGAAGTCTTCGACAAGTGTGTTTATATATTTATGAGTAGAGAATAAATATGGGTCGATTACATTTGAGTGAATCCTAGGATGCGAGTATGATGGAATTTAGGATATGGGCTAGAGAGGATTAAGCTACTATCCTATATGTCTATATTGACGATGATTATCATAGGTGATGCGATACCTATGGAATTAAAATAAGTTGCTTGTATACTTATTTAATTATTGCTAATCGGTGTATTCGGGTTTATATAAAATCCTTAAAAGTGATTAAGGTGTGAGTTAAATCTTAAGTAAGAGAATATTTATAGGTTTAGTATCGTAAGTCTGTGAATACTTATATGCTATTATGAATGTGAACATTCGGGATTTTTTCTATCGTTATGAGAGTTTGGCAATTATAGCCAGTGTATATTGAGAAGTGATATATATTATATACGGGTGCTGTTACAGTATATATATGATTTGGCTATAAATATATCGGTATGTGAATGATATATTTATGTATACATATATCTCTAGTGCTATCCAGGGAGGTTGCGCGATGTGGGTGAATCCCCTCGGTTGAGGAGCAGGGAGAGTATAGTCCCCCAGGTCATATCGTCCTGCATATGGGTGCGATAATGATTCCACTTTCATGAGGGAATATGATCGCCTCCACCGTTTCTTATTTTTACCATGATCATGAGTGAGTTAGACTTGGTACCTGAGTTAAGTTGAGTATACCCGGATGATGATAGCACTTTGAGACCGCATCCTCAACTTATAGCTCAGTGGGATGGTTATTATACTTATGGTTGTGATATAGGTATAAATATGCTTGTTGCGTATAGTATATTGTACTTCTATGAAAATGTGTAATCATATAATTTAGACTTGTGTAAAGTGTAAGATGAATAAGTTTTTATTTTCCTTCCGGGAGATTTTTATCCGGATTTAAAATGCGATTCGTATATTAAAGTGAGAATTATATATACGGGATTTTGTATACTAAAGTGAAAATGGTATTTTAAACTAGTGAACGTTTCGCAATGTGAACGGTATATATATATATTTATATATATATAATCGATGGTTATATTAATTAAAGCTTATGTGATAGCTTACGGTATAACTTATATTATATCATATCGGGTAAGCGATAGTAATGAGAATTCAGAGGATGGGTGAAAGAAATTAGTTAGGCATGGTAGCTTAACTAGGTTGCTTAAAAATGTATACGATAGGTGTGCACTATTTAGAGGAGGGGTGAGGTGTATCTCATGGGAGTGTGATACCAGTTTAAATATGAGAGATTTCATATTTTAAAAATATAGCATTTAACTGTAACACCCCGCCTAATTAAATATCGGGTGGCCAGTCCCATACCAAATTAAAACAGAATATACAGTTGGCTCATTCTTAGCATCACTGTCGAAAACATTAACTAATCACCCAATACCCAATTAAGCTGGTGTTAAAAACTTTCCAAATTTTAATTCAACAAAATCCATTTCTATTTTAAGAATAACACAACACATTTTATTCTACAACACTGATAACCAAATAGATAACACAAAAGAATTTAAATGCAATTAGAATAAACATTCCCAAAGAATATTAATCCATTACAGTAATCCCAACAATATTAAATGTATTAAAAAGACACAAATATAATAGTATTTGACCACAATAGAAAAGAGATAACTGAATCCTTTGGGCGACAAGCCCTAACTAAAATAACACTGTGAATCAAATGAAGATAAGCGTGTAAGCAATTCTCCATAGCTCCATAGCTCGTCAAACTCAACTAAGGTTGGCGTCCCTGTTGTTGGACACCTGATATAGAAGATACAATAAAAAAGAAAATATGCAAGGAAATGGGTCAGAGCCCAATGTAAAATGATTTTTGAAAACAGCAAGCATTTAACATGTGAAATAAAGCATTTATTATGTACATGTTAGCATCCCACTCTCACTTGCTATTATCACCTCTCAACTAGAGTGCACACTTAACGTTTCCTATTAACCTCCTAGTTAATGGTTCCTCTTCACCAATTCCATAATATGATTCCATCCCATATCATAACCCCGTATGTCCCATACCATACGTACTATAATCATTCATATACGTTTCTCATCAACATGAATCATTTCTCATTAATATGAATTAAGCTCTTCAATATTTATTCATTAACTTATTTCAATTCTTTTCTCAATTCACCTTCATTTACAATTATCACACAGTAGAATGAACTAACCACTATATACATTCATTTAATCCATTATATATATATACATATATAATACGGCACCCCGAGTCACAGCTAAGGTGCAATGCATTACTCTGCTATCATGTCCCAATATCGCTGGTCGCCGAATAGGGGACTAAAGGTTCGGTAAGGATTCCTCGAACCACAAACACCAACACATAAATTGGAGGCGAACATAGTTCTCGTATCCATGGGTCACGCACATACCTACGTTCCCACAGTCAGCAGACTTATCAACTCCCCGATAAGTATTTCATAGACCTATGTTCCCGAGCGACAAATCAAAGATCCCATGGATTCATCAGGATATGACTGCCCTCACGCGCAAACCTCCCGTCGATAGCAAGTAAGCTAGGTATGCCATACACATAAATTATCAATCAATCAAATAGGCATTATCATACCTATAATATAATATCAACAAGGTGCTCACATTACCCTAAGATAATTCCCATACGTAGCATTTTATCTCTTATAAACACATCTTCTATCAACTAGGATTGAATACCATCATCACATGGCTCATAGTCTATAGTGTTTCATTAACACTATATGACTTATCAACAAAATCAACATCCTCGCATCCTATAACATCTCTCCACTCCCGACGTCGTTAAGGTTCATGCGTGGAGCGTCTAACATAGTGAAATCCAAACAAGGAACCCCTCCAATACACTACTACTTAACTTTGTCAATCGTGGATGTCCGTCAATTTCAAATACGCGATCGGGATAACCTCATCCCCTCTTTTAACCAAGTGTGGTCTGAACTCCCATCTCTAACCAGGATCCATACCACTAAGCGCTTGTACTACACTTAGTCCTTGCACAATCAATAATGAGCTTAAACTCACACCTTGATGTTCAAATTGTAACTCTAAGGCTACCCAGGTGTTATATTAAATCTCACCTACTGGACCTATCCTTAATCCTCATGCATACAAATTAAAATCCAATACATGAATCTAGCAACCGAAATTTCTTCCAATTTAATTTACATAATTCTAATCCATTAAATCCAAATCACATTAATTCGATTCCTATATAGGGCTTACTGATCTTCCCTAAGTCTCATTATATCCCATTAATAATCACAAAAGATATACAAAAGGTTTGGGATAAAAATAATCATTAAAAAGAAACAACATCAGAATTTCTTCAACAGATTTATGATTATTTCGTGGATTACTATCTATCTACAACATGATTCTGATTCCTATATATTTTCAGATTCCAGAAATCCATTAACAACTCTATCTTTTCATCTTCCAAACATGAAAAATCTCATCTTTTTACAACTATTCTGACATGGACAATATACAAACTTAGATTGCAATTATCAAACACTTGCCTCTAATGAAGGTCGAATCCTTTGGGGTGGTGTATCACAGGTGGTTCTCCCCTTTCTCCGGTAAACTTTCGGTGGTGGTTGGTGGTGGTGACCTTTGACCTTTGGTTCTCCTCCTTTCCAAGCAAGCTTCTCTCTTCCCAAGAAACCTTTCACTTTCTCTCAAAATATGACCTCTCAATTTTTGTGTAGAGGAGAAGAATGAACCACGTACAACTAATCTCCAAATATTTATAATAAGACAAAACCCAAAATCACTATTCATCCCCTTGTAAAAATGACTAAAATGCCCTTTTGGGTTGTCTTTTCATTTCCAAATGACCCGAGACTCAAAACCAACATCCAAATAAACTTTTCTGACTATTTAAACTCTTTCGGATGCAACGACGCAGTAGAAATGACTATAAGGTTGATGTAAAAATAAGTTTCCTTTTTAATTTAATAAATTAGTCCCGACACGTCCCATACCGCGTCTGAGTAAAAAAATACAAATTACTGTATTGACAACTCACAACCATATTAATAACATCACATTCATATATTACCTAAATATCTTTAAGTAATATTCAGAACCATTCATTTTAATATCCACAATTCGGATAAAACCCAAATGAATTAATTTATAATAAAATCCAATTAATCCATTAATTTAAAATATAACACATTTTAAAAGTCATTAAAAATTACGGGGTATTACATTAATGCACTTGCTAAATATTTTCAAAACTCGGGCTCTGACTCGTTTCTCTGTTTTTCCCTCTCTCTTGCTATATATGTATATATATTTAGGTGTTCAGTCATAAGGATGCCTGGATGATGATTCTTTTGAGTCAGACATTGCAGCAGCAGCTGTGGATGTATGCAGGGTTATTTTAGACGCTTCTATACTTGTGATCTAGATAGGATGTATTGTAAAAATATTCGGGCTGATGGCCCAACTGTATTCATTAATCTTTTACCGCATTTTAGTTTGCGGAACTTCGATTTGGTTGTATTATATGTGGCACCGAGAGTTCGGTTATCTTATTTCATTTCAGTTCTGTGTATATAAACCGTTGCGATTGTTTTCCTTATGGTTGGTTTTGTTAAAAATATTAGTTAATTAAAATTTTGACACCAGGACTAATAGGTTATTAGTATTATATTGGTTTTCGACCGTGATGCTGAGAATAAACCATATGAGATTCATGTTTTAATTTGGTATAGGATTGATCACCAGACATTTTATTAGGCGGGGTGTCACAATAGTTGTTCGTTATTTTCATACAAATGTCCCTTTCTCACTCACATAAGTGATTTCCATAAAGAATGTTCTACTAATACCCTACTTGACCTATATGTTCAAGATATAAAAATGATTAAATGCAAGGTTTATCCTATTACACGCGGTAGATTGTGTATTGACTAATTCTAAGAATTGGATTAAGAATTAGTTTTATTCTCAATGCTAATTGAATTGCAAATAATTTGGTTTTTCCATTGAACCTATTTATTGGGATCTCTAGTCATTTAGGCCGGGTAACCATTATGACAATTCTTTTAGGTTCTACTCGATTTTAAGTTTATTACACTTTATGAACTTCTCACTTTCTGTCTAGGTATTTCTTTTATTAGTTGATACATATTTTCCTTTGGCTTTACATAGTTAATGGGAATAATTCCATTTGAGACCAATTATTTAATGATATCATTTCTACGATGTATGTGACATGACTTATTATAGTTATTATTTTGTGTCATTTAAATCACTAATTGACTATCACAATGTATTACGATTCGTGTCACTCGATTGGTGCATAAGCTTGAATAATTCTTTTTATAAATCGGATGCTTGAATAACTTATAGCGGTTATAAGCCTAGATTGGTGCATAAGCTTGGATAATTTTTTTATACACCTGTTGTGTGTGTTGAAATATTATTTTTAAAAAACAGTCATGGACATGACGATTTAAATATGAAACTCAATTAATAAAAAGGAGTAACAAAGTAATGTAATTTCTTGTAGGTTAACCTTATGTGTTAATGAGTTAAAGAAATATTTTCGTAATAAAATGGTAAAGTATAAAATATAAAGGTTAATGGTTTTTAACTAAAGTTAGAGTAAATATTTTTGGAATAAAAAATAGTTAATGCATATTGTAGACACCACATTCTAGTACCTTTCAAATACCTTCTTATGTCCGTAACACCATCCCTTTCACCCTCTGACCCCAGGTCCTACTCCAAAACACTGACATAGAGGGCGCCAGGTGCTTTTGAGATTTATTTGACTGTGGTCAACTCTTATAAATGAGAGTAGAACAATGCAGTTTCATATGGATTTGAATACCCTTTCCAACGGTCCATACCGTGTGTGAATCATCCATACGGTTCATGCATAATTTCTTTTTTACTCTAAACCTTGATCAAAAGGTCACCGAGAACTTCCGATCTCCGTCTATCTTTGGTCAACTCTCATAATTAAGAGTATATCAATTCACTTTCATAGGGACCTAAATACCCTTTCCAATGGTCCATACCGTGCATGAATTGGCCTTACGATTAACGCGTACTCTCATTTTTACTCCAAATCTCATCTCAAAAGCCATCGGGCGTTTCAGAGCTCAATTGGACCTTAGTTAGCTATCGGATCTAGGATCTTCCCATTCACTTTCATATATCTCTTAATACCATTTCCAATGATCCTCGTCGTGCGTGATTCAGAATTATGGTTTGCATTTTATGCCTAATTTTCCCAAAAAGTCCATTTTGGACTGCCTATAGGCGCCCCTGGCCCTCTCCCTATTGGCATATAATCACCTTTATTAGCCCTCAAGATAGGAGGTATGACGATAGGCTAACTAAGACCTATGTTGATCAAAAGACCACCTAATCCTAAAATTTTACTATTTAAGGAGGCCATGATCTCATTCTTAAGGACCCTTCCTCAAAATCTGAAAGTCCTTGCCTCGAAATCAGTGCGTCATTTTATTAAAAATATCATTTTTGATATATTCTCTTCACCTTTCCTTACATAATTTTTACCTCACCTTTGCCATCCATTTTCCCACCACTTCACCACCTCTTCATCACTATAAAAAAACTAGCCCACTTCACTTCTAAAATCAGTAGCAAAGCATAATAGAAAGTCTACTTCTATCCTTTTCTAGATCATTTAATTAGTGTTATTTATCACACCGTCTTTTCGCTTAGCATATCTTTTGCCTTATTTTTACTTTCTCACGATAAATAATCCCCTTTTTATTACTTATATACACAAAAATAAAGTTTCATAAATCCAAAAAAGCTAAAAAGAAGTTTAATCCTTGAACCCAAAATTAGAATTGTCCTCCCCTTTTTCCTACACTTTCTCCACTTGTACCAACAGGCTAAAATGAATTCTATTTGGGTTCATGGGTTAAATACTAAACTTATGTGTTATCGAATTGCGTGGACTTTGATGCCATTTTCAGCTACGTACGCATCTCGAGTCTTCCTCGAAATTCGAATCCTCTTTTCTTATTTTTTCACTTTATTCATTCTCATCGTTATTCGTGTCATATATATATATATATATAAGGAGTAAAACTTATGTATGTTATAAGATATAAGTATGATGTCATCTAGATAAGTTTTTCTTGCATTACCAATTCTACCTCTCAAATCTTTAATTTCCCCCTCTTTTGACACACTCTAATTTATTTGTTCCCTTTTTTCAAAATTCAAAATCATGGGTAAAGTGGTACTCTTACTCTCATTACCCCTCTCTCTCCTCTCTTATTTGTCCAAACCCTAGCCGACTTCTCATTCCCCCACTCTCACGTTTTCCCGTCTCTCCCTATCCCTATTCTTCTCTCTTGGTCATGACCTGAGAAAACCCTTACTCATCCATTCACCTATCAAACACCAAGATGCCACCCCTCCCCTTTGTCTCCGCCCACTCACCCTTGCCTCCGCCCCTAGGTAACCTTTCCCCCCAGTCTCTTACACACGCACACGCTCACAGGGGTTTTCTTAGGGTTCTCCCTAGGTAACCTTTGAAGTTGGAAGTTTTTATGCTCTGTTTGATTGGTGGTTCTATACCTCTATTTTTTCCCAATTTCGCGCTTCATCAGCTCCATCACCGGAGAAGCACCACCCGAGTCATAGAAATACAAAACCGTCTATGAAGACAGTGTTCCAAGTTGAGATTAAAGGTACGATTTCTATTTTGGGGATTTTTGGATTTTTTTTCTCTCGAACACCATTTACTGATTTTGTTTCCTTCTTTTGTTTATCGAAGTTATATTTTGTCCATACCTTTTATTCATCGTCTTGAAGGTAAGAATCATTGCTTTTTCCAAGTTCAATTTAGTTCTTATTGTTGTATTATGCGTGTACAAATATTTTTAGCACTTATTGTTGAAATCGAGTTTAGGGATTATTGATGTTTATTTTTTGCTACATCTTTTATCAGTGTGGATGACAATGTTTTTTTAGACACTGATGATGATGGCAATGATGAAGAACCTGAAGTAACTGATATAAGTGTTCCTTATGTTAATGCAACTGCTGGTGCGTGTACAAAAGTGTTTCAACTTTACTAATTTTGGTGTTTTTATATTAAATTTATCTAAGAAATGGCCCTTCATAAATTTGTTAGATTTCTACGCGTGTTGCTGGAGTTAAAATTTTTCTACTGTTGAGTTGGGACCGGGAGTTGATGATCTGTCTAGATGGGTTAATATGTTTGCTATAGTTTTCATACTCTATCAGCCTATATGCAGAAGAATCTTTGAATGTATTTCACATGTTGATGCTACTTGCTTAATTGGTAAGAGAATTCAATTTGGCTTACTTTCTTATTTGGAACCATGATTCTGTTGGTCGAAATGGTTTGTTTATGCAGTTAATCAGTTTAGTTTGTTTACAAGTAATGAAGCCATATATAAACACTAACTGAAATTTTAAGTGCTGAATTTTAAATGCTATTGGTACATCTTTGTTTTTTAAGTGATGGAGTTATAAATTATTGTATTTTTTTTTGGTAGAAGAATAAAAGACACATGTGAATGTCAGTCGTATCACATTGCGGACCACTTTTATCCTTCATTGTATGTATTAATTTTTTGGAATATTTTTTATTTAATAGGTCTGAATTGTTGTTCTGTGATGTGGAAGCAGAAGCACTGCCATAGTAGATTATGGGAGTTGTATTATTGATCATTTTCTTTTATACCAATATTTATTTTTAAGTGATGGAATTATAAATCATTGTATGTTTTTTTCTTAAATGACTACGTAAGTAGCAGAATAAAAAACGTACGTGAATATCTGTGGTATCACAATGTGGACCACTTTTATCCTTATATGTATTAATTATCTGAAATATGTTTTATTTAATAGGTCTGAATTGCTCATCTATGATGTGGAAGCAGAAGCATTGCCGTAGCAGATTATGAGAGCTACATTATTGAACGGTGTGTCCCTTATTTTGTACATGTTTTTTTTTTTAAAATCGAGCTGTTAAATATTGAGACTTCATATTTTGAATTGAAGTGAGTTTAACATTTGTTTCTCAATCACTGCATCTTTAACACTATATTATTTATTGGATATTTCATCTTTGACATGCCATGTTTGCCAAATTTGTGCAATAAAGGTATAGAGGATAACATTATTATGGCATATGTCCAGTTGTGGGAACACCCACTTTGTTGTGTTAGTGAATAAACTCCACATGAATGCTCTTTCTTCCTCTGTAGTGGCCTCCGGTGGTGCCACACATATGAGACATGAGATGTGGAATAGGCACAATAGGAAACACGTATTAAACATGAGTATACTAAAGACCTAAACATGTTTCTATCGTGCCTTTTTCCGTTATTTTCTCCACTGGACAAAAAGGATTAATTAAGGTGGCCATTTAAGATTTCTTCTTATTTCAGAAGTGACTGCAATAGCCCATGGAGAGTTACGCTGTGGTTCTATACATTATTCCCCCAAGACTCGCCTGCATCCTTTTTGTATGATGAGTTTCTTCTTATTTTATATATTCTTTTATGCCTGTTTCTTTTCTTCTAATTTTTCATGTAGATGCTCATGATAAATTATTTTTAATTAGTGAGATATCCTTTTTTGCCTTTGTTGCGCTTGATTGGTTGAACGTTGTTGAGGATCCCATTTATGGTACTCTTCTTCGTTACATATTAATATGATTTGTTAATTTCAAACATATCATCGATAAATATTTTAATTTGATTCTTAACAAACTAAGCTCCGCGTTTGCCATTTGTAGTAACGACAGTCCTACCATCACTACTTATTCTCATCCACTACTCCTCAATTTAATATTCATTAATAATCCTAAGAAACATGAATAGAAACTCAAATCATCAGAATACAGGCTATTAATCAATTCATCGGAATTCTATTTTCTTTGTTGACATTTATATTGTTTATGCAATTTATTGCGTAACTGGGATTTAACCTTTGGGTCTATTCATGACATTTATATTCTTTTTTGGTTCATTCATGAAAATTTAGTTTAGGTATCATTTTAAAGTAATTCATGGAACAACTTCTCCTGCGAAGCGTTCTGTCTAGAGATCCGTTTAGTTATCATTCTATAAGTAGTTGGTTATATCATCGCTTAGGCATATTGTCTAGATATCCGTTTACAATTTGAATGACTTTAAACAACTTCTTCCACGGAGCTTCTGCAGCTCTTGGAGCGTAAAGTCTAACTTATTTCCTTTCCTTCTTTTGGTTCATGTCAGAGTACTAAGTCATTTTCGTATATGTATATTTGAACTTCTTAACTTCCAACGTATACAACTTTTCATATTTAATTTGTTTTATGTTATTCAGTTTATGATAATTTCATTTAGTTTGTTCCAACAGATACAAACTCTAGGTAAGAACTATAATGAAAGAGAGCCTTCAATTATTTATGAAACTTTGAAAGTTGTGGTTGGTCAGTATAATGCTAGCCATCTCATTACTCAGAGAGAGGTAAATTCCATTTACTCATATGATCAAAGTTGTTGGTGTTTTTTTTTATTGGAATTGAATATATTAAGTGTAATTACTTGAAATTAATTTGTGGGAGATATTGTATCACAGTGCACCATATGATTATAAATATATAAATTAGGCTAATTTTGAACCTTTTTTTTACCGTCCTAATTTTGAACTCTAATTATGGCTGTTGATAATGTACTTGGCTTTGCTAATTGATCTTACAGTGGCTGGTACAAGATTTTTCCTTTCACTCTCACCTTCGCATGCAACATTAACCGTGACAATCTTAAAGCTGCTTTCTTTATTGATGTTGCTTTTATTCTGTTCACTACGTATATAAGCTCTCAGCATCACATGTGCGACCTTTAAATTCTAGCCATGTTCATACCCTTGATTTTGAAGCATCTCACCAGTTTCATGACTGATGTCGAGCCGATCATTGATATGTACAGATATTTATATTATAGGGTTGTTGTTTAATGTCGATTTGGAGATTTGTGAATATTTTTACACAATGTACAGTAGCATTCGCAGGAAATTCATTTTCTATTATTATATAAAAATGTTGTGGCACTAATTCTTACTATGTCTCATTGTTAACTAGATTTGATTTGTAGATTTGTACATTCATGTTTGGCTACTGATTTCCTCACAACATGTATGATATAAAATGATTGTTTTGTGGGTTTTGATTCTATATTACCAAATGTGAGAATATGCTGCATATATACACACAGGTTGGAGTTAATGCACACAAGTAATGACCATGTTGAGCAGAGAACCGAGGAGTTGTACCAAAAAGAAGAAAAAATAGATCGCATATTCACTAGAATTGGAGACGAGGCAGATACAAACCTCAAGGAGCTAGAATCTCTTTATTACTCTTCTACATTGAGGATAAGTGGATCCCTACAGCCATAGAAGAGTGAATTGGTAACTTTGTTCCCTGTCAAGTATTCATTTGGCTCAGTTTTTTGCAATCTCGAAATCTGAATTGGTAAATTCAGAAGTTGAGTTGAAGTTTTAGGAAATAAACTGATTATTTTTTTTGTAAACTCTAGACATGAAACTTTTTAATGTTAATTCACCATTTTAGGTTCTCGAATATCACAAAAACTCGAACTGAACGAGCGCAAATCGTATGAAATAATTCTAAGTTTAGAGTGAACTTTTTTTTGTTTTCGATCATAATTCTTCGTAATTAAAAAAGAGTTCTTCGTAATTATTTTTTTACTACTATTTCGGTGTTGCTGCTATACATTTTATATTTTGAATCACTATTATTCTTTTATAGCGTTATTCTATATACACTGATATGTAACTTCTTTTAAGCATTTGACATGCAATCGTAGGCTTTACATCCTCAACCAATTGCTGCAACCATGCAACCATCATCTTTGGCAAAAAGAAATGGGGATCTGGCCAAGGAGATAAAGGCAGAAAGCCTAAGCCTCCAAGGCACAGTTTATCCTCGATGAATTCCATACGATACCCTTCTACAGGTCCATCTCCAAGGGGTCAACTTTCTAATCAAGGTTTTCTGCAGCATCTGAGTGGGAATATCTGGTGGATAGATGAGGATCCAGGAATATCTCATCAAAGTGGGCGTGTTGTACAAGGCTATGGAGTTAGAAATCCCCCTAGCCATGGTGCTGGTAGAAGCAAAGGAAACTCCAAGGGTCTATTTGAAAGAGAATTCCCACCTTCACAGAATGTTAGTGTAAAGAAGGTTTTAGAAGATATTGAAATACTCCACACCAACACACTAATAAAGGAAACTCCTTGAATTTTTTGAAATTCAAAAGGCAAAGAAAATGCTCAGGGAGCATGAGCAAGCACTGATTGGTGTCATTGCGAAGCTTGCGGATGCATCTGATAGCAAAAGTGATGGAGAGCACATGAAATAAGAGAGAGAACAAAGAGTCAAATACATAAATACCGAGACAAGGGGAGTAATGACAGATGGCTCTGGAAATGCTAGAAGAGCACCAAATAACCAGGAAGAAGATGATGATGATGATGGTATAATTAAAATAGAATAAAATTTTGATATCTAACTTATTCGTTTTTTTATTTATTTTGTTTCTTTACCTGTGACTATATCATGCTATATACATCTCTAACTAGATTTTCTTAGTGTTTGTGTTAATGTATCTCAGAAGACAGTTACTGGTGACTTATGGAGGCATAGTAAAGTTTGGAGGAAGGAACTTATATTAGCATAAAAAAATAGGATTGTCTTATATGTGCTTTTATTAGTTGGGGCTCACAATTTTGATGTGGTAATGGAGTTCAAGCATTATCCCTAATTGAGCAAGAATGAAGTTAATTTTAGTCTTATTATTATTGGTATTTTACATGTTATTAATTTTAAATATAATTTTGTATGATTAAAATTTTTGAAACATCCAACTTAGTTAAATCTAAGGTAGGAAACCATGGTAAGTGGTGGTTAAGAGTATGGCATAGGTGTAGAGTTTTGGACTGCTCACGTTTGTTTGATGAATATGTATTGTATCCATTGTATTGAGTTGTTTACCATTAAAAAAGACATGGTTTTACCGTTAAAAAAAACATGGGCGTAAATCAGTCGAGTATAGCCATGTATTGTTGTGTATAGCCTTCCATAATGTACATGCTTCTAAATATATACTATTGTTGCATATATACGCGCTAATTCATTATTGTTCTTGGTTGTTCCATGTTGCAGAACCCTTGGATTTCTTGGAGACGAATGGCGATGAAGAGTTTGAAATTTTCATTGGGTCCAACCATTTTTATATTTGAATTTTTTATATACCAAATACTATTTTGTGGAATCGATTATGTTGTTTATACGAAGTTAAAGATGTACTATTACTATTGTTGTCGTTTGAGTAATTTTTATTTGTTAAATGGGGTGGGTAGTCTTATAAACAAAGAAAATTTTGCCCAAATTTTGTAAATTGTTTACACTTAGTTGTGTTGTATTTTTTTTACTTAAATTATGATGTTGTTTATACAAGGTCCAAGATGGAATATTACTATTGTTGTTGTTGGGAGTATTTTTTTATTTTTTAAATAGGGGATAGTCCTATAAACAAAGGAAATTTTTCCCAAAATTTCAAAAATGTTTACATTATGTAAAAAAACTTAAAGACTTAAATTAGATTTTTTATGGAGATGATATTTATTCGAGGTCCAAGATAGACTCTTAGTTTTGTTGTGGATATTTTTTATTTTTTAAATGGGTGGATCATCATATAAACAAAGAACTTTGTCTAATATTTTTAATTTATTTAGAAATATTTGTGTTACACAATAGTAAACAATTACTACGAGATCTGTGATGGATTAAACACGGTGTATGTATGTATGTATGCATGTAAAAAAACTTTTAAAACTTTTTTATTTTGTAAAAATAATATGTTCCTACCATGGGTGATTTCAAAGATTGTTTATTTGATGTGAACTAAGTACGTCGTATGACACTAGCAACGACGTACACTTTTGAAAATTAGCGTCGTGCCTTCAGACACGGGGATGCCCTAGTGTATATATATATATATGTATGTATGTATGTATGTATGATAGTTTATATGTTCTTAGAAATCTCATGAGACATGCATATTCACTTCCTCGCAGTGAATAATGATCCGGTGTGTTGCTCACATTATATTAGACCTGCTTCCAAGGAAATCCATGATGCTCATTATAATTTCCACAAAATGGCCGGGTACACCATTGACCAATGTTTTTACCTAAAGAACGTTATTCAAGGATTTATTGATAAGGGCATCATTTTTTCTCTAGCCAATCCTAAACCCAATACCACTCAAAACCCTCTATTAGTACACTGGATCGGTGTAAACACTATTCTTCTACATTAAAATCGATATTTTTATCCTTCCACGAGAATTTATCCCATCAATACACTAAATCCTTCAAAATTTATTCCTCTTCTTTCTATACCCAGAAAATGCACCAGATCAAGATTAATCTGTCATGATAATGGCATGCATCGTCGTCTAAAATCGATTACAAATTGGTAGCATGGAGCTACTATTTTGAGTCAACTAAGAGACTTTGGGCTGGAACTACCACCTAGAATGGACCTCTAGGAAGATAATTGTAAAAGAATCATTAATGTATATATGAAATCCAAGGAATGGGCCCAACAATCAGATGATTGGTTTATGTCAATAGGGAAATTTATCTTAGATAGTATTATGCAGTTCATATCCAATGATTTTGTTAAGGAGAAAGAAATAGGTACAACTTCCAGGCTGCTAAACATCCCAAGGCTCAAGGAATAACTGGTTCCCTCTTTCCAAAACTTCTTACTCAGTGGGAAGATTTATATAACGAAGCAGTTAAAGTCTTAGAATGCATTAATTTCTCATAGAGAGACAACATTATTGCCACCAAATGGGGTGATGGCTCAGACCCTTTAGACAACTTAGATGATGAATCAGATAGTAGAGATATTGGCATGACTGCCTCCTTATGTGGGATGATTTCTTTAAAAGAGTTCTTGTCAGGAATTAATGAAGTATCCATTATGCCACAAGTGGATGATGGCACAAGGTTTCTGTTCTTCCCAGCATCCATAAATCATATAACTCGATCAAGGTAATACTATAAAGACTCGATTCTTCCATTAGTGAGCATGCGTATGGATAAAGAGAAAGGAGTTCTGAAGAACTCTCGATGTTAGAAATATCAGTTGAATAAAGTACAATCCATGAATAACCAACATCACTTTGTGAGGGCTTTTAATGTCCTCCTAGTTGCATAAAAATGCTTTGATCAAGCTCCTCATAGCACACCCACAGTTCTTTCGATTATTACCCCCGAAGAAGTTGTCCACATGGTTGGAACTCCAACCTTGACAAAGATCACCTCCTTTGCTAATGAAAAAAATTCCTAAGATCGGTCTAAACCACAATTATGCTCTCAACATATCAATGGAAGTCTTTGAAAAGACGGTTCAGTTGGCACTTGTAATTAATGAGTCTACTTTAAATGTATGTCCATTATGAACTATCAATAGTCTGGGGATAAAACTCAGTGATCTCACCCTCACTTGTGTCTCCGTGAACGCCTACGATAATAGCCGTCGAGAAGTTATGGGTTCAATAAAACTCATACTATGGGCTGGTCCTATATGCCCCCAAATTGCATTTTAGGTCATCAAATAATAGCCTATTTCAACTTGCTCCTTGGTCTTCCTTGGCTTCATAGTATTAGAGGTGTGTCTTCCTCCCTTCACCATAAGCTCAAATTATTTGTTAACAATCAGGTCATCACTATCATCGGTAATGACAACAACTCTAACGACATTGGCTTAAGTAACCTTATTTTGGAAATCCATCATGAGGATAATGACATGATCCTCTCACATTTCAAGATTGAGCCCCTTATTGTTCCAGTAGAGTATACTTCAAAGATAAAGTATGCCCAGAGCACAACTAACATGGAAAAGTCAATGTGATCAAAATATTCAAGAATATAAATTTCTTGCCCAAAATGGGGATAGGTTACCGTCAATAGGTAATTATTGAATCGATAGTTTTAAAAGAAGATTTTCGCCTGCAGTATGGGTTATCAACCATCACCAGCTGAACTCATGGCACTCCACTATTCATATCGAAAGAGGGCATTAAAAATAAAAGAGCTCATTTTAGGAGATTCCTTGAATGGACGATTTATCAAGAAATGTGAGGATTTACCTTTCTATAGTTTCCCCGAATCATGCTATGACCCCATTGAGAAGAACTTGAAACCCATATTGGAGATCTATTCTGAACACAAGATCACCTGAAATGGAGACCCTAAGCATGAGGTGAAACTCTTGACCGTAAAATTTGTAAATATAAGCTTTTTAACCACTGAAATCACTGAAAGTTTTGAGAGAAGTAATAGTGATGAGTCGTTTAGTTTCCACACGCTGGGGCTGGATCTCAGCATGTTTCACACTAAGGCTACTATCTAGCCTGAGCCCTATTATTTATTCTCTATAAAATTAACCTAAATCGGCCCCTCCTTTTTTCTGTTACTGATGTTAATGTAAACGAGGTCTCTATTGATGAGGTTCTCAACGTTATATTTCCAAAAATGTTTCTAATGAAATTAATGAAGATTTTGAGTAACTTTATGTGCCTTATATTAATTGCATTGATTCTAATGAAACAATTAATGAAGATTATCTAATAAATGAACAATTCTTAATTGATCACAATAAGAAAAAAAATTAAATAACGTAACCACATTCAAACTGATGATGATGAGACTATTGCTATTAATCTTGATTCTAATAGGAATCCGCATGAGATTAGGATAAGGTCCACCCTCAATGAGAATGAGCGGCTACAATTCGAAGAACTCTTCGAAGAATTTGTGGACTTCTTCACATGGCCATACAATAACATGCCTAGCTTCAATCTATAGATCGTGTAACTTGAAATTCTAACTCATCTCGAAAGTAAGCCTATTAAGAAAAAATTGAGAAAGCTCAAGACTGAGTGGTCCCTCAAAGTCAAAGATAATGTGGTCAAAAAGTTAAACGTAGGCTTCATCCGTAAGGTCAAATATCCTACATGGCTTGCAAACACCGTCCATGTGCCAAAATTTAAAAGAAAAGTCCGCATGGGTGTCGACTACCCGGATATGAACAAAGCATCTCCAAAGGAAGATCACCCTTTACCCAATATCGAAATGATTTTTGATAACATTACTAGTCATGACCTCAAGTCATTTGTCGATGGTTTTGTCGAGTACAACCAAATTAAGATGCTTACCAATAACCAAGAGAATACTGTATTTATCATCCCATTGGAAAACTTTTGATATACCGTCATGAATTTGGATCTTAAAAATGATGAAGCTACCTACCAAAGGGTAGCTATAATAATTTTACACGCTTTTATCCATAAAGAAATCGAAGTTTATGTTGACAATTTGATCATCAAGTCCAAAACTCAAGAAGGTCATATCCCTGCCTTGAGGAAATTCTTTGAGTGACTGCGACAATATCAGATGCCTCTTAATATGCACAAATGCATCTTCGACATCATGAAAGGAAACCTTCTCGATTTCATAGTTAGTGAAAAAGGGGTTGAAGTAGACCCTGTCAAACTTGGAGTTATTCTCAAAATGCTGCCACCTCGGATGGAGAAAGAAGTCCACAACTTCCTGGGCAAACTCCAGTGCATCAGTCGATTCATCAATTGGATGACCTCCATTTATGAACCTATATTCACACTTCTTCAAAAAGGTTCAACAAAATTATGGAATGAGACATGTCAAGAAGAATTTGATAAGATCAAGCGATACCTCACCCGACCTTCGGTGCTCATGACATCGTAGCCCAGTCTTCCCTTCATTATATGCTTCAGTGTCATTAACAGTGTGGAGGGATCTATTACATAATAATACATCAAAGACACGTGCAAAGAAAGATCCATCTATTATGATAGTCAAAATCTAAAAAGGTCTGAAGTGAATTACACTGCATTGGAGAAGGCATGCGTTGCCTTAGTTTAGGTCACTCAAAAGCTCCATTATTACATATTTTCATTCCCCATCAAGTTAGTGTCTTGAATGGATCCCATGAACTACCTGTTAAAAAACTTGCCTTATCCAGTCGCATAGCTCGTTGGTTGATGTTACTATCTGAATTCAACATCACACATATCACTTAGAAAGCCATGAAAGGAAGATCCATCTTTGACTACCTTGACGACAATCCCATAAGAGAAGCCGATGTATGTATTTTCGAGTTCCTAGATGAGTATATTCTTTATACTTCTCATGAAGAGTTTAGATTAAATATGTTCATCGATGGATCTACTAATAATAAGGGATATGGAATTAGGATAATCATAATCACCCCTAACTATTCTCACACTCCCATTGCCATCAAGTTGGACTTTCTCTGCATCAACAACATAATATAATATGAAGCCTGCATTGTAGGTCTCAAGAATGCCCTTTAGAAAGGAATCAGTGCATTGATGTCTATGGAGACTCATCTCTAGGGGTGGCAATTGATGTTATTGGGTCTAGTTTTCGCCTAATGCGACACGACACAATAATGAAACATTAAACACAAATAAGACACGCCACAAAGTCGTGTTTCTTTTAAGCACCATGAACACGAACCACGTAAAAACATGACACGACACGACACGATTAACATGATTTTTGTAAATTACCACGAATAACACGATTTACACGAAACCAATTGTTTTGTTCAAACTGACATGATTAACACGAATGAGAAAAATTATACTCTAGAATTTAGAAATCCTTGACTTACAAATGAAAAACCCTATACGAGCCACTTAAATTCCATAAATTACAGTTATTTCAACATAACATTCCGCAACTTACGGGACCTGTTAGCTTTCCAAACCTTAATCAACATAACAGATTCTTTTCAAACCTTAAGTACCATAACAACTAATAAACTCACTGCTTACATGTTATAAAATGAAACATAACCATTATTAATGCAAGAATCCTCTATTAATGCAACAAATTATAATTCATTCCTACTCTTTCATAAGAATATGTCATCATCTAAATAAATATAACAGATTCTTATGACATCAATGCAACATAACTTATGATTTATTAATGCAGTATATACTAGACACTATGGGGAATTATTGTTTACATGTTCTATTATCATGTATTAATGGAGTGATGGTATATTTAGTGATTGATATGACCAAGTGTGACCTCGTCCTAGGACAAGGGTCATTGTCATCCATAAATGAGTTCCCAAAGGACCCTACCGGGGTCGTTCCAAGACTCATCCAGATTCGGGTTGGCCCCGTCTCACAGCCTCAACCATCTAGTAAGCCGAGACCTCAGAGGAGCATCTCATCAGCGACGACGTCTCTCGTCCCATACTCCATTCGACAGTAGGAAATGATCTTTGTAGCCTACCTTGGACTAATGTCTTCGACCGAGGCCACTCTTGTCACTTGCCAGCATGAAATCATGCTCTATATCAGCAACCTCGTACTCTGCCCGACCAAGACCTCTGTAGACGACACTTATAGTTTGAGCAGTAAAAGGATCCAAGATAGCATGTCCCACATGGACAAATCTATTATAACAAGATTATTCCCTCATGTAAGGGGATATTGCATCATCATTAATTACATGTGTAATGGACATATATCATGATCCTATTGGGAGCTTCTATGTTCACATGCCTACTACATGCTTAGAGGATGCATTAAATCCCCCTAAGCACTATAAATACTTATCTTCTACCTCATGGTAGAGGGATCACATATTAGAAACCCAGCCGAAACTCTAAAAAACTATTTGTAAGATAGAGAAAAGCTTGAGTACATGTATCTTTGGGAAATTAGAGCCTACATTAATGGATTTCACAAACTTGGACAGTGGACGTATGCCTTCAATAGGCTGAACCATTTAATTTTGGTATTCAACTCCTCTTCATCTCATCTCTCTCTACTTTTATATTGTTTTATTCCTGCCATTGTTGTACTGGTGTGAGCTCATTCATTACTTTGATTTGGTGATACCAAATCTAGTACCATCAATCTGGCACCGTCTGTGGGAACGAGATAGCCATTCTCTTCCCTTTTTCTACAGCTACTCTACCGAATTCTTTGGTGGTGCTCCTATCTTATCATTTGGTGATATTAAACCACCATTGAAAGAACTCTAAGTGAGTTTCAACTTATTTTTCAGTCTTCCAACTTATCTCCAGTTCCTAAGTTGATTGTTTCGATCATCGAAGTTCTCCCAATGGAAACAGATCCACCAATTATGGGTGGACCTAGCACCAGCCAGTCCCCTCCTCAGGCATAAATGGCTGAGGTAGCGATGACCCTACGCTCCTTGGTGGGCAGTCAATGATAGATGCAAGCAACTCTTGCTTCTTTTGGCCATAACATGGCGGTTTTGACTGCTAACACTAGGGATTGGTTGATAACACAGATCGCTAAGGATGGTGCTGCTAATCAAACAGCCAGGGGACAACCCTAGCTCCGCAAAAGCATCTCCCTGCTCAACACAGGCATAGGGACGTGGCTGACCCTAGGCGTTTATGCTAGGGGAGGCTGGGTCATGAATGCCCTGATGACGAGGATGACCAGTGTGATGGTGAGGATGAAAGGGAATGATGGGAGCCTTATGAATTATCTAGAGGCATTGTGAGACCGATTAATCCAAGCCAAGACGAGTGTGATAGGTCGAGCTAAAAATACGAGCCTAGAGCATCAACACTGGATAGATTGGGCAAGGGGTCAAACTTTGACAGGCTTGGCCCAACAACACACGATCTGAGGAATCGTCTATCGAGATCTAGAAGTATTACAAGATCCAGAAGAAATGAAAGAGCTGATGATCTTCAACCTTCAAGAGGTAGCGACGAGGATGAAAGAGAAGTTAATAGTCGATAAGGGATAGCTCTTAGGGAGTATTCAGTACGTCTGAATGACAGATGGGTGCTGGTGATAATATGGCCCAAGCCGATGTTTTAGCAATGGTCGAGAGACACTGGAACGATTCTATTCAGAGGTTGGAGGATAAAATAGGAGATATTATAAAATATCGAGACCCCTTGCGGAGGGGATATTCTGAAGGATCTCCTTTTGTGTCAAAGATCATTAATTATCCAACCCCGACCAAATTTAAACCACTAGTAGTCACTCCCAAATATGATGGGAGCACTAATTCGATCCATCACGTAAAGATGTATGAATCGACTGCAAACATTGACTCAGTCTCTGATGAGATGGGATGTTGTCTCTTATCAAGCACTTTGTTCGGATCAGCCCATGTGTGGTTCACCTCACTCCCAAAGAGCTCAACTGAGAATTTCAAATAGCTTGCAGAGAGATTCATACATAACTTCTTCTTTGGGGTAAGACCTTAAAAGAAGATAACACACTTGCTTTATGTCAAGCAGTGAAAGAATGAGAGCTTCAGGGAGTACATAGCGAGGTTTAATAAAGAGAATCTAGAGGTCGAAGATTATGAGGAAGGCATTGCTATGAAAACTCTGATAGGAGGGTTGCAGAAGGGAAAAATACTCTGGAAAGCCATTGAAGACACACCAAAGTCCACGACTGAGCTATTCGCGATGGCCGTCAAGGTCATGAATGCCGAAGATGCTATGGCAACAAAGTACGATGGTGAGAAGGGTACTAGTAGTGGGGGAAGTTCCAAAAGAAGAGATCAACAGACAACAAGTTTGTCGACTACACTCTTCGGACTGTCAGCTGCGAACATATCCTGAACGAGATAAAAGATGATCGGTCTCTGAAGTGGCTTGAGAAGTTGAAATCTCCTCCCATAAGAGGAATAAAAATCTATGGTGTGAGTTCCACTAAGACCATTGGCACATGACCGACAAGTGTTTTTATCTTAAGGATGAAATGGAGAATATGTTGAAAGAAGGTAAGCTGAGAAAGTATGTAGACAATCATACACTACACCAAATCTGTCGAATTGCCATGGTCATTAACCTTGACAAGTTCAACTTGTCAAGGTCAATGACCGTGAAAATTCTGGGGGTGATAACTTTTATTGTCACGGACTTATCACGATCATGTCACGGTACTTGACAAGTTTTGTCACGATTAAGGACTGTGACAAGCCCGTGATAAGTTTGCTTTATCACAGACTTGTCACGATCAATAACCGCGATAATTCTGGGCAGAAATTAAAAAAATTTGTTGGGCAGTATGGCCACTGTCACTGCCCAGCAGTATATTTTATTTGCAACGTTGTACCTGTTCAAACATCATATATCCAAATAAAATAGAGATAATCCAAATATACATTCAAAATAGAGACTATATGGATCACGATATAATCCAAATATAATTCAAATGTAACAACTTAAAATAATTCAATTCAAATAATGTCACTAAATGTCTTGGGTAAGGTTAGCTCTGAGGAGGTGAGTCGTCCACACGATATATGGATTGACACACCCACTAATATACATCGTGCCGCATTGTTCGCGCAACCAAAATGGAGAGTTCTCCTTCCCGGGTATGTGATTAGGCATAAATTCTTCCCAATTTATCCCTTAATTTAGTTACTTTTAGCACCTCAAAAAACGTAATCGATTTGACTTTATCTCATAATCTTGCTACCGACTTATCCTAACGAGTACATCGAGTTTCTGGTATTTCGTACTAATTTTCCAGGTATTTAATGTCAAAAATGAAAGAAAGAAACCGGAAGAATCGAAAAAGAAAAGAAGGAAAGTCAAAAGGGCAAAAGTGTAATTTCTACTCGGAATTCGGATAAGGCACCTAAAGAGAAGTTGAAGATATCACATTCATGAGCACATAGGAAGAAACATCACTACAATCGGAGTCCCGAAACAGAAGTTATGAGTAGTCAAAGTTGGAGAAAAAAGTCAAAGAGGCAGATCGATCCGCAGGGAGGCCGGACCGGTCCGCAATGCATATTCCAGAGAACCCCAGACCGAAAGCAAACCAAAGAGGGAATAAAAATAAACGGACCGATCCGCCCTAGAAATATAAGAAACGGTTCGCATTTCAGGCAGACCAATCCGCAGAAGACATTTAGTGGGGAGTCCTAGTGCAGCTATCGAGTTTTAATTTCTTATCCTTCTCTAATGGGGAGTCCTAGTGCAGCTAAAACTCCTGAAACTTTGTAGGGTATATAAACCCAAGTTATTATCATTTTTGAAGACGGAGAATTAGTATAAGTTTTCATTCTTTTCAGAAAACCCTAGTTTAGAGATAGTTGATTCTTTTAATTTCAAAAGTGAAGATTATTCAGATTTCGGTGATTACAAGTGTTCTTAATTACTGCTTTTAATTCTTTGGTAAGATTAGTGAGTTATTTCCTCTGTTTAATTCCTTTCTACATCATTCCACAAATTTCCCTTAGTTTAATCATGGTTTTCTGCAATTCAAAAATTATTTTCAGTAGTTTCAGTATGCTAGGCTAGATTTTATAAGGTCGGGATACATGAACCCAGCCTGATGTGATAGTTGCATGTGTATAACATTAATCCTCTGAATTTAGTGATTTATTACGACCGTATTGCATAGGAACACGACAATTGTAGATCTTTGGATCTCATTTTCTTTCGGGTAATCGGGATACTTTAGAATGCAATTCGAGTGTAACTATCGCGATACCGATTTACTCATCCTCTGATTAAGTATGGTGCGGGCTTGAACCTCATATACGTAATGCTTGGGAGTACTAAATTCTGGGTCTAATTAATCTGTTTAATTTACGATTAGTATTATACCTGCAATACTCTAGGGTTGGGGGATTGTATTCCCATCCTGTTTTTCTTCATCATATAGTTTAAAATTTTAAACCTTTCTTCATCAGTATTTTAGGTAATTTAGAATAACTGCATCTTTTCATAATTTCATAATTGCATCTAGTGTAGTCATTCCATAAACCAAATCTAATTTCCTTTTTCTTTAGAGTCAGAGGTAGGATTTCTTTGTCTATCTAACGTCGTCACAATTCCATTGTCCTATTTCTCTGTGGATACGATCCCGACTTACCGGGTTTATAACTAACGCGATAGGCTTGCACTTGAGCCTAGAGTGAACGCACATGAGAGACACTTTTTGAGTCGCGTCAAGTTTTTGGCGCCATTGCCGGGGATTTAGGTAGACTTAGGATTAGATCGAGTCAATCTAAATCTTTTACCAAAAATTTCCAAAAATCCAAAAAACATAAACAAAAACTCAAAAAACACAAAAAGATTCATCATCATCTCTCACAAGCAGTTAATGCAAAATTCTGAACTCACTCTCACACCCCATAATACTCCAACCAGCATTCACGAAAATCCAATAGTTGAGTACGACCCCGATAGCCCTCACACTCCTAACGCCCCACAGTTCTGGATTCCACCTCCCACACCGTCATACTCAATCTCAAATAACACTCCATTTTCCTTCTTAGGACACACCTCCGAGCACACTTCGAGCACACCAAGTGAGGACACCGAGTCTTTAAGAAAGAGAGAAATGTCGCAACACGGTAGTGCAGTCGTCGGTGAGGAAGAGGCCCCATACCGCCCGCTAAGAGAAATCTTATATCCCGAGCGCACTGTCACTCCGGGGTGCATTACACTCCCGTATAATGCCGGGCAATTTCGTTTTAAAAATAGGATGATCCAGATGTTACCCCATTACCATGGTATGGATTCTGAAAATCCATATCTCCATATCATGGAATTTAAGGATGTGTGTGATACTCTCAATGATCGAACTTGCACACAAAAGGTGATCCGACTCAAACTCTTTCCCTTCTCGCTAAAAGATAAAGCTAAGACCTGGCTATAGTCTTTACCTCCAATCTTGATCCCATCTTGGAACGAGTTGCAATCTAGATTTCTCAAGAAATTCTTCCCACCACATCGAACAATCTCCATAAAGGCTCAAATTCAAGCGTTTAGACAATCAGAAAATGAGCCATTTCATCGATGTTATGAGCGTTTCAATGAGTTAGTTACTTCGTGTCCCCATCATGGATTTGATACAGCGCAAATCATTTCTTTTCTCTATAATGGGCTGAACCTTAATTCCAAGCAACTCGTTGAAACCATGGGTAGTGGTCCGTTTGTCGAACTAGATGCCCACGATGCTGAGCTGCACCTGAGGTATGTTGCCGAGACTACCCAATCCTGGGACACTTCTGATCCTAATGCTCAAAATCAAAATCGTCAAGTGGCCACCACCCCATCGGCGTTCGGCCTATTTCACATAGATAAGAATTCTATGACGGACAGTCGATTAGATACACTTGAGAAAGGATTTCAAGACCTATGCGAGGTATATGGAAGAGGACCAATTCGATCCATACCAAACCCCGTTGAGAAGGTGTGTGCGATTTGTGAGGTGGGTCATTCAACCGAGGAATGCCCGACTATACCCGCCTACAAATTGATGATTCAAGAGAAAGTCAGTGGCATAGGAGGATTCAAGGGTGATTTTGGTGCACCCCACGGGAATTCTTACAACTCTTCATGGAAAAACTCTCCTGGTTTTAGCCATGGGCAACAACATGCTGCGATGAATCCTAATTCACATGTTTCCCCTCCTCTACCACAACATTTTCAACAAGCTCCACACATGCAAGGACATGTGCAAGCACCACCACCTCAAGGATCATATATATCATATATCCCTCCACCGCGGAGAAGTCTCGAGGATATAATAAATCAATTTATCAACAACCAGACTGCAACTAATGCTAGGCATGAGCGCTTGATCCACGACCTGAATGCGAACATTTCACAGTTGCAATCATCATTTAGTATCCAAGAGAAGTGCAAGTTTCTTGCCCAGGGCCAAAGACCTCCACAAGGTCAAACTAGTGTAAGCTCCACACCCCATGACCATCCGGAGCAATGTAGCGCAATTACCACTCTACGTAGTGGGAGAGTAGTTAACTTGTCACCTTCCCCACACGATGAAACTAAAGACAAGGAGACTTCGCCTGGCATGAAAGAGGTCGAAGATGTCCCCTTGAATGAGAGTGATAAATAAGGCACTAGTGAGATCGAGGTAGTAGTGAAACCCCCCACTGCTGCCCCATACCCTCAACGGTTGGTCCCGCACTCCAAAGGGACTTCTCGGGACGATGTTTTGGATGTCCTTAAACAAGTAAAGATTAATTTACCTTTTCTCGAGACTATACAGAAAATTCCCGTATACGCTAAGTTCATTAAGGACTTACTCACGATGAAACGCAAGCTAAAGGTAAATAAGAATGTATTTTTGGCCCAGAATGTTAGTTCAGTTTTATCGAGTGACCTCCGTTAAAGTATAAAGATCCGGGTGCACCCACCATTTCGTGAATCATGGGGAAGAACCGAATCGAAAGAGCACTAATAGATTTAGGAGAGAGTGTTAACATTCTACCCTATTCCATTTATAAGAAACTCGATTTGGGAGCCCTCAAGCCCACAAATATGACTCTCCAGCTCGCGGGTCGTTCTGTGAAGATGCCGCGGGGAATCATTGAGGATGTGATCGTCCAAATAGACACTTTCTACTTTTTGGTGGACTTTGTCATTTGGGACGAGGAGCCCTCCATTCTCCCGAGCAATCATGTTACCATTATCCTTGGTTGCCCATTCTTAGCTACGGCTAATGCACTCATTAATACTCGGAGTGTGCAAATGTAATTAACATTTGGGAACATGACCCTCGATACAAATATTTTTAACCATATCAAGAACGAGGGTGATGAAGGAGAACCGCGAGAGATGGATTTTTCAGGAGCAGCACACGAGCATGGGAGGACGCACACGTGAGAGCCGATAGGGGTATGCCTTGTTACCTCAAGTGAGAGCAACAATTTAGAGGGCATAGGGAGAAGTTCGTATGAGTGCTTAGAGGAGAGCAAATGGCAAGACACGATATATATTTTTCTCCTCGAGTACTACCCACCCACACCACCTAATAATTTTGAGATGGAGCGAGGAAGAAAGAATGTGGAAACAAAGAAAGAGAGAGAGCTAGAGGATTAGAGCCTAAGGGGAGTTGAGAGAGAATTCGAGCAGGTGGATGAGAGCCTTCACAACAAAGTCCAACCTCTATTGGACTCATGTCGTCATTTAGGAGAGGGCGAGTGGAAAGATAAAACTGATGAGTTTCTTCGCAATGACCATCCACCCATACCATTTAATGGCCCGAAGGCGATAGAGGAGAAAAGTTGTGTCTCGTCCGACTTAGAGCCCGACCCATGCATTCCAAAAATTGAAAGAAAATTAGGTGTTCCCTCTGAGTCAGTGCACACAAGCTATGCTTTGAGTAAGCATCACAGGGATCCCTTTTCGAGTAGTCACGATGAGTCTCCCGGTCTTTCCTATATTTATGGGCGAGGTCCCAACTTATTTCGGTTATTGGTATATGACAGGAAGACGGGAGTGACAAGGAGAGCATCGAACCCCGTGAGTGGGTTCGGGTGAGTCTGTGGAGAGATGAGAGGTCGTCGCACCCCCGAAGTTTGTGGGGTGATTGTTGTTGTATTTTTGAGTCATGCATGAGTGTCATATAGTGTCTTGTTGCATTTTAATAATTTGTTTGTTTTATTTTCTCGCACTTTTTATTCGCTTTGAGTTAGATTTTAGTCCTTTTTGCTTGAGGACAATGCCAAAGTCTAAGTTAGGGGGGGTCACAAGTGTGTATTTCTAAAACTTCACAAATTTTCAAAAATGCCCAAATTTTTTTTTAAAAAAATCAGAAAATTTTGAAAACCCAAAAATAATTTTGTTCAAAATAAATAAAAATTGGAATTCAAAAGTTTCAAAAATATCATTAAAAGTCGGTGTAAAGTCTCAAGTTGTAAAATTCAAATACACAAAGCCGAAATTGACTAAAGATGGAAATTATGCGAAAATTAACGACTTAACGAATAAGTGTGGAGATTAACAAACCCGATGAGATTCGAGCCTATCACTTTTTGCGAGTTTTCTAAATCAATCCGAGTTAATTGTTAACTCAAAGTTCTTTTTAGCGCCTAAAAAACGTCGTCGAGGATCTCAATCCTTTCATTTTGATCGGTTATGAAAAACGTGTGTAATATTGCTTTGAAAAACGTGCCAAAAATTAATCTCTAAACTTAAATTAATCTCGAGACGCATATGGTAAATTAATTAGTATTTTGGACAAAGAAATAGGCCCTCGTTTGTTACCCAAAAATATTGGCCAGAAAAAAGTTGTGAAAAATTATCCCTTGGATAACCCAATTGAGCCGAATAAAACTTTTCCCTTTCGTTTGGCAACCCGAAAAACCCAAGTAGCCCAGAATTGCGAAAATGGAAAAATTCAGAAGTTAAGTCCGGGAAAGTGCATAAAAAGGGGCAAGAAAACATAGATATGCTCAACAAAAATAGCAAGAAAAGAAAAGAAGTGAAAAATAGAAAAAGATAGAGAAAAAGAAGAAAAAAATGAGCAATAGTCCGAAAAAAGCACAAATGGACATCATAAATGACTTTTCCAATTCCAACCTTCCCTACCATTTTCATTTTACCCAATATACCTTAAAACCCGAAAAAGTCCTAACCGAGTCTAAATTGCGAAATTGGTTACCGTGTGGAGAACTAATACACCAAAAGATAATAAAAGAGATTGAATGCGCGAAAAAGAGGCAATGTTCCCGTTTTTAAAACCGTAATCCGTTGATGAGATCCTATCACTATAAACTTTTCGTCTTTCTACTTGTATGCGTGACGTTGCGTCCATTATATTTACTCTTTATATCACGCATACCAAGAGAATAAACACATTCCGAGTGATTCGTTTGAGAGAGCATTCCGTGAGAATTTGAAATCAAAATGAATTTTTCGATAAGTAACGTAATGGTCAATCGGTGAAAATTCGCGGTTAAATTTCTGGCTTCGCACACACACACACACTACGGTTTGAGACTTGTACATATGACTTGATGATGACTATTTTCTGGGAAAGTTTGATTTATACAATTTTTAGGTATTTTGATTTTTCTTTGAGTCGAATTTTGTGGGTATATTCACTGCAAACCCTCACGAGACACAACTCGTTCTACTAGGGTAACCTAGGGGTTTAAAGGCTTGTTGCATATGCTAAATGCAATCGCTTGCTCGCAAAAAAGGTATTTTGTCCCAATAAATATTTTTCAAGAGTTGAGCCGTACTAGGATTCTTTTACATTGCTCGGGACGCGCAAAGTTCTAAGTTAGGGGGGTTTAATTAGGCATAAGTTCTTCCCAATTTATCCCTTAATTTAGTTACTTTTAGCACTTCGAACAACGTAATTGATTTGACTTTATCTCATAATCTTGCTACTGACTTATCCTAACGAGTACACCGAGTTTATGATATTTCGTACTAATTTTGCAGGTATTTAATGTCAAAAACGAAAGAAAGAAACCGAAAGAATCGAAAAAGAAAAGAAGGAAAGTTAAAAGGGCAAAAGTGTAATTTCTACCCAGAATTCGGATGAGCCACCTGAAGAGAAGTTGAAGATATCACATTCATGAGAACATAGGAAGAAACGACACCTCAATCGGAGTCCCGAAACAAAAGTTATGAGCAGTCAAAGTTGGAGAAAAAAGTCAAAGAGGCAGACCGATCCGCAGGAAGGCCGGACCGGTCAGCAGTGCATATTCCAGAGAACCCCGGACCGAAAGCAAACTGAAGAGGGAGAAAAAATAAATGAATCTATACACCCCGGACCGATCTGCCCCCGAAATAAAAGAACCGATCCGCATTTCAGGCAGACCGATCCGCAGGAGACCGGGACCGGTCTGGCTATCGAGTTTTAATTTCTTATCCTTCTCTAATGGGGAGTCCTAGTGAAGCTAAAACTCGTGAAACTTTGTAGGGTATATAAACCCAAGTTATTATCATTTTGAATACGGAGAATTAGTATAATTTTCCATTCTTTTCAGAAAACCCTAGTTTAGAGATAGTTGATTCTTTTAATTTCAAGAGTGAAGATTATTCAGATTTCGGTGATTACAAGTGTTCTTAATTACTGCTTTTAATGCTTTGGTAAGATTAGTGAGTTGTTTCCTCTGTTTAATTCCTTTCTACATCATTCCATAAATTTCCCTTAGTTTAATCATGGTTTTCTGCAATTCAAAAATTATTTTCATTAGTTTCAGTATGCTGGCTAGATTTTCTATAGTCGGGATACATGAACCCAGTCTGATGTGATAGTTGCATGTGTATAACATTAATCCTCTGAATTTAGTGACTTATTACGACCATATTACGTATGAACACGAAAATTGTAGATCTTTGGATCTCGTTTGCTTCCGGGTAACCGGGATGCTTTAGAATGCAATTCGAGTGTAACTATCGCGATACTGATTTACTCGTCCTGTGATTAAGTATGGTGCGGGCTTGAACCTCATATACGTAATGCTTGGGAGTACTAAATCCTGGGTCTAACTAATCAGTTAAATTTATGATTAGTATTATGCCTGCAATACACTAGGGTTGGGGGATTGTATTCCCGTCCTGTTTTTCTTCATCATATAGTTTAAAATTTTAAACCTTTCTTCATCAGTATTTTAGGTAATTTAGAATAATTGCATCTTTTCATAATTTCATAATTTCATCTAGTGTAGTCATTCCACAAACCAAATCAATTTTCCTTTTTCTTTAGAGTCAGAGGTAGGATTTCTTCGTCTATCCAACGTCATCACAATTCCATTGTCCTATTTCCCTGTGGATTCGATCCCGACTTATCGGGTTTATTACTAACGCGACAGGCTTGCACTTGAGCCTAGAGTGAATGCACATTAGAGACACTTTCTGAGTCGCGTCAGTATGACATGCGTGACGAGCACCTTGGACTCGATATCTTGAAGCGAGCGTCCATGAACTGGCATACCCTGGACGGTATTCGGGTCCCTCAACCCCCACCCTATCTGTTGGCAATCAATTATGTCCCGTATAAAAACGCTTGGCCAACCAAGTGTCGACATCGATCGGTCAAAGGGAGCCAAATAGGGGACTGGATCATCAAAGTCCGCACTTGTCGGCGATGAAGCAGCGAGGTCCACATCCTCGTCATCCTGCACCTTGTCCTCCCGAATATCCTCCTCCACCACTTTCTCCTTCCCTTTCCCCTCACTATTTCCGCGCAACGAACGCTTCATGAATGAGAACATATCTTGGACCGTCGCCTTCAAACGGGACAGCTTCGCGTCATGTGAGTCCACCGTTCGAGCCAACCCGGTGTCGCTCGTCTCCAATCCGATGATCCTAGATTTGGCCACCCGGGAGCTCACCCCCTTGTCCTCCCCTTGTGATCAGTGCCACGCACTTGGATGAGTGCGTATGTGGACAAAGATACCTTGTCGGCATCAGACTGCGACTCATGCACTTACTTAAGCTTTGCCTGAAACGACAAAAAGCACATGATTAATAAAATAAGTATATAAAAAAATTATAACGTAATTAACAAAAAGTAAACTGTCGAATTACTTACAATCGTGGCCGCGACGCTCGGGGACACCTCCTTATCCTTCCTCTTCTTCATCCGAATATAGCCACATAAGTATCGAGCCTATGTGGCCTACCCCCAGGGCCACTCCTTGTCCCCTAAAATAAAATAAAGTAAAATTAGTATCGGCCCCGCAAGTTAAAATAATGAAGAATAATATATTTCTTTAGTTATAGAAAAATTAAATCTTACCATCATCTTATGATCCACCTCGGCATAAGACGTTCGGCGGGAGTAGTGCAGGCCTGTCTTTTTTGCCCAATTTCCCTCCCCGATTGGCGAGATACCAATTGTCTCTCCTCGATCTCATTATCAATGAACTTTTGTCATTGTGCCAATGAGATCGGATCCTTCGGCGGGACGGATTCACGCATTCGAATAACAGAGTCTCGGGTCTTCCCAAAGTACCGGGTCCGCATTTTTTTCTTCCACGTCTTGTGTTTCTCCCTCAACTGCTCCAAGACGGAATCACGTAGCTTTGGATCCAGGCTGAATTGTTCTTGTCCAACAAATACAATGTTAGTTGCGAATAAATATAAATATAAAATGAAATCGAAATCGAAATCGAAATCGAAATCGAAATCGAAATCGAAATCGAAATCGAAATCGAAATCGAAATCAAAATAAAAATAAAAATAAAAATATTCATATAAATATAAATGCATTACCTGTAGTGTCACCCAAATAGCTAACTTGAGCTCATTTTGCACCTCCCTCTAACTAGTGTACCTCGGGCCGATGATCGTCTTTACCAGCTCGAGGGATCTCGATAATAGCCCCATCTTGTTCTTGATGGCCATCCCCAATTTTTCATATTTGGGGGGCATAGGGGCCAAGGAGCCCTCATCGCCTCCGCAACCACCGAGCCCAGATGACATCATCATAATTAGCATAATCATCCTCGCCTTAATGCCTGAAGGAGACATTTGCTGTAAAAAAAGGTTGTTATTATTACAAATTAAAATGAATTAGAAGAAGACATGCAAATATGTACAATTACTACAAATCCAAATGAATTGTTACTATTTAACACCTCAATTCTGAATTCCAAAACAACAGCATCTAGCTCATAATATGTACAATTACTAAAAATCCGAAACATCCCCACCCCCACCCCTACTACCCACACACACGCACACTACACAAGAGTGAAAATGAAAAAGTGCAAATCAATTAAAAGCATTAAAAATTGATTGATAAAGTACAAATTAGAATATTTATTACAAATTGAAAAATTGTTTTAAATTTGGGTTATCATAAAAAATGGATTGATAATCGGTAGGAGCAGCCAAGTCATCCACACTTATATTTAGACACTTTGGCGCGTGTAGGACAATTGAACACGACTCTTTATTGATATACTTCGAGTAAAACACTTGGTTAACCTTTTGAAATGCACAAACAAACGGCTCATCACTCATATGGTCATTGCTCTTCAACTTTGACAAGCCAACCATGATCAAATTGGTGACAGGATCAACTTTACAAGTATTTTTATCCTCAACTCTTACCCAGTCACAGTAAAATACAACCTCTTTGAAGATTATATAATCCAATTAAAATATATTTCTAATTACACCATAGTAAGTCATTTCAGCTTCAACGAGGTTTTTATCTTTTGCACTCGCTCAAAAGAAAGTAAGAGCCTTGTATGAAATGCTCGAGTTTTTTATATTTGTACTTTCCTCGTACAATTTTGCACCGAATACGTAACCGTTCAATCGATACTTTTTGTACTCTTTTGCCACGAACAAGGCTCCAGTGGCTAGACGAGCAAGCCTTGATGTCGCATCACCCATCTTTAAGATCTGAGAATATAGATAAATTAATTATATTAGTTGTAAAGTTTGAGTGTAATGTAACGTTATGTAACAACCATTTTCATTATAATTACCTCTTGTGCCTAAATTCGTTGTCTGATTATACCATTATTTTTCGTCTTTTATTGTTCTCACAGGCTTCATATTTTCTGCATATTACAAAATTAATCATGTATAAAACAATCTAAAAAATATTCTAAAATAATGTTAAACATTAAAATAATTTAAACTTACTTTTTCCATTCTTCGACATCTTCATGTGTGTCAAATAGATAACGAGCTACTTGTTATGTTACAAACTCGTTAATTTCACTCGTTTTCCCATCACATGACCACCATCATCGACGAACTTATCAGTGTCATCAACGATGGTCGAGTCAGGCATATATTCCCGAGTATATATTGATGACTCCACGGTGATGTATTCGTCTGCAATTAATCCTGCAATGTATCGCGTATTCTTGACGTAATATTTAAAAACTTTCATCAATCTTTCAAATGGATACATCCACCGATATTTAACTGGACCATAAAGAAGTGCCTCATCGCATAGGTGTACCAACAAGTGAACACTTATGTCAAAGAAAGCTGGGGGAAAGTACTTCTCCAACACACAAATCGCTTCGATCACCGCCAAATTTGCGGCCACTATGTGTTCTCAATTGGCTACCTTCTCACACAAGAGTGAGAATGTAATACTAATTTGCATAATAGCCCTCCGCAAATCCTTTTTCTTGGAGAAACAGTGCTTAAACAATAGAGGAACCAATTGCATGATCACATGACAATCATGGGACTTACACTTATGTAAATCATGAGTAGCATAATTCACAATCCTTTGCAAGTTGGACGAAAAAGTAGATGGGCCCTTCAAATTATATATTGTGTCTAAAAGCACCTTCCTTTCCCCACTCGACAAAGTAAACGCACCAGGGGAATTATTGTCCTTCCCCTACTATCTTCTTTCAACCACAGTTGTGGCTTATGTTTCAACGATTTAAGGTCTTTTCGTGCATTTTCTCCATCCTTCGAATGACTCCCCCAAGGTAAGTGCCCACAATATGTTCAGTGAAGTTCTTCTCTGCATGCATCACATCTAATACATGGCGCACCGGGTTATTATTCCAATAAAGCAAGTTAAATAAAATTGACCTCCTAGACAATGCCTTTCTTATCTCAATTTCATTCCCAGTTGGGGTCTTCTTATGCTTGACATTCTTAAATTTAGGATTCTTACCTGGCATATTAGGGCCTCATTTAGAAGATTTACTTTCAATTTCTGAACGTGAAAGTTGTCTTGACTGTAGCCTATGTTCAACCCCGCCCAATAAAAAATTGGAACCTTTCTCAAATCTGAAACTATGAGCTGGGGGTAAAAACCTACTATGGCAATGGTATACATTTTTTGTCTTAAAGGATAGACGAAGAGATTCAGTCTCCTCTCCAAAAATAGGACACCCTAAATAACCATGTACTACACAATTGGATAATGTCCTATAAGATAGAAAATCATGAATTACCCGCATCAACATAGCTTTCAGCGTAAACTCTTCTTTTCTAAAAGAGCCAAATGATTGCACACCCTCTTACCACGACTCATTTAATTCTTCTACCATAGGAGCCAGGTAGACATCGATGTCATCACTTGGTGCCTTTAGCCCAGGTATCAACAAAGATATCATCAAAAATTCAGGCCTCATACACTGTAGAGGAGGGAGGTTGAGTGGGGCTAGGATCACAGTCCATACACTCTGATTGGTGCTTAGATTTACAAATGGATTGAAACTATCTGTTGATATAGCCAAACAAATGTTGCGCTGTTCTCGAGAAAAATCGGGATACTCATAATTCATCCTCCTTCAAGCTGTAGAATCAGTAGGATGACGCATGATATTACCCCCAAATTCTTCCCTAGCATGCCAAGTCTTTGCCTCCGCTATCCATGGTACTGTGAAAAATCGCTTTAATTTAGGCCCAACGGGAAAATATTTCAACACTTTTTGAGGCACTTTTGAGTTTGTGCCTTCTTTACTAGTAGATTCGACATATCTAGGTTCATCACAAATCGGACAACGATTGAGATTTTGATACTCCTTTTGGTATAGTATACAGTCATACACACAAGTATGAATCGATTTATACTTCATTCCTAAACCTTTCAAACTATTCTTCATAATGGGATAGCTATTTGGAAGGGTATTCTCCTTGGGTAGTAAGCCCTTCACCCATTTTAGAATTCCTATCACGCTATTGCCAGATAAACCGTACTGCATCTTCAAACTGTGCAAACCAACCATGGCATGTAAAGTTATTTGATCTTTCTCACAACCAGAGTATAACGGTTGGATCGCCTTAAATTTTAAACTTTGGTAGTCATCGTCAAGGTTTATCGTGATATCTTCACGAGCACTTGAACCTTGTACATCATCAGTAACCTCATTCTCCTCTGCTTCATAAACTCCGTACGCATCATCAACTAAATCCTCTAACATATTATGATCTACGTCGTCCCCTTCTTCATCTATCCTACTTGTTGAAGGTTGTTGTGAAGGTTGTTCAGGGACAAAAGGAACTTTTAAATCACCGTGAAAACTCCAAAATCGATAACTAGCTTGCATACCTGGTCTTAACAAATGTAGTTCAACTGTTTTCCACTCAAACACCTTACCATTCTTACACCTAGCACACGGACACGGAAACTCTTCAACATTATGACATCTCTTTGCGTATTTCACAAATTCATTAGCACCTCTGCGAAACACATCCCCCATTCTATTTGTCTCACCCATCAACTCTTTGTATTTCAGATATCCCATCACAGCTACCACAACTAATCACCTATTAAAGGTAAGAAGTGTATATTCATGGATTAGTATAAACAAAACTTAGATTTATAGTATGTTTCATTTAATTATGTCTTATTTATATTCGATTTTTAAATTTCAAATTCAAATTCAATTTATGATAGAAATTTCTATTTCCTTCATCTCCTCTAAAGGGTGAGTGGTCCTATCCCATTCAAGATCGCATTTTTCTGTAATATACATAACAGCTCATGCACATTGTTACGATTTGAGAAACATTCGACAGAATATCCCCGTAATTCTCCAAGTACACGACGTAGATTGGCAAGTGTGAGTGTTATTTCAATTGATCAATTGAAATAATAGTCACACTTGTCAATCTAGTATGTACCCAGAGAACATTAGGATACGACTGCAAAACTTCCTCCAAAAGTAACAACTTTAAGCCACTAAGAATATTATTATACAGAAATTATGCAGTCCCAAACTGTCCAAATGGGACAATTCGAGAGATCTCATTACAGGGGTAATGACTCTCGAACGGGTCTAAGGGCTATTGAATACGTACGCATAAGAACTAGAAGGCTAGTATTTATGCGCACTATATGTAATTTCAAGTATGCTTCATTTAATTATCATACTATATATATTGTTCTTTATACAAAGTAATTTTCATAAAAAATTGAAAAATCCCACCCCCATATGGACAATAATCCAGTGGGCATGCCACTTTTAAAATTAACCAACCCAACATCGATCCACTATAATCCAACTGCAATGGCAACAACAACTGTGTATCCCGTACTCCTTCTAATTCATCTACTCAATTAATTCTTTTCATCAATTAAACTAACAATAAAAGTATACAATTATTAATTTACTAATTTACAATGAGGGGAAATCCTACTTGCATATGAAAGGGGCACTAATTATTAATTTACAAAAAAAATTAACAACCAATCAATATTAAATCAATCAATTATTTTACAAGGTGCACTACAATATGAGGGGCAATATCTAATAAACCAATAAAAATTTAATTAAAAAAAATACACACGCACATATACACACACAGGCCCACACCCCCCCTGCCCCCCGCCCTCCCCCCGGTTGCCGCTTCCCACTACACACACACACTCATATATATACACATGCACACATACGCACACACGCACATATACACACACACACGCATATATACACACACAAACACACACACATACACCCCCTCCCTTCCCTCCCCCCCCACACATTTATACACACACGCACATATACATACACATATACATAAATGGAGGAGAAATATAGAGAGAGAAAACATACCAAAGTTGTAGAGAGAGAGAGTGAGCAGTCGCTAGAGAGAGAGAGAGAGAAATGGAGGGAATAGAATCAGTGGGAAAAAAAGAAGAGGGAGGTTTTTTTACGGACATAATTATCATGGACATGTAACGGTCATTGACCGTGACAACTTTAAGGTATTGTCACGATCATTGAGTGTGACAAGTCCGTGACAACTGTACTTGTCACGAACTTGTCACGATCAATGACCGTGATTTGTCACGGCCTTGTCATGAGCAATGACCATGACAAAAAACATGTGTTTTTTTGTCACGGTCAATGATCGTGACAAGGCTAGCCGCTTATAGGGTGCCAATTTGACCATTTTGGTGTGGTGGTAACTTTAAGGGTGGCCGAGATGACACCCAAAAGAAAAAAAGAAGTGACAAGTGTAAGCTAGATGCTCCAGCCGGTCGAGACGAAGATGAGTCAGACGACTGTGATGAAGATAACCCTGACCTCCCTCCCAAGTTTTTTGATCCAAAAGATCGGCTACATACGATGTCGTACGAGGTCAAGATGATCCGTGGAGGACTTACTGGAGGAGGAAAGGAGATTGCAGACAGGATATCACATGTGGCCGAGGCTAAAGCTCTTCCACCAAAGCCTAAGGCTGTTAATTCAGCTGCAGTAGAGTCTTCTAAAGGTAAGAAAGCTAAAGTTGATATGATTACCTTAGTTGTTGGTTTTTTAAGATTGGATTTTAAAAGAATTTTATTACCACATGATGATCCCTTAGTAATCACTACTTTGGTGCACGGGTATGACGTCCCAAGAATCCTTATAGACGGCGTTAGTTCGGTCGAAGTTATGTTTTAGGATTGTTACAAAGGGTTGGGTTTGAGCAAGAAGAGATTGATTCCCTACCAATAACCACTCATCGACTTTAGTGGTGAGAAAGTCCAACCCTTGGGTATATATGAGATGCAAATGAGAATGGGAAATAGCTGGCTGAGATATTTAATAAGGAAGATCAGCTTCTTCGTTATGGACAAAAATGTCTACTCGACCTACAACATAATTCTCAGAAGGGTAGACCTCAAGGAGTTTGAGGTTGTGCCCTCAATCGTCCACTAGATGATTAAATTCCCTACCCCGTATGAGGTAGGGGAAGTTCAAGAGGACCAAGCTGAGGTGCATGAATGCTATTTCAACTCGGTCGAGGAGAGGGAAGCATATAAGAGGGCAACTATGGCCTACAATATTGATACCTTGGATCCCAGAGACGAGACTAAACTAAAGAAGGGCGATACAGCTAAGGTGGTATAATCCATCGTCCTCAATGAGGATGAGCCAAAAAAAACTGTCCAAATCGGCAAATCCCTGAAGGAGTAAATCAAAGAAGAAATGATCAAGTTATTGAAGAAGAGGCAAAGTATATTCACTTAAAGCCATAAGGATATGCTAGACATTAATCCAAATGTTCCCTGTCATAAGCTTAATGTGGTCGATGATGCAAGGCCAATACGATAGAGAAGAAGGGTCTATTCACGAGAAAGGTATGATGTCATCCGAGAGGAGGTTAGAAATTTGGAAAGGCCGACTTCATTCGAGAGGTTATTTATCCCGATTGGCTTATAGATGATGTCATCATCCGCAAAGCCAACGACAAATGGAGTATGTGTGTTGACTTCATGGATCTAAACAAAGCATTGCCTAAATAAAATTTCCCATTGCCGAGGATTGATCAGATGGTAGATGAAACCGTGGGCCATAGGTTAATGAGCTTTATGGATGCCTACTCAGGATACAATCAAATATTCATGGATCCGATCAATGTAGAGAAGATAACCTTTATAACTGACAAGGGGACCTAGTGCTGCAAGGTCATTCCCTTTAGGTTAAAGAATGATGGGTCAACATACCAAACGCTTGTCAATAAAATGTTTGAGGACCAGATTGGGAAGACAATAGAAGTATATATCGACGACATGTTGACGAAGAGCCTCAAGGTCGACACTCATGTGGCCGACCTTGAGTGCACTTTTGACACGATGGATGAGTACAAGATTAAATTCAACCCCGCCAAGTAAGTCTTCGGCGTGGGAGGAGGTAAATTCTTAGGATTCATTATAAATCAGAGGGGGATTGAAGCCAACCCTGAGAAGATCAAAGCATTGTTGGAAATGAAGACTCCTATAATAATAAAGGATGTGCAGAGGCTAACTGGACGAGAGGCTGCATTAAACAAGTTTGTGTCTAGAGCCACTAATAAATGCCTTCCTTTCTTTAAATTATTAAGAAAATATATTACGTTAAACGACAAGTGTGATAAATCCTTCTAAGATTTGAAGTCCTAACTCGGCTCTTCACTCCTATTGTCTAGACCAGTTTAAGGAGATAAATTGTATCTTTATTTAACGATGTCAAAATCGGCCATTAGTGTTGCTATTATCAGGATGGAATTCAAAAGTCGGTGTACTCCAACAGCAAGGCCCTCCAAGGGGCCGAGCAAAGATACCCCAAAATGGAGAAGATAGCCTATTATTTGATCCATGCCTCAAGGAAGATGAAGACTTATTTTTAGGCACATACCATGGTGGTACTTACAAACTCACCTCTCAGATAAGTCATTCACAAGCCGGAGAAGTGAGGAAGACTGATGGCAAGGGAAATTGAGTTAGGGGAATTCGACATCAACTACCAGTCGAGAATGTCCATTGAGGGGCAGACCCTAGCTGACTTCATAGCCGATTTCACCTGGGACGAGACCAATACAGATAATATTGAAGTTACTTATGAGCAAGAGAGTAGGATATGTGCTCCCCCAACCGAGGTCGAGAAGAGTTCAGTGAAGGGCAAGGTATCTGAGAATGAAGAAGAACGATATCTCTTAAAGAATGACATCCTGAAAGAGGGTAAATTTTTTGATAAAGGTACTGTGTAGGGCCTCTTCATTGATGGGTCTTTATATGAGAATGAAAGTGAGGTAGGATTAAGTGTATCAATCCCATACATGACAAATATTAAATATGCACAAAGGTTCAACTTTAAAGCCTCTAATAACGAATCAGAGTATGAGGACCTCCTGGCAGGTTTGTTCCTTTCCCGGTCACTAAACATCGGTCAACTCATTATCCACAGTGATTCTAGGTTGGTTATGAACCAAATTTTCAGAGTATATGAGGACAAGGACAATAGAATGGATAAGTAATTGGGAAGGGTGAGGACAGCATTGAAGAATTTTAGTGAAGTAAAATTAAAGAGGATACCCCGACTAGACAATGGCTGAGCCGACGCTCTGGCGAGGTTAGCCAGAGCCACCAGAACTGAAATTAGAAAAATGGTCCCAATAGAGATTCTCCATCGGTCGACGATCGAAGGAGAAGAATATAATGTGGAATTTTACTTCAACTTGAGTATGGGAGCTTCCTGGATGGATTGTATCATCCGCTACATCAGAGACCGGGAGCTACTTGAGTCCAGATCCGAGAGAAAGATGCTGAGGTATAAAGCTGCCAAGTTCTCCTTCATAGGAGACGTCCTATACAAAAAGGGGTTTCGGCTTCTTCTACTCCGATGTGCCCATCCATATAAGGTAGAGTATATCTTAAAGGACGTACATGAAGGGTCATGCTCTAGCCATATTAGGGGAAGGTCGTTAGCTAAGAGGATCATCACTTAAGGTTATTGGTGGCCGGCGTTGCCAAAGATGCAGCTGCGTATGTTAAGATGTGTGATAAATGCCAGAGGTTTTCCACCATACCCCATCAACCTCTCACTTCCATTACCTCTCCTTGGCCATTTGGATATGGGGGATTGATTTGGTAGGGAAACTACTGAGAGCTATGAATAACTATCGCTATTTAATTGTGGCGATTGATTATTTTTCAAAATGGGTATAGGTCAAACCTATGATTACAATCACAGAGAAGAAGGCATTCCAGTTTATCTAAAAAATATCATCTGTAGGTACGTACTACTTAATACTCTGATCTCTGATAACGGGATACAGTTCAAAAATATTTTCCTAGAGAAATATTATGAACGGGTTGGCATCAAGCAGTTCTTCTCCACTCTTGGCTGACCTCAGGCCTATGGGCAGATAGAAGTAACAAACAAAATGATCCTTGATGGGATCAATAAGTGGTTGGAAGATTCTAAGGGGATATGGGTTGAAGAAGTGTATGTCGTCCTGTGGTCAGAGGCAGTAGTGCCGACAAAAGTAGGTCTCCCAACCCAAAAGGTTCAGGCCTATGACCTAAAAGTGAACGTTATGGAATGAAGACTTGATTTGGACTTTGTGGAAGAAAGGAGAGAAGAAGTTGATGTAGGCAAACCGCCTTCTAGCAGAGAACAGTGAAGTTCTATAATAAAAGAGTAAAATCTCACCCACTGAAGGTAAGAAACTTGGTGTTAAAGAAGACATGGCAAAAGCGTAACAAGCTTTATCCAAACTGGAATGGTCCGTATAGAGTGATTGAAGAGGTAGTTCTACGGATATATCAATTAGAAAATCTAGAAAGAGTGCCATTCTCCAACCCATGGAACACCGACCATCTCAAAACGTGCTACTAGTAAGATTTTAATTTTTATTATTTCATATCATAATTGTTGTAATACATGTATATGAGGTTAAGATGATGAATGAAATGAAATTAAATGAGATTCAATAAAATTTTCAAGTGTTCCCTCATACGTTGCCTATTTGTTTGAATATTTATTGATTGCATGCATCTACTCATCTTAAGTTGTAAAACATCATTCGTGGTGAAGTAGACTTAAGTTTCTCTCGGTGACATGCCAGACCAAACGGGGTTGACCTCGACCATGGATTGTCAAATAACATCGAGAGGGGTTCATCTATTAAACATCATTAGCTCGGTGGAAATTCTCTCTCGGTCGAGACAACAGTGCTTGGATAACACAACACTCATCCACACACTCTCAAAACGACGAGAGGGGACTTATGATATAACACTATAATTTGGTGGATTCAAATTCAAAATCACTTAGTTGTGGTTCATTATTAAACATCAATAGTTTGATGAAAATTCTCTCTTGAACGAGACGACAGTGCATGGATGAGATGACACTCATCCATACAATCTCAAAACGACGAGAGGGGACTTACGATATAACACCATAATTTGGTGGATTCAAATTCAAAATCACTTAGTTATGGTTCATTATTAAACATCATTAGTTTGGTAAAAATTCTCTCTCGGTCGAGACGACAGTGTATGGATGAGATGACACTCATCCATACACTCTCAAAACGACGAGAAGGGAATTCAATATAACACCATAATTTGGTGGATTCAAATTCAAAATCACTTAGTTGTGGTTCATTATTAATGAAAACGATAGTTTTTCTAAATTAGTGCTCTGATACCAATTTGTAAACGATAGTTTTCTCAATCAATGCAAGTGAAATAAGATTAAATCCACACAAATTTTAATTTCACTTAAACCAATTTAATTCAACCCAAGTCCTAGACATTTGCCTAAGTCATATTTTCAATATTACCAAATTAGGCCAAACCAATTTTAACCAATAAAATAAATGACTTGAATTAAATTAACATTTATCCAAATTTAAATTAGTACAAAATTAAACAAGTAGTGATTTAAACCAAGTTTTATCTTTTTACCTAAGCATGCGTTCTAGGTGATTTTGAAAAAGATAAAATAAACAAATAACCACTACGCCTCGATGTATGGGAAAAATCCCACAACGGGAAAAAATCTCGGATGGCCCTAGCTTTAAGTGCACTAAGTATGGTTTTACAATTACAAGACAGATGACTTACTTCCTCGACTCGACCCCTTTCAAGCCTTGACGCGTCTTCTTGTAAACACCTCTGCCTAGTCGATAATCCCGGAGCTCCACCAGAATCTTGGAATTCACTAATAAGACTTTAGGTACACCGTCAACCACACATGGTGCCTTTCACCATGTGAGAATGCTGCAGCAAAACAACGAAATTCTTCTTTGAGGGATGTAGAAGTAAACCCAAACTTCTCTTCTTCAAGGTGTAGAGATAAACCGGTGCCAAACACTCCAAGCAAGATATTTATATGGAATCTTGGAATAAACAAACTATGGGTTTAAAATAAAAGTGTTTTTAAAGATTTTTCTTTGAAAAATAAACACTCAAACATGAACTTTTTTTCTTTTTAATTTTGCTCTCAAACTCTCTCTTGGAGATGGAGGATAGTGAAAAAGTTAGTTCAAAATAGTTGCTTCCCACACTTAATAAGTCTGTCAAAAGTTAGTCGGGAAAGGTAGTGGGAAAACAGTTAAAAACTGCCCAAAACTGCCATTTTAATTTCCGGCCGAAAATCTCGTTCGAGCGAGATTTTCGTTCGAACGACCCTTCTAACGAAGTTCTAGTGGCCTGATGGGAAATCTCGTTGCCAAACTCGTTTGAATGACATTATCGTTTGAACAAACCAACTCGTTCGAACGACAATATCGAACGAAGTTCCAGTGGCAAAATCGTTGGCAAACCTCATTCGAATGAAATTCTCGTTCGAATGAAAAACTCGTTCGAACGACAATTTCGAACGACTTTCCAGAATGTATAAAAATTTAGATTTAGCCCCGAAATTTTATTTTAAAGTTTTAAAGATACTTTTTGAAAATAAACAATAGTTTAACAAAAACTTACGCCCAATACAAATTGTTCCGAGCTCCTATATAAATGTGTAATGCATTCATACCTTAGGAGTAAACGGAACAAATGTTGTTGACGTAGAAACGAGGCACAAGAAAATCGACATTTGATGAATCTTTATACTCTTGGCCACTACGTCTTCAACTTTAGAATGTCATAGGCTTGAAGGATGGTCAATAACTCTATCCTATGACTCAAACGATTTTGTCCGGAATTGAGCCAAAACTACAAAAGACTCAATTAGAAATTTATGTCCTTACAAATCTCCCCCTTTCGCTATTTCGGGACAAAAACCAAACAAAAATCCTAAAGGTCCGTATAGCTCACTAGACATAAAAAAAAACATCCCACCCAAAATAAAGAGCACAATGCTTGACTACTTGACTCGAATACCACTTTAGAATTAAGCGCTTTGCCACTTTAAATAGATACCGCTTTACAATACCTGCACACTTAAGCAACACATTAAACGCATAGGGAATATTAAAATATTAAATGCAATTTGAATAAAGACACTCCCTTAATTAATTCTCCCATTTATCAACTATGATCTACCTAAGAAGGTCGTGACTCCCCCTAAGTTAAATCTCCCAAACTAAGATACGATTACAATAAGATTAGATACCATTTCTCCCCCTATCATTCTCCCCCTTTTTGTTCAGGAATAGACAAAGGCTAAAGAATCAAAAATTAACTTATCTCCCCCAATTAAAGCATATACACCCCCTAAACTAAACAAGGGATAAATAGAATGGGATAACAAGATAAACATGCAATTGTGCATAAAGTGATGAGAACATTAAATCACATGGGTAACTAAAATTCAACTAATCCACATAAAAATATGAATATCAACTATGATGCGATAACAAAAGATATCAATTAATTGTAGTAATCTAAGCATGTGATATCGAAACAAAATTCACAATAAGATAGATACCAAAAATGAATTAAAAGCAAAGATGTACTAGCTAAACATGACAAAGACTCAAAAATAAACAAAATATCATATATATGTATACATAATAGATACAAACTAAGCATAAGTACACACATATAGATATAAACACCAAAATGACACAAAACTAAATAACATAAGTTTTTCCACACTCTTATAGCATAAATGTGTCATATGGAAACGGTAGTGAAGGGGTGTGAATAAGATACCAATGAATTAAAACCCAATCACTTAAACGTGTTCACGTAGTTCGCATTTGATTGCAAAACTTTATCAACTAGAATTTAGCCTTTATGTGATAAGATAAAGTGAACTAATGAACAAACAAACACAATGCATACAAGCCTAGCATGTTGATGATTCTACAAACCAATAGAGTCATGACATTGTAAGCGCAACTAGGATAAACGAACATTGTGCAAACCGTTGATATATCATCCAAACTCCCTCAATAAGCATATATATTATTCTTTTGAATGAATAAATCAACTAAACAAATTAGGCCTTGGCAAATTATTTTTCTTTTAATGCCATATTTTCATTTAGGTCTTTGGACCACGTATTTCTTTTAGGTCCATTCCAAACGGTGGCTTACTCGCAAAGGATAATATTTTTCCTTTCGGAGCCCTTCCCCGTGCACATTTATACATACTATTTTTTATATCTCACAAATCTCACATGCAACGGATTTTGACATGCACTAGTCCTCCTAAGTCACATAACATGTAGATGACAAGATTGGTAGGAGAACGCCTCACAAAGCTCAAATATAACATGTGACGTTAAGGTTCAAAAATCTTGTGCATGTGTGTAAATTCATATAACAGTGAATCCATTAAACAAGTCAAACTTAAGCTACTCCATGTAAGCATGATAAATAACATATTAAGGATTAACATTCTAACCAAAAGTTCTAGTCACATGGAAGTGAAATGAGGATTCAAACACAAACATATGCCACAAAATGTGTGTAAAACCAAAATACACACAAAATAAAATCTTTTTGAGTTTTTAAAATTTTTAACCAAAAATAGAAATATTTACTCAAAAGACACACAAAAATCATTTGTATTTTTCATTAAGCATGAATTACGAAAAGGGTAAAACACAAATGATAAACAAAAATCTTTTTGTATTTTCATTAAATCTAACCTAAAATGAAAGAAGTATAATACAAAAGATAAACAAGTATCGATTTCTAGCATGAGATATGAAATAAAGCAATGACTAGAAAATGACTAAACATGTATACACCTAGCAATGATATATAATATGAAGCAAAAAAGCTAGAGTATGCAAACAAAACTAACACATTCAAGCTTTAAATTTAGTAAGGGAGGTTTCATGTGAAAGCAAATGAGAATCAACAAATCTAATATCTAGCGCATGTAAAAATGATTTTTGAACGCATATAGATGTATATTTAAAATGATGGGATTTGGAAACTAATGAAATGCTAGACATAGAATTCCTAGCAATTCTTTTAAGATCAAAACAAAATGACCTAAGGTGACCTTTTCTACCACAGTGCAAGCATGTGAAAACACGAGGAATGTTACCTAAGGTGTGACCTTTTCTAAAGTCCTTGGATAAAGTTGACCTTCTAAAACAAATAATGGTCTTAGCTTTAGCAGCGAAAATATTTGAACAAGATGAGCTAGAACCATTACAACTACTACTCGAGTCTAGTAAATCATTTTTCATTTTTAAAATTTCGGACTCAAGTAATAAATTAGACTCCTCAAATTTACGGGACTCCTTCTTTAAAATTTTAATTACTCCTAGAAGGTTATCACGCTCCCCCTCAATGTGAGCAAACATGTCCCTAAGAGTATTTTCTCGACAATCACTCTCTTTAGTGGACATTTCTAAAATATTAAAATTGTAAATTATGTCCATGAGCTTTTCACGAAAAATATCTTTTGAGATAGAGAGGTTTGCAAAAATTCAACTTTAGCTTCAAAACAAGAATTTTCATTTTCAAGAAATTTAACTCTTTTTGCAAATCTCAAATTTAATTCTCTTAAATTTTCATTACACTTATTAAGCCCATTAAATTCCTCTTGAATAGCAAAAACTTCATTATCATTGGAAATGGACAAATTATCATTAAGACGTCCCATCGAGAGATACAAAACAAAAATGAGAGTGAGAAAAAAATGAACCATCTAAAATTACAAGGACCACAAAAATCATAAAAACCGAAAAACGGATCTTTGACGCGATAAATTAGCACTCCGGCTCTGATACCAATTTGAAAACGATAGTTTTTCTAAATCAGTGCTCAAATACCAATTTGTAAATGATAGTTTTCTCAATCAATGCAAGTGAAATAAGATTAAATCCACACAAATTTTAATTTCACTTAATCCAATTTACTTCAGCCCAAGTCCTAGACATTTGCCTAAGTCATATTTTTAATATTACCAAATTAGGCCAAACCAATTTTAACCAATAAATGACTTGAATTATATTAACATTTACCTAAATTTAAATTAGCACCAAATTAAACAAGTAGTGATTTAAACCAAATTTTATCTTTTTACCTAAGCATGCGTTCTAGGTGATGTTGCAAAAAGATAAAATAAACAAATAACCACTACGCCGCGATGTACGAGAAAAAACCCACAACGGGAAAAAATCTTGGACGGCCCTAGCCTTAAGTCCACGAAGTATGGTTTTACAATTACAAGACAGATGACTTACTTCCTCGACTCTACCTCTTTCAAGCCTGGACGCGTCTTTTTATAAACACCTCCGCCTAGTCGACAACCCCGATGCTCCATCGGAATCTTGGAATTCACGAATGAGACTTTAGGTACACCATCAACCACACATGGTGCCTTTCACCATGTGATAATGCCGCAGCAAAACAACAAACTTCTTCTTTGAGGGATATATAAGTAAACCCAAACTTCTCTTCTTCAAGGTGTAGAGATAAATCGGTTCCAAACACTTCAAGCAAGATATTTATATGGAAGCTTGGAATAAACAAACTATGGGTGTAAAATAGAAGTGTTTTTACAGATTTTTCTTTGAAAAATAAACACTCAAACATGAATTTTTTCTTCTTTTTAATTTTTCTCTCAAACTCTCTCTTGGAGATGGAGGCTAGTGAAAAAGTTGGTTCAAAATAGTTGGTTCCCGCACTTGATAAGTCTATCAAAAGTTAGTGGGGGAAAAGTAGTGGGAAAACTGTCAAAAACTGTCAAAAACTGCCATTTTAATTTCCAGACGGAAATCTCGTTCGAACGAGATTTTTGTTCGAACGAAGTCTCGTTCGAACGACCATTCTAACGAAGTTCCAGTGGCCTGATGGGAAATCTCATTGCTAAACTCGTTCGAACGACATTCTCGTTTGAACAAACCAAATCGTTCGAACGATAATATCGAATGAAGTTCCTGTGGCAAAATCGTTGGCAAACCTCATTCGAATGAAATTCTCGTTCGAACGATAATTTCGAACGACTTTCCAGAATGTATAAAAATTTAGATTTAGCCCAGAAACTTTATTTTAAAGTTTTAAAGATGCTTTTTGAAAATAAACAGCAGTTTAAACTAAAACTTACACCCAATACAAATTTTCCCAAGATCCTATATAAATATGTAATGCATTAATACCTTAGGAGTAAAGGGAACAAATGTTGTTGATGTAGAAACGAGGCACAATAAACTCAGCATTTGATGAAGCTTTATACTCTTGGCCACTACGTCTTCAACTTTAGAATGTCATAGGATTGAAGGATGGTCAATAACTCTATCCTATGACTCAAACATTTTTGTCTGGAATTGAGCCGAAAAAAGGACTCAATTGGAAATTTGTGTCCTTAATTAGGTTGGTAAAAATTCTCTCTCACTCGAGATGACAGTATATGGATAAGACGACACTCATCCATACACTCTCAAAATGATGAGAGAAAAGTTGTGAATTATTATGAATTCAAATTATGCTAGTAATGAAAAGTTAGGGCAAACATATGTTCATAACATAAAGAGAAGATAGTAAATGAAGATCTTCATTGATAATGGCAAAGTTACAAGTTAATCCGATATAAATAGTTACAAAGCATTAGAGCATAAATGGTCGTCCTAACAAAAACAAAAAAAATACAAGAGATCAAGGTTGTAAGCTTCCATCACCACCTACCTGGGTCGAACCATTACTCCCTACCTAAGTTATCCCACCAACCTTGGCATTGGTAGTCTCGGCCTCATCATTATTAATGTCATTCTCGTCTACACTTTCATTTTTCTCAATGACTTCAATGGGGCTAGTCTCCACAGGGTCGGTTAGATTCTCAACCTCGAACAAGGGAGTTTTAAGAAGAGGATCACTGAAGTCGAGACCTAAGAAGTCATCAAGGGATAAGATTCCCTCCTCATTGTGCCTAAGGGCAACCCATTGGCCAAAAATCTTGATATCCCTCTAAAGATATTTGAAGGCATAGCCTCCGAAGTCATCAAATTCCTTGAACTCGACAGCATCATCAACCTCGGCTTGCCACCTCTCGGACATGGTTTTTAGGGTGTTGGCATGCTCAGTCTTAAGGTTAGTAACCTCGTCCTTCGACTTCTGCAGGGCAGACTTTGATTTTGAAAGCTCATCCCTCAGATACTTCTCTGTGATCTCTGCCCTTCTAAATCAAGGGCAACCTTTTTGTTGATCCAATATCCCATACGATGGAGGGAGACATCACTATACAAAAGTATATGATGATAAATCAGTATGAGACAAAATTATTGAATAGGCTACACTTGGTGAATTTTTAAAGTACCTGGACAACCCTATCGATGGAAAATTCAATCAGCATGTAGATGTCCATTGACTGGAGAAAATTTATGTCGCCCTCAGAGATCAGAGAGCTGATACCATTTATAGCTTTCCTGTCATAGCCGAGGACACTCTCGTCATTAAGATTTAATTATGAGAGACGAGTTTCCAAAGCCTCGTCTATGGAGATTGAAATCTCCTGATCATGATGATTCTTCTTAGAAGGACGACTAGTAGTAGTATCCTGAACTCAACTTTTTCGTTTCTTCCCAACATCATTGGCTCTGCTGGGGCCACCTGTAGTGGATTTTTTTATGGGAGCAACAGGGGATCAACTTTCTTGCCTTGTATGATGACGAGCTTTTTCAAGTTAGTGGCGACTATTTTTCAAAGATCGCCTGATGTGCCTTCTAGACATTCTGCAAAATATTAACAAAGTTAGTTATGAGCAGCTATAAGGTATGAGACAACTGAAATATATAAAATAATTACTTACGTAGCTTGGCCAGGGGACTAACCCCAGACCTATCTGAGCCTAATAGTAGGGGGTCATTAAATTCTTAAACTTAACGAGATGACCATTGTCACCTTGATCACGAAGCTTATTAACCTTGTCAAAGGCCTCAGGGTTCAACCCCGAGTCAAGTTTGGCCAATGCAGAAACTTTGGCCCACCTTAGAGGAGTCCTGTGCTCAGAGGTTCCACTAGCTTGATTGGGACCAAATTACCAATCCCAATAAATGAAAACGTATTGGAGCTTCCAGTTGTGATTTCAAGTTTGGGTGACCAATAGAACTTTCTTCTTAGACTTCCTAGCTATGAGATGATAGTAGACAGGTTGAGTCCTGGAAGATAAGGAAGTATAACAAGCCAGGAAAATGTTAAATTGGAAGGTCAATTTAGTGGACAATCTTCCAGAGGGAAATAAATCGAAGAATAACCCTCAAAGCATTCAAAGAAAGCTGGGACGGGGCAAGTCCTAAATGATCTAGGATCTCTTAGATGGTTGGGTGAATTGGCAGACGAAAGTCAACCTTAAACATTTATTCGTAAACATGGACTTCACCCGCTTGGATATGAAATGCTCTCTCATCCTTAAGAGGTTTTCTCATAGATATGGAAGAGTCTATGCCGTAGAGGTGCCTCAAAACCAAAAAATTGGCCTCAGAGATAATGCTCTCATATTCCTCAACAACAGACATATTAAGTTCACTCTCCTCACTACTATCTTCTCGCACCTCAGCATGAGGATTGTTTAGGTCACCACTAGGGAATCTCTGAACAAACTCGATTCCAATTGCAACCGAGAGAGGAATTACGTCTATTGGAGGAGGAATTATTAGGTTAGGCTTAAGTATTTGGACAGAGTCAGTTTGAGTTAATGTCTCGGCCCTCTGACAAGGTGAGACAAGAGAAGAAGCCTCGTCCATTTTTTACCCTTCAAATTGGAATGCAGAATTGGCCATGGCTTCCTCATACGAGTTAACACTCTCAGCTGGCTCAGAGACAGACATATTATCGTCTGATGAAGAAGATGACTCAGACATTGGGTCACGGGGTTCAGCAACTTGGAGGTATATGACAACTAATGGGGGTGGATAAATGGGATGAATTGGGAAGGCCTCGGCTTTACGATTCTTGGCTTCCTTAGCCTCTACCCTCCTGATCTGTTCAAAACATTTATCTCTAAGTCTAGGAAACTCCTCGGCTAGCCAACATTAAAGGATGAGACTCAACTTGGGTAAAAAGCTAAAAATAAAGCAAATAAAGTGCAACTTTGTCTCTAGTTGACTAAAGATCAAACCCAAGAAATTGAAACGAATCCTCGAAGAACACCAAGAACACCACCCAGAGGGCTTGCAAAAGAAAATGATCGGAGACAGCCTGAAAAGGAAAACAAAGACCATTTAGCCCTTAAATATCCTAATCCTAACCTCTACAACCACTTATAACCAAGAAAAGCTCACATAGGTGGAGGATTTAAACCCTAAATCGCTTAACACCCTCAGCGAAAATATGATAAAGCTCATCGAAAAAATAAAAAATAGAAAACACAGCAAACCAAAGGCGGTATGTTATTAAGATTCGATCAATGGGAATACCTAGACAAGGAGAAACCTCTTGGACAAGAACATCGACTCAAAAAAAACCTTTGAACAGAGAAAGATTAAGAAAATTTTGAGAAAGCTCTAATGGCGTGTGCAAAAGGCTTAGAGCGGGAATTTGGGTAAGGAAGAGAGAGAATATTTTTGGGTTTAAATACCAGGAAATGATTATGCACATTTCCCTAACACACATCATTATTTGAGGCAGGAAACCCAAAGCATTCAGTCGACAAATCATTCTTGGGCAGAAGCTATCCAATTAAAACTGAAACACGTGTCATACTCAACATCTCATCAAAATACTAGATCGACTCATACGCCCCATCCACTTCATCATAGTAGATGACTGAGGGATAGGGGATGATTGATATGACCAAGTCTGACCTCGTCCTAGGACAAGGGTCATTAGCATCCACAACCGAGTTCCCAAAGGGCCCTACCAGGGTCGTACCAAGACTTGTCCTGATTCGGGTCATCCCCATCTTACAGCCTTGGCCATCCAGTAAGTCGAGACCTCAAGGAAGCATCTCATCAGCGAGAACGTCTATCGTCCTCTACTTCTGCCGACACCAGTAAATGATCTGTATAGCCTGCCTTATCCTAATGTCTTCGAATGAGGCCACACTTGTCACTTGCCATCATAAAGTCATGCACTACATCAGTAACCTCGTACTTGGCTCGGCCGAGACCTCTGTAGGCGACACTTATAGTACGAGCAGTACAAGGATCCAAGATAGCATGTCCCACATGGATAAATCTGTTACAACAAGATTATTCCCTCACGTGAGGGGATATTGCATCATAATTTTTTACATGTTCTATGGACAGATTTCATGATCCTATTGGTAGCTTCTATGTTCACACGCCTACTACATGCTTAGAGGGTGCATTTTACCCCCTAAGCACTATAAATACTTGTCTTCTACCTCATGGTAGAGGGATCACATATTAGAAATCCTGTTGAAACTCTGAAAAACTAGTTGTAAGAGAGATAAAAGCTTGAGTGCATGCATCTTTAGGCCATTAGAGCCTACATTAGTGGATTTCACACACTTACAAAGTGGGCGTAGGCCTTCAATACGCTGAACCACTTAATTCTGGTATTCAAATCCTCTTTACCTCATCTCTCTCTACTGTTATATTACTTTATTCCTGCATTTGTTGTAGTGGTGTGAGATCATTCATTACTTTGATCTGGTGATACCAAATCTAGTATCATCAGTGATTCAAAAGCTAATACAGCATAACGAAATCTTTATGGAACCTGTTAGAAACCAATCACAGTAGCAAAAATAAAAAGATCATTCTCATAAACCAATCACAATAACAAAAATGAAAAGATTCTTATAAACCAATCATATCAGCAAATCAAGATGAAAACAATCATGACAACAAAACAATCTCTAATGGTTTCTTTGAGGTATCACGACAACAAAAATGAAGTAAAGAACGAATATAAACAAAAATAATTATAAATCAAAATTTTCCAACTAACCTCATCATTATCATCAATATTCGGCTCAATCTCAACTGGTTTCTTGGAGGTATCAAAAGTAACTTCTAATTTCTCCTTTGCATACATTTTAAAGAGGAGATATCGATGGTTTTTTATATGGAAAAACCATCCGGGGGTTGATAGATGAGATACGATGGGGCGATGGGAAGATGATGAGGTTAGGAAGATGATGCGGCTATTGAGAATGAGAGATGAGGAGAGGATGGGTGAGTTAGAGAGAGAGATGTTAGGGTGGGGTATAGAGAAATTTGTGTGGCAGTGAGTTTTTGTTAGGGTGAATCAGATATTAGGGTTTTAAGAGTTAAAATGTGATAGGTTCATATTTTGACAAATGTATGACTATGATCCATTTAATTTTTAAATGGGTTTAATTAGATGTAATTGGGTCGTGTCAATTGGGTTCAAATCATGTTAAATGGGTCATATCAATTGGATCAATTTCGTGATAAATTTTTTGACACGAACATGACACGACACAATTTCGTGTTAAAAAACACGAGCATGAACACGACATTGAACATGACAAGTCGTGTTTTTCGAGCCAATTTTGTCTCATTTTGTGTCGTGTTGTCGTGCCGTGTTAAAATTTTCCACCCCTAATCAACTCTAATAATAGGAAAAATCTTCTAAAAGTGGAAAGTTAAAAATGAGAAACTCCTACCCTTTCACGCTCATCTTGAAGACTCTCCTCTCAATTTGAGGGTATCACCGTCCATTACATTCCCTGCTTAAGAAATAGCTTTTCTTATGCTTTGGCAACCTTGGCCTCCATAGTTTACATGCCCGAGGAAATAATAATGGCACCCTCTCTAGTCCTAAAGAAATTTGCACCCATTCATTGCTATCACATCGATCGTACAACGGAAGAAGACCCATACATAGTTGGACTGTGGTACTACGATAGTTGGTGCCTCCTCAACCATGGTAAATATCCCCAGGAGGCTAGGCAGAAAGAACGTGGGGATGTTTGTAGGCATTATGCTCATTACATCATCTGTGACAAAGATCTTTTTAAGAGAAATTTCGACGAAACCCATTTGCAATGCATAGTAGGGGTTGATGTCAAAAGCATAATGTAGAAAATCCACAGCGGGGAATGCAGGCCTCAAATCAACGACCATATATTATAGATAAAAAAAAACATTCGTCAACTATAATACTGGACCACCATAGACCAAAACTGCTTTACTTATGTCAGAACGTTCCTCAAATGCCAACAGTTTTCTAATCTTCAACACTTGCCTCCCCAAGAGTTATACAACATGACTTCACCTTAGCCTTTCTCAACCTAGGACATTGACATCATCGAGAAAGTCACTCCCAATGCATCAAATGGGCAAGATTTCATCTTGGTGGACATTGTTTATTTCACTAAATGGGTTGAAGCCGAATCATAAACGATGTTGAATGCGAAGAAAGTGGCCAAGTGAAACACCTTATGTAGTTGAACCATTAGGTTTATTTTGAGTCTACACTTTGTATGTCTTTCAGCTAGTTTGTATATGTTTTAAAAAGGTTTATTCATAGTATTAAGCACCTCATAGGGTCCTTTCTGAAGTCCAGAAAGATTCAAGACTGAGCCTACTTCAAGATGGCTTCAACAATATCTTCAAATTTTCTCTCAATTATAATAAGAAGGTAAAACGCCACACAATTAGGATACTTATTGCATTCGTGCTTATATAGTGTTTCTATATTTTTTGTCATTTTAATTTCTGTTTAAAATAATTTTTTAAATTTATTTTGAATTAAAAATTGATTTTATTCTTTAACAAAACCTTTTAAAATATTTTTTTTAAATTGTGGTTTTTTATTTAGTTAAAATAGCTTTTAAAGCTAATCCGATTTAATTAGGACTATTAGTGGGTTACAGCTGGCACATTAAAGTTCGTGAGATTCATTTTCTTTTGTCTCACATTTGCGATCTCTTTTTTCAACCATTGGATTAAACATTATCAATGGCTTAATAGTGATCTTGGTTTGATTCCCGTGATGTTGTGTTTAACAAGTTCCAATTATTGATCGATTACCTATTATACCTGATTATCTTACTTGAGACGATTCATTTATAATCGTCGGATTCAATCTCAAGAGAGGAAAGAAAAATGTAGAGAAAAATGTAGAGAAAAATAAAGAGAGATATAGAGAAAAATTGAGTTTTTTCTAGGGTTTCTTTCAAACACCTGTGAGTTGAGCGATTATGAGTTTAGAGGTTTAAACTCCTAGGTTTTATCCTCCAATATAGCAATTGTTTCTTCCTACTTTTAGAATTTGATTTTATTCAATAAAATCAAGGTTTAAAAATTCGAGATATAGTTTTTACACACACTGTTGAGTTTTATTTTTCGAAATATCTCCTCAAAATCATTTTTGAAATCTTTTGTTTATTTTATGACATTTCTAGTGGTTCTTGTTCAACATGTATATTTTCTTTAAATATACATAAAATTTTCTTTTGAAACAAGATATATCAAAAGTTGTTTAAGAGTCTAGATCTTAAATCTTTTGAGAAATTGATTTTATATATTTTGAAATCTTTTGTTCAAGGTAATTTCCTTATGGATCCATTTTAATATTGATCTTAGAAGATTTAAACCATCTTGAATAATTTTTTATATGCTATGTTTAGATACTTCTATGTAGACACGTTTTGTAATTTGACAGAACTGTTTGTACTATTAAGGGTGCGTGTGTGACTTACAGGTTCATATTGTATGAGTCACTTTTCACGGACATAGTTTCATACACAACACAATGTGTGTGGTTGTTATCTCAAGAATAAAATTTTAGTTGACGTAAAGCTTGCTAGAATTCTAGTCACACTAAACAGATGGGTCGAAAAAGTACCTTGAGGTGTTTCTCAGTTTTAGGTATATTTCTTTTCGTTTTGATATGTTCCATGTTTGTATTTATAAACTCTATTCTTTGTTTAATGGATTCTGTTTTATGGCGTAGAGATCATCGTGGATGTTTTCCCTAGGTTTAGGGTTTTACCACATTAAAACTGCTGTTGTGCTCTCTTCATGTTTTCTTAACACTTACCTTCTTCTCTGATTGAATCTGGTTTAATATAAGCATTTTACTTGATTAGTTTCTTTTACCAAGAATTTTAGATCTTAAGTCTGTATAACTAGTTCTTATTTTTACACATCTTGTGCTGATCAGTTTTATACAATAAGATTTTCTCAAAAATTTATTTTGGGTTTTTAACTTTAGCCTTTTAACTTTGTTAAAAAGATAAGGTTAATCTTTCTTAAGTGGTATCAGAGCTGTTTTAAAATTATTTTTGATTCAAAGCTTCTGAAACTGTTCTTGTTTTCAAAATGGACGAAAATTTTGAAAAGCTTGGTAATCTTTCTCGAAATCCTGTCTTTGATGGACACAATTTCCCTTACTAGAACTTAAGGATAATTTCGTCCGTCTATGGCACCTTAGGAGATGAGGTATGGGAAACTATTGAAAATGGTTATTCTCACCGTACTAGATCAATCAGTAAGGGAAGCACTATAAGAATTGAGAAAATGTTGAGTAAGTTCACTAAAGAAGAGAAAAAATTGTCTCCGTATAAAAATAAGGGTAAAAACTATATTTTCATGTCTATGAATGAGCATGAGTTCAAAATAATATCTATACGCACTACTTCTAAAAAAGCCTAGCACACATTGGTCACTGCCATGAAGGTGATGAGTGTGTCAAGGCATAAAAAATTTATATGATCATTCAATAATATAATACCCTGATGATGAATGATACCGAAACATTTGATGACTTCTGCATCAAATTGACTGACATAATCACAAAGTTGCATGAAAATGGAATTATGTAGAATAGGAGAGACATTATTAAGAAAATTCTAGGTCTCTGTCCTCTAAGTTTGATAATAAATGTTATGTCAATGAAGAAATAGATGACCCAAATTTGACCCTTGAACTTTTGATTAGTAAGTTGGGAACAATTGAAATGAAACTAGAGTATAAAAAAACACATGACCTCAACTGCTAAGATATCCAATGGGTCAAATCTAATTTTTTCCTCTCAAATGACTAGGCCTAATTTAACTATCCCAGACCTTGACATAGACTTATGTGAAGACTATGATCTTGAAAGTCTTGATAACATATAGCTCTTATGAGTAAATAGTTTAAAAAGAGAATCAAATTTAAAAATGATATGGATACTAAACAAGGAAAAAGTGATTATCAAAACTTTCAAATGTTTAATCCTCATGTTCAGAATTTGACATACATAATAACACTAATAACTATCAAAGGCCCAAGAAAGACCTTAGTAATATTCAGTGTCATAAATTTGAATATGGGTCATTATGATAATAGGTGCAACTCTAAAGGCAAAAACATGACTAAGGTTTATATTTACAAAACTTGGGATGGCTCAAGTGAGTTAGAAGATGATGAGTTAAGGACTTTTGAAATTAGGGAATCATGCATGTCTTGCTATGCTAAAATTATATATAATGATGATAAAGCATGCCTTCTTGTTGATTATATGATTGATGCTTTACCTACTAGTATGTATGTTATTGATGGTTTATCTACTAGCATGTCTGTGATTGATACTTTACCAATTATCATGTCTGTGATTAGTACTTTACCTGATAATATTCCCGTGATTAATTGTGTATCCAACACTGTGATTGTTCGTACTGAAAATGAGTCAAGTGGGTGTGTGAGTCAAAATGAGTCAAGTAGGATCGTGACCATTGGCCTATAGTCGTGTCTAGTAATTTTTCATCGCGGTTAGGGTCATGGACCTGATCTGTGACCATTTTTTTTCTTGTCCCCCCTCGGTCATGACCCATAGTCATGACCAATAGTATGGCACGATCACAGCCGTTGTCCACGACTGTCCTCTATGATGACGAAGGTCCGTGACCACCTATTTAGTCAGGGATTTGGTTTGCGACCCACAAAAATAATCACACTCGATTTGATAACGACTCTGGGCCGTAACCCACATGCCTGGTTATGGCCAAACTCCATGACCATTCACTTAATTTGGCGTAGCGAATCAATCTAACGAACTGATTGGGTGTGTAAGTCCTAAATTTCAAAATGAATCATTAAGAAAGAATGGTTAAAAACTAAATGGCATTGTATATTCGCCAAAAAAAGTTGTACACTTGAAAAAAATTGTTAAAAACTTGACTGAACGTGTGAAAAGCCTAGATAGGACCGTTAGGTAAATTGCAGAAGACTACACTAGTGAATATGTATCTCATAAGACTGAAGCAAAAGAATTTATATTTAAAATAACAGAGCTTTCTGAGAAAAAATGTGTTTTAGAACAAATATACAATGCCACATTGATTAACCTAGAGGAATCTAAAGAAAAAGTTTCAAATATTGTCAAGAAATTTCTTCATTTTGAAATAAATGCCAAAACCTATGATAAAATCGTAAGATCTAGCAAAATCAATGTTGAAGATAAAGCTGGAGTTGGTTTTGATGGAAACCCTAAAGAAATTAAAGTTTTTAGTAGAAATAAAACTGAAACTGTATTTATATCCTCTGGGAATTTGCCAAATTCATTAAGACATACTTTCTAAAACTCTCAGAAAATCAATTTAAGGCAGTCCTTCTCATGAGAAACAAAGACTTCATGTAGTCCTAAGCAAAATTTGAATAACAAATCTAAGTATGTGTGCCCCTTATCAGATACTTTGGACAAAACATGAAATTTATTGCAATTAAACCTCGTGTTCAAAATGAATCTAAACCTATCTTTAAGGGTTTAGAAAATAATGACAAGTCATCCTTAGCTCTTTACTGTAAATAACGTTGTGTTTATGTACATACTCTTGCTGAATGTTTTCAAAAATGTCTATATACACTCGTGTATAATAACTTTAACTATTATAGAGTGAGACTCCCTACTTATGTTCTCCCTAGGAAAAGTAATAAAAAATCTAACTTGAGAAAAAATAGGAATAAGTCTTGGACTAAGAAAATGCCATTATGGCAAACCCCCAGTCCTTCTATAAATCAAATACGCAAAAATATTTTAAAACCAGGATCATTTTGATTAGAAAAGATGACTAGATACCCAACTCAGGTGAAATATTGTTATAACTTCCTTAAAAGTCGAATGCACTTATGTTGGTGGGCACATCGACTCTAGGTGTTCTAAACACATGACCGACTAAACTAATAAACATGACCAACTTCTTAGGAGGTAATGTCTTGTTTCGAAATGGAGTCTCATTATAAATCATTGGTAAAGGGACAGTTAAGAAGAGGGATTTGCTAGTTTTGAACGATGTTCTCTTAGTGAAAGGCTTAAAATCCAATCTGTTGAGTATCACTCAATTTTGTGATTCTGATTATATTGTTACCTTTTCAAAAACTGAGTGTAAGATTTTAAACAAAGATGGTAATTATATCCTTATAGGAAATAGTTTTCATGATAATTGTGATACAATTGTTCCCAGTTTCTAAGTCATGTATGTTAACAAGGTTAGATGGTTTAGATATTTGGCATAATCGATTAGATCATACTAATTTTGAAACGTAAGAAGATTGAGCTCCAAATAATTAGTTAGAGGTTTACCAAAATACCACAAATAAAACTTTCTTAAAATACTATTTGTGGCCCTTGCGAGGTTAGGAAAATAAGTATGGCCCCTCATAAGATAGTTAAAGATATTATGACTTAAAATCCCTTGGAACTTATCCACGTATACCTTATGGGTCCTTATCGTATTGTTAGTCTTTGTGGCTACAACTATATCCTTATTATTATGGGTGACTTTGAACGTTTTACTTGGGTTGCCTTTATAAAAAAACAAGTTAGATACCTTCAGAGAATTTCAGAAAATCCTTTTAAAAATTAAAGATGAAAAGGATACCCAAGTATCACATATATAAAGTTACAGGGATGGAAAATTTAAGAAAACTGGTGTTGTGGAATATATCTTCGAAAATGAGTATCATCATTAGTTTAGTGCTCGTAGAACTCCATAAAAAAATGGTTTTGCTGAAAGGAAAAATTGTACAATCTAAGAAATGGATCAGGTGATGTTACATGCTAAGGATTTGCCAAAATACTTTTGGGTTGAGGTCGTCCAAAGAGCATGTCACATTATTAATCGTATCCACCTTAGGAAGAATGCTAAACAGACTTGATATGAACTTTGGTTCAATAAAAAAACCTAATTTAAATACGTTAGAAACTTTGGGAGTGTTTGTTATATTTGTAAAGATCGGGAATACCATTTAAGATTAGCTCCCAAGGTGATAAAGCTATTTTTTCTTGGTTATTCTCAAAATAGTAGATCATATCACATCTACAATCTTCGTATCAAAGCTCTTATGGAATTTATCAATGTAGTTGTTAATGAATATGCTACTAAGAATGTTAGCATAAAAACAGTATTTGAGCCTGAGTTATAAATTATTTTTGAAATTTACTCACCTCAAGAACTGATTCGTTTTCGACAGAAACCCCTATTGTACCAAATTGGATTTATAAAGTCTATCCCTTGAAAAAGCTATTGGTAACCTTCAAGAGCATGTGAGAACAATATCATAACTTCAAAATCTGGTTAACTTTATATGATTTGTTTATCAAGTAGGACCGAAGAATGTAAATGATGATACTAAAGATCATCCTAAGGATTCAACATGGTTTTGAGCTTACACAACAAGGGTGAAAGAAATAAATAAGAGCAATATATTAGAATAAATAAGATTCATATAAGAGATGATACAAAATATCATTGGTTCGACTTGTGTCTACTGTGCAAAACTATGGGTATTTCCACTATCATAAGGCTCTAAAGGGCATGGATCATACACACTTAAGCTTTCTCTATATATACAATTATACAGAGTAACAATAGGGTTTTTATGAGACGATCGTTGATGAATAAGGAATGTGGTCCTAATATAGGCATGGGGGTGCACAGTATCACCCCCAAGCATGTACTCCATGCCTGGTTGAGGGTAAAGCTAATGAGAGAGTGACAATTTTGAAAATGCTATGACGATGAATATTCCCTCACATGGTATATTGTTCTTTAATAACAGTTTGAGGTGATATGTCTATAATGGTCCTATCATGATTCCCATGCATTTATGAAATGTTTGAGGTAGAATGGCTCGGCTAGTTGAGACTACTATGGTCTTGTATTATTCTGCTGAGTCGAGACAAGACTGGACAATCGTCTAAAATCGACATCCTAGTCTACTGGGGATTGCTGAGAGGGAATTCTAGTTCATTCGAGGCCGACTCTAATGGCGACCAAGATTAATTTCTCCTTGTCTACTGAGGCAGCTATTCGAACTGGTCATCTGAAATGATCTCTTGAGCCAAGACCTCTTTGGAAGAGACTGAGGGTGAAGAATTTCTACGGATGGTGGTCGTGTCCGATGATATAAATATATGATATCAAAGTGCACCTAAAGAGTCCCACTTGGAATGTGTTAAATGTATTATTAGGTATGTTAAGGGAACTCTTGAATATGGCATTTGGTTCACTAAAGATACATCTACTACTATTGTTGGATATACATATGGTGATTGGGTAGGATGTTTCGACGATAGTAAAAGTACATAGGGTTCTTGTTGTTACGTAGAGAATAATCTGGTTGGTTGGAGTAATAAAAAATAAAACTTTATATCCCTATCTACTACCGAATCATAATACATCATTGCAGGTAGTAATTGTTCACAGTTATTGTGGATATAACAAATGATTAATGACTATGAGATTGTCAAAAATCAATTAAATTTTCTTTATGATAACCAAAGTGCTAATAACATTTTGAAGAATCTTTTCATCACTCTAGGACCAAACATATAAAAATTAAACATTGTTTAATTCATGACTTAGTTGAATCAAAATAATTTCTTATTGAATATTTTCACACTGGTAAAAAATTAGTAGAACCTTTCACAAATCCCCTTCATAATATTGGATTTGAATTTCTAAGAAAGTCTATTGGGATGATTATTCTTGATTGAATTGTTACCTTATCTTGTCATATCTTCTTGTCAATATCTTTCTTATAATATCTCTATGAGGATTTAGGGCATGAATGTTTAGTAAATGACAAAAGACTCCTCGTATTATCTTGTCAATGAAGGAGCCACTTGATGTGACCCATTTTTCTGATAAGTATGGTAGTTATTCATTTTAATACTCTCTATTGGTTTTTTACCCATTGTCTATTTGAGACAAAATGAGGGAGAATGAGTTCATCCCAAGTGTATATATCATATTCATATTCTGCTAACATTTTCTTGTGAGAAAGGTATATACATGTTTGATGGGGGAACCTTTCAAGACTCTTACAATATTGGCATGTACATAGTTGAGTTATGTGTATTTTTTCTTTATTTTTGGTTCTAAGATGGGAAAGGGTAGATAGAATTTTGTATAGGACAAGGTTATTTTTTCCTACGAGTACCCTTAATGCACTCAAAGGATTTTGCCTCCACTATTTAAAGGGGGAACTAAACACCATGTGCAGTTGACGTCTAGGTTTGTTTTGAGTCTACACTTCATATGTCTTTTAACTAGTTTGGATAAATAGACAAAAGGTTTATTCTTAGTATTGATCACCTCATAGGGTCGTTCTTGAAGCCCACGAATATTCAAGACTGATCCCACTCCAATATTTCTTCAACAATATCTTCAAATTATATCTTAAGTATCGTAATAAGGCAAAACACCACACAATTAGGACACTTATTGCATTTCATACTTAATTTTTTTAATTTATTTTGAATTGAAAATCAATTTTAATCTTTAATAAAACTTTTTAAAATCTTGGCATTTTATTAAAGTAAACTTTCTTTTAAAGCTTAAATTGTTTTAATTAGGACTGTTAGTGTGTTACAACTGGCACATTGTGGTTGGTGAGATTTGTGTCTCTTTTGTCTCACGTTTGCGATCTCTTTTTTCAACCGCTGGATTAAACATTATTAATGGCTTAGGAGTGACAATGGTTTTATCCCTGTGATGTTGTGTTTAACCAATTCCAAACATTTACCGAGTACCTATTACACCTGGTTACCTTACTTGAGATGATTCATTAACAATCGTTAGATTCAATCTCAGGCGGTAAAATTCATCTTAATCGTTGATCCTAAGGCTTGAATCCAGAACCTTAGACCATTTACATATAAGCCTTCATCACCTTTAGTTTTCATCTTTTGCTCAGTCTAGAGAAAAAGAAAAATTATAAGAGAACAAAGAGAAGATAAAGAAAGAAAAGTCAACAGAAAAATTGAAAGGGAAAGAGAGAAAAGCTTAGTTTTTTCTAGGGTTTCTTTTAAACACCTGTGAGTTGATTGTATATGAGTTTAGAGGTTTAAACTCATACGTTTTTTCTCCAACATAACAATTGTTTCTCCTTAGATTTAAACATGATTTTATTCATTAAAATCAAGGTTTAAAACTCTGAGATACATTATTTACACACACTTCGGAATATCTGACTCGGAATAATTTTTGAAAACTTTTGCTTATTTTCTGATATTTCGAGTGGATGTTGTTCTACATGTATATTTTCCTCAAAGATCCATAAAATTTTCTTTCGAAACAAGATATATAAAATGTTGTCTAAAAGTTTAGATCTTGAAATTTTTGAAAAATTCATTTTATATTTGAAATTTTTTCTGCAAGAAAATTTCCTTTTAGATCCATTTTAGTGTTGATCTTAGAAGATTTAAACCATCTTGAATAATTTTTTATATACTTTTTTCATATGCTTCCATAGAAATAATTATTGTAATTTGATAGATATGTTTATACTATTAAGTGTGTGTGTGTGTGTAAGTCATTTTTCATGGACACAATTTTACACAAAAAATTTAGTCTTCGTAGTTATTTGAAGAAGAAAAGTTTAGTCTATGTAAAGCTTTCTAGAATTCTAATTACATCAAATGGCGGGATAAAAAAAGTACCTTAAGGTTCTACTCAGTTTTAGGTATATTTGTTTTCTTTTTGATATGTTGCATGTTTGTATTTATAAATTTTATTATTTGTCTAATGGATTTTGTTTTGTAGTGTAGAGATCATCGTTGATGTTTGATAGAGGGTGAAAGGTAGCGCAGTATCAATACGTCAATTGTTGTTTTCGTTTCACCACCTCAATACAAAAATCTAAACTACGACTACACTCTTTTAAGGGAGCACCGCGGTCAGTCCGGGTATCGAAAATCCATAGAGACAAGTTGCTAGAATTATATTGGTTTAATACTTCTAAAATAAAAATGTAAAATATAATTGTTGATAAAAATGAAAAGATAACTAGGAGTGTGTATTTAAATTAGATAAACAAAAGAAATAAAAACTATAGATTGCGACGGATATCCCTCACCTTCGAGTTAACTAGTATAAATGGTTACATGGGTCTGTAAATTTAGTAAGATCGAGTCTCATTTCAAAAATTAATCAAATCTAAAGTTGTCACCACCTAAATAGTCATAAAACCCTAATATGATTTTAGCATCAATAAATACCCTGAAAATTACACACGTAAGGTCGTAAATACGGAGCATACATGATATACCCCATTAAATCTCTTAGGCATAATAACAAGGACAACCCAATCGAATTAAATGAGTAAAATCCATCACCAAAGCAACTAAATCAACCATAGGTGAGTTCAATTCAACACAACCTCATTTAAGTTAGCCACTAAGCATGATGAAATACATAAATTAGAACAACTAATTAATTGGAGAAAACAAAAAAATAAATTAACTACAACAATTTATTTAGGCATGGAAATAAATAAAAAAGCATGAAAAATAAAGGAGTAAAAAGCTTAAATTAAAGGGAAGAAGATGAATAGTAAAGCTCTTACATTAATGGGTGAAAACCCCAAAGAAAATGGAGGAGAGGGGTTACTCCACAAAAAACCCCAATGTCTCTAACCCTAGGTTCTAAACTAAAAAAGAAGAGATAAACTAAAAAGTCCCCTATAAAAACAACTAAGTCTTCTATTTATATTAAGTTGGGAAATAAAGAAATGAAAAAATAAATAGAAAGAATGAAACTGCTAGCGCTGAAAATAAATCATGGCCAGTCGACTAGCGGCTAAGAGTGGTCAACTAGGAAAAGGGGAGAGAACCCAGTGCTTTCACTATATGTTAAAAACTGAATCACCGATCGACCGGTGGGACAAGGCCGGTCAACCAGCTGCTGCTATCTTCTAGAACTTCTCTACTTTGTTAAGACCCGATGCGATCACTTTTTGACGAGACCTGCTTGCTGCAATTTTTTGGGACAACACATGTTTGGCACTTCTTTAGTTGTTTGTGTATTTTTGTTAATTCCCTTATACTTCTTCCCCTTCTTAAAGGCCCATAACATGTTTTTCAGGACTCGTATTGGAGCATCGTTCACATCCACACAAAGCATATTTTGAGGGCCTCAAATTCCGTGAAGACTTTGGGCAGAAATCCTAAAATGTGAATTTACTAAATTACCCCTGAACGTGCGATAGTTGACGGAGCTTTACTGGAATGCAATCAAACTTCATACTAAGGACCTTAGTACCGACAAAAACTCAATAATACCTCATATAACATGTTAACATATAAAAGGGAGGTTGTCTGGTTATCGAGCATAATTATAGGAATTAAAGTACCCGAGGGGGCTAAAATGCATAAGTATAGAGGGTGTACATGTTCATGATTCGAGACGAATCAGTGTTTCCCTTAGGTTTGGGGTTTTACCATGTTAAAACTCGTATTATTAGCTCTTTGCATATTCTTAACACTTATCTTCTTATCTGATTGCATCTGGTTTAATATAAACATTTTACTTGATTTGTTTCATTTGCTAAGAATTTCAGATCTTAAGATTATACAAATATTTCTTGAATTTACATATCTTGTGTTAATCTGTTTTACAAAACAAAAGATTCTTCAAAAAGAGTTTTTGGATTTTTAACTTTAGCCTTTTAACTTTGTTAAAAAGACGAGGTTGATCTTTTTCACCAAGTTAATCAGAAAGAACATCATCTGTCGTTACAGAGTTCCCCATAATTTGTTATTAGATAATGGGGTCCATTTCGAAGATGAAGTTAAATAATATTTGTCGAGTATAGGATTTATAGGCACAAGTACTCTCCCTACCGATCAGAAATAAGTGGGTATATCAAAGCTTCAAATAAAAGTCTTAGATCAATAATCATTAAAATAACCAAAAGTTGCAGAAATTAGGCAGATCGAATCCCATATGCCTTTTGGGACTACTGCACCTCTATCAGAACACCCATTGGATCTAACCCTTACTCTCTGGTATATGGAATGGAAGCGGTCCTACCCGTCAAACTCAAAATACCTCCTCTACAGGTTATGCTTAAATGTAAAGTCGACAAAATCGATTGGCAATAAATTTGCTATAACAAACTCATACTTTTGGATGAAACATGACTAAAGGCACTATACCACATACAAGGGTACCACCGTCGCATTACGTGATCATTCAATAAGAAAGTCAAAGATCGCAGTGTGCAAGAAGGACATATTTCCCTCAAATAAATTGTAGAACCCATATGGGACCCGATAGGAAAATTCAAACCTAACTAGAGTAGGTCGTACCTCGTGAAGAAGATTCTATCAGGTAGCGCCGTTATTATCACAGATCTTGACGACGAAGCTATGGCGTGTTCAGTCAACTTGGACAATCTTAAGAAATTCTACCATTTGTCCAGCTCTCATCACGCTAGGGCTCTTCTCATCTCCATTCTATTCTAAAAAAAAAAATAAACTCATCTTTCCTCTCTTTTCATAACTACGTTGGGCTTGATCCTCTCAAAATTGCCTTTTTAATAAAAAAGAAATATTACAAAATAATTTTCAAACCTCGCAGAGGCACACAGGCAGCCAATAAAGTTACTTTGGGCATGATCCTTTATTTTTCATAAAATTCTATTCTCTTCCCTTGCTAAAAACACTAGTCTCTATCTCATCATTTAAATGAACAAAATGATTATATATGCATTAGCGACCAGTATAGATAATTTAACAAAAAGAAGATCCTTTAAAAGGCATATTAGATATATCAAAACATCATTTCATTAGTTTATTACAAAACATGACAATCACATGAAGTATCAGTGAGAATAAAGTCCCGAAATACCTTCCTAACCATGCAAGGCCTATGGACCACCCTACCAAAAACACAAGTACACCTACTACCAAACTTGCCCTTACCCTTACAAACCCTACCTCAACTACCAGATGGGCCCGCCTCACCATCATAACCATTATCACCAGTCCCCGAGGGACCCTAAGAATCCCATTCTTGACTGTATTAACTTATTCTCTCCACGAGCCGATATGCCTTGATCAGCTTGGATGAAGTCACAATGCCCTCCTACTGAGCATTAAACATTGCAAGCCAAATCTTCCCACCTTCCTCAGCACAAAGATTTATGAGAACAGTCCCTCATAACCACCTCAAATAATTCGCAGATATAAACCCATATTACCCAACATATTAGGACGGACGGGTAAATGGCCTACGGAACTCCCATAAAGGCTAAAAAATTATCGTCAAAGACTCAGTCAAAGACTCAACAGGAAAGAAGTTAGTTATACACGAGGAACAATTTCCTCCCAGGACATTTGATGCATAAGTCACCAAGGAAACTATAATAATGTTTAGCTAAGGCTTACCAATCGAATATAAAGATAGTCACCCAGTCGCAGAACAAGCTGCAGTTCACCCCACCATAGCACTAACCAACGAAAGTGCCTTGCCCCGTGCTTTGCGAGCAAGTGACCCAGTTCTCTACAAATGGGCCGAAGATATGAAAAGACTGCGTAAACAAGTTTGGGACACCAGTAAGAGGATACTCAAGGGGATCTACTATACGAAGTCTCTCCAATAACCACATGAACAGTATTATAGGGCTACCTCATAAAAGTTAGCCCGACCTTTTTTCCAATTATCCAACCGATTCAATGTCTCTTCCATTATGGTAACAGTCGAATTGCATTGATAAGACATCCATAGTACGACCATAGCCACCTGAGGGTCCGTTCGTCATATCTCCAGTCACCAAGAGCATCCTGGTAGCCAATCCCAAGGCAACGGCACCATCAAAGCCATATTGAGTATAGTTTCACTGACACACAAAATTCAACACTATCGAAAGGTTGATATTTGCCTCCCGCACCAGCGGTCGGGGAGCAGAAGGAGAGACATGCAACAATTCAGCTAGTGACCCCGAGGATAATGGTACAAGTCAGGCACAGTCACAGTAACACTGGGATTAACACTTAACATAGCAAAAAAAAAATCATAAATGGGACACACCTTATCCAAGACAAAGCATAACTTATGTTTTTCGGTGTACTAGAATTTCAAAGTTTCTTCCAGGAGATTCCAGTCAATAGACCAATTACACCACAGAGTAATCGGGTGCAAGCTGAATGCCTCATAATTGACATTGTACAAACACATGACTTCCAACCCCTCAAGACACACTACGCCAAAATGCACTTTTAGTAACAAACTAATTTTTTGATTACTAACAATATTATAGCATTATTATTTCTCATAATATAGTACAGTGAGTAATCTCATATAAGTGAACTAGAAATTAAAAAAAGTAGAAGTAAGTTTTCCCTCCCAAACAAAAGGAAAGACTTGACTCTCACACACCCAAATGAGAAGTCTCAACTCATCACCTAGGGTTTCTCTTACACCCCTTCTATTCTCATTTCGTTAGACCCGTTAATAAGTATCTGAGCAACTGTAACACCCCGCTTAATTAAATACCGAGTGATCAGTCATTTATTAAATTAAAATCAAGATGAACGGTTGGTTCATTCTTAGCATCACTGTCGCAAAATAATTATTTTTAATTTAAACACCCTAAATAATTAACCTAAGTGTCCAAAGAATTTAAAGTCTTAGTTTATTTAATTCCGTTGTAAAAATATTTTTAAACATAAACAAATTTGAATAATACAAATGATAAAGATACCAATGATCCAACGAACTATGCCAACTAGATTACTCAAATCCAAATAATTAACCACAAACCACAGATAAAGTGAGAGGTAAAATAATCCAAAATGAAAACAGAGTAGTGAAATGATAGAATTATGAAATCCCTATCAAGTCTAAACAAGTCTGGAAATAGGTGACACATGCCCTAACTAAAATAGCTAAATAGAAGTCTGGGGAACCAAAGGAGGAAGTGTCTACTGCAATGACCCACAACTCCTACACAAGCTGCAGCACGTCCAGTCAAATGATTCAACACCTGACGCCCTTGTGGCTGAGCACCTGTAATATATACATATATATATATATATATATATATATACATATATATATATACATATATATATATATATATATATATATATATATATATATATATATATATATATATATATATATATATATATATATATATATATATATATATATATATGCAAGAGAGAGAGAAAATGACAGAAAAAGGGTCAGAGCCCGAGTGTAAAACAGTTTTAAAAATAGTTTGGAGAGTATTTAAAATGCTTACTGGCTAATATAACAACCATGTTAGTACTCAACACTCTCTTGAGAATTCTCACCTCTCATCTAGTGTGCACGCCTACCATACTACTAAATGCCTCATAAGTCTCTCTAACTCGTCTCCAATGTTCTAAAAAATGTGGGGCGTGATCGAGGCGTGGAGGCCAAGCCTTAAGCCTTAGAAGCTTAGGCGAGCCTTAGGCGTAAAAAGGCGTGAAAAGGAGTTTAGGCCTTCTTAATATATTTTAATATCTTTTAACCATAACAAGGCTATTAAAATACTAAAGTTGTACATATAAAAAAAATATGTTTGGATATAAGCAAATTAAAATACTATTTGATTATTTTGGATGAGATAATGGTCCGTTTAGTAAAAAATTCTTTAAAAGGCGATATCATTTCACTAAAGCATTGTTGTTTTTAGAAAAAAAAATGCGCCTTAAGGGTTTTACCAAGAATAAGGCGTGATAAACTTAAGGCGGGGCTTTTCAACCAAGCCTTAAGCCTAGGCGAGTTTTTTAGAACAATGCTCGTCTCCCATAAATTCTATTTCGAGAATTCACAAGACTCTAATTTTAGTTTAGAGATCAGTTTCTTGATGATTACTTACGTCACTTATATATTTCTCAATACTATTATAAAGTTCCCGAACACTTACTATAATTAGGAGAATTTATATAATATTATCTACTTATATGCACAGTAGAAGAATTCCATATACACGTATATATATTAGTCACTCATATAATATATATACTATCGGCACCCCACATAAAATCTTTGGTGCTAGCATACTCTGCTATCAAGTCCCCGTATCTCTCGTACTAAGGGAAATACTAGTTCGGAATCACTCTCGAACTGTATTAACACAATACACACAAAATGGAGGTGAAGAATAGTTCCAAGTCACTAAGAGGTTAGCACATACCCCCCATGTCTCTTAGGATCAGCTGACTATCATTCTCAGATAGCCTGTACCAAGGAATCCTATATTCTAGGGTACAAGTCGATATCTCTCATAAAGGTCCCATCGAGATAAGACTTTTCCGACGCGTCAACCTCCGTGATAGCAAGTAGCGCGGGTATGATTATACACAAACATAATATAAATATATACGCATGCATTCGGTCATATACATATATATATATATATATATATATATATATATATATATATATATATATATAAATATTATCATTTTCCAATTTGGTTCGCCCATGACCCATAATAATATTTTAACTGTACGTAATACAATTTTACCCAATTTTTACGCATAAAGAACTCATCTCATTTTATTCTCAATTTTAATAATTTCACAATTACTTCTCGTCCCTCAAAGTATTCTTTCTTCCTAAAGGTCAATTCAGTAGCTACACCCTCTCTAACGTACTGGTTTAAGTCATTTATAAACCTCTCAATTCCGTAGCTAACGAACGAACGATTTCCAATATGTTTTAAACCTCCTCGTTAACCCACGGTTTCATCCCATATAAAATTTCATACAATGGTATTCTACTTAGACCCTATTGGTCCTCTTCATGACCCATTATGCTCTTTAAATAATATTCAATGGTTCTTATGCATTTTATCCGGATTAAACAAAAAGGGAAAAAATATGCAGTTTTCCAAGAGAGGTCAATCGATCGAGGAAAGGGGTCGATCGATCGACATTCTTGGTTTGATCGATTGATCAAGCAGTTCTTGCCCAAAAACTGTTAATCCGACCTACGAGTTTCATCCAAAAAAATTCTCCAAAACACCATTAATGATTCTCAAACTCCCAATCAAGTTTACTACTAATTAAATACACCTATATACATGATTTCCTACGTGAAGCATGTATAGATTCATCAACGGTATCGAATTAAAGGGAAAATTCATCATAATTATCAAGAACCCTAGTTTCATTATAATTTCCAATCTTCTAATTCTTTTTCCAGATTTCTCACTTCTAAACCAATACAATTTCATATGTTGAGATTTCAAGAATATACTTATTCCCTCTAAAGTATGTGATTTAAATTCCCTAAATCATCAAATTCTTTCATGAAACATATATTTATCAATCCTATTCTAACATGGGAGAAATATTAACTAGAAAATTAGCAAGATAGATACTTGCCTCAGATATGAAGGTCTAATTCTCAAGTGTTGACGGGTATGGTTGCGTCCCTCATGTCCCGATCTACGCGTTGGTGGTGAAAGATGGCAAGGATGGTGTAGGTAGGGTGGTTCTCTCCTTTAGAGTCTTCTCCCTTCTCCCTTCCTTAGCCTCTCTGCAACTCTACCAATTCTAATTCTCGAAGACTCTAACTCCCATCAGATATATCCCTTTAATTTTCGTCCATAATTAAGCCTTAAAAAGAAAAATTATTAAAATGCCCTCTCGGGTTACCGGTTAGGCCTAAAAACGTCCCGAGACCCAAACTAAACTCCCGGGTACACTTTTTTATTATCTAGACCCTTCTGGACACGTTGGCGCACTCGAAATGACCATATGGGTGACTTATAATTTATTCACTTTTTATAATAATAATATAATCCCGACACGACATAGGCGCGTCCTGACTTAATTTCCATAATTGTCATATTATTCACTCGTGACAATATTAATAAATTCAATCTCATATATTCTTTTACTCATCTAGTAATATTCAACAAATTCTCAATAATTACTAACTCTCGTTATGCTAGTAAATATTAAAAATAAATTTTCAAATTAATATTAAATTAATATCTCAATTTAATTTAATTAATTCTATAATTTAAAAATCATAAAAATATGGAATATTACAGCTAGGGCTGTGTTTCGACCGGATCGGAAAAAGATGTTTCGGAAAAATTTCCGCAAAAATCGCCAAAAAAATCGGCTTGCCGAAGCCGAAGCCGATTTTTTTCGGAAATGTTTTTTTTTTCCGAATTCGGAATTTTCGGCAAAATTCGGCAATTTTCCAGAAAAATACTTCGGAAATTATTTCGGAAAACAGTTCGGAAAACATTTCGTGGCAAAATTGGAAAATAATTCGGAAAATATTTCGGGAAAACAATCGAAAAATAGTTCGGATAATATTTCGAAAAATAATTCGGAAATTCGGATCGGAACAAATTTCGGAAATTCGGATCGGCAAAAATCGGAAATTCGGAAAATAAAAAAAAATCCGATTTCCGATCCGATTTTTTTCGGAAAAAATCGGAAATCGGAAAATCAGAAATCGACAATAAAAAAATCTTTCCAAAATTGAAAAAAAATCGGATCGGAATTCGAAAAAATCGGAAAATCGAAAAAAAAACACAGCCCTTTACAGCAATTATTTGGGAGATATACATGATCTCTCTGCTCCCTTAAAACTTTACGTCAATATTCCTCATATCTCCTTTCTCAAGGTGATCAGCGTCTTCAGGAATATAAACACATATATATATATACATTTAGATGCATACACGTATTGGTTAACTTTATAACGTTAGGGTTTCAATTGTTTGATTATGTTTTTTATGTTGAGTTTGGTAGTATTTTCTTTAATCTAACTACATGTTAGATATTCTAGGTCTTATTATCTTCCGTCGTTAAATCTTAGGTTTAAATTTTGTTTATCAATGCTGCCCGATTCAAATGTTGTAGGTTTGATTTAATTAATTTGGAGTTGATTTTAAGTTGCACTGAAATCAAATATATTATTTGGTCTAGTGTGGTATAGGTAGATATAAGTGAGAAAGTTGGATCGCCATCTTTTTTTGTGGGTTCCTCATGTCAGATCCGCGGGGTTAATTATTTCCCGCCTCTAGTTCTGACGTATAGTTGAAGATTGAGATGCGTATTCCAAATTATTAGGATGGGAATGTTGGTTCCAATAATTTGTGTTGCTCATTGTGGTTTTTACTGGGCTTCGTACAATATGGTTTTGTTGCTTTGCTCATTTTTGCTCCTTATGGATTCCGACAATGATTGTGGGCCCTATGGTGGGTCTATTTAAGATTGTAGGAGGGCCTTTCTTACACAATGGTATTTATCGTCATGGATTCTTATGTCCTTACGGTTCTTACCGGTGTTATTGTCTGGTCACTGAAACGATCTGCATTCTTTGTTTTTTTGTTTTCCACTTGTTCAAAATTGTTTCCCTCTTACTGTTAGTGAAAACTATGGGTAAGGTCAGTGCTATAGCTTGCATTGGTGATTTCTTGTTTTTTGGTGTCCAGATTGGTACAATTTGTTGTTTGGATGCACCTTTTAGTGCTTGTTTTCTATCCCAGCTAGTTGATGTTTGGATGCACTAATAGTGCTTGGCTTCTCATGTATGGACTTTTTCCTTGTGTTCAAGATCTTCCATTATTTCTAATGTCTGTTTTGATAGGTTGGGGTTTTCACACCTCCAGGTCAGATTTGCAAGCTAGAATGATGTTTCATTTCCCCATTCTGTTGTAAACCAATAACTCTTGTGCTCTAGTCTTCTGAGGGTATTGCCTCGTTATTATTGTACCTCTTAGGTTACATATGCATAGAGATTGAAAAAGGTTGTCTAGAATTAAATTAGATTTTTATCTCTAACATGTTACAAAATCTGACTAATTAAACAACCGAATAAAAGGAGTTAATAACCTTTAGGTTTTTTCCGTATATATAGATTTGAATTACACTTAGGGTGCGTTTGGCAGCCCAATTTCAAGCCTTGGAATTGGGAGGTCCAATTCCAATTTTTTTGTTTGGTACATTAAAAAAAACCATTCATTTGGAATTCATTTATAATTCTGTCAAGCCCAATTTCATAACTAAAGTAAATTCCATTTTATTTTGTAGAGATTTTGAATTCCAAACCAATTTGGAATTTGGATTGGGACACACTAAAAAAAAATACACACACAAAACCCTCCTTTCCCTCCCCCCTCTTTCCTCTCTCCTCCCACGCCGGCTGCAATCAGTTCTCCGGCAACCGACTCATGCCGGCAGATAACAGTTATCCGGCAGCTCTCTCTCCGTCCGGAAGCTCTTTCTCCCTCATTTTTCAGGTACGAACTCAAATCCCCAATCATTTTTCGATCGTTATCTCCGATCTCAGATCACATATATATATATATCAGATCTCGTTATCTTCGAACTCAAATGTATATATGTACTTAGATCTCAATTCCAGATCTGTTATCTCCGAACTCAAATGTATATATATATATATATATATATATATACACATTTATGCATACATCGTACATGTATATATGTATATATACATATACAAATCTTTAGATCTAAGATCGTTTTTCCAGCCATATATAAGATTGGTAATGACGAGTAGGTAATGCCTTATTTTTTGATACAACATATCTGATCTTTTTATATATATAAAATGTTAATTTTGATAGAGTCCTTAAAAATTAACAGAGCATGTAGACTAACATTAGGTAATGACTGCATATTGATCTGATTTTTTTTTAATTTTAATGTACGTATCATATAAAATGTTATGTAATTTTTATCTATGTATGTGTTATAATTTTTTTATGTACTGTGATATAATTTCTATATATGCATTGTTTTATAATTTATTTATATATGCATTGCTAACATGATTAAATTTGTTAATATATAATTTGTTTATAATTTTTTAATAGTTCACAAACTACTAAAATTCCAAAAAAATTCTGTAATTGATCCAAACAAGGGATTTAGAATTCTACTAGAATTCCAAAAGAAATCTACACTTGAACCAAACAATTGAAATGGAATTGGAATTCCTTGAATTGCAATTCCATAGAATTAGAATTCCAATTCAATTCCAATTCCGCGCATCCAAACGGACCCTTAGGGTCTGTTTGACAATCCAATTTCAAGCTATGGAAATGGAATTGGAAGGGCAATTTTAATTTCACGAAATTCAAATTGGCTTTCCAATTTCAATTCCAAACCTCGGAATTGGGTTGCCAAATATACCCTTAGAGTTATCGAACAATGACCGTTGGTGCACACCTTTGGCACAAGCACTCAATTAATGTTTTTTCTTATTTTACTAACTGTTGAAAACAATATGTTCCTAAACCACTTTTTGATGTGATTCGAGAACCATTTTTGGAATTCATTGATGGTCAGCTACTCTCACTCTTGTAGCCTAACGTGCGCTGATGTATATTGATTTGAGATATTTTAAGAGTTAACTGTATACACACATGCACAAACGTGCAAAGTGTGTATATGTGTTTTGAACATGTAATAAACAAATATTTTTCAGTTTCATCTCAAGGAATGTAATCAAGCCCAAATCATATCATATACTGGAGACAAACATTGGGCATTATTTGCAAAGCAATCCTTAACTTACACTCATGAGCTAGGCTGAGTGCTATCAGCAATTACTTCAACCATCTACTGAATACCATTTTTTGTGCTTGTGTTGCAATCGTATGGATTATCCCAAGTCCTATAAATAAAATTCTCAAGTCTACTCTCCAACCGCAAAGAAATTATATGGCTCTCACATAAGAACTAGTTAAAATACATCTCTCCTAATTATATCTTAATTTTTTAATATCTTCTTGGTAATTGTTCTCGTGTTAAGCAATCGTGAGAGTGCAGGCTGATGTGGAAGACTACCCCCTATCACAGTGTTCTTTTTAGTAACTTTTATGCCATGGTTGGACCCATTGGAGGTATTGTGCTTCAAGTGGGACATCGATAACACCAGGGATATTCTAAAATTAGCTGCACTTGGTTTCTTCTTGCAATATTCTGGAGCTTTAGAACTTGGGTGAGATAATTTATTCCCCTCTCAAATCAATTGATATCCATTTAATCCCTATATCAACTTAGAATAAAAGCCAGTAAATAATTACTACTACAAGTGGTGGTGGTGGTGTGAATCTGCCTCATGCATTACTCCACAACCTTTTGTGAATTTATTACCAGACAATTAAGAGGATTAAATGCACATTAAATGCTGGTTATTATCATACAGATGTATACGCTTATTGGATAGCTATGTATTACCCTTTTACATGTACAGCCTCAGGGCTATAAATACATTATATCATCCTCATTGTAAGGGACTGGAATTCCTTGAGAAAAACCCTACCTCGAGAATTCCAAACAAACAATCAGCAATAACAAAAACAGTGGACGTAGGCCATTCTTTTAAGTTTGAACCACTTTAAAAATTATTTTGTCTTATTTATTTTATCTGTGATTGAATAATTAGAGATAATCTATTTTTTTACATCAACAGCTTGGCGCCGTCTGTGGGATAACGACTGTAATTATCGTTTTTCACCAAAAACAATTCATTATCAATGACTGACAATCCTGAATCCAGCAATCGAATCGCTGGAAACCCCCCAAATTCATCTGCTCCTCCAAATGTCCAAGATCTAGCTGGAAGCCAGATAGTCATGCAAGAAACTATGCGACAACTCATGCAAACTATCCAGGGTGGAGCGTCAACCCATTCAGGACAACGAAGTGTTCAAAGAAATACTCGTTTACTTTCTTCACGCATTAGGCAAAGCGATTCATATTACACTGAGAAATCTGATGATTTTTCTTACCAACCGAGTCGAACTTCATCAGTACGAGCCACAGATACTGAACAAAACATCACTCTCTCTCCAGAAAGGATTAGTGCATTGGAAAGACTAAGTAGGATCTCTCCTTTTGATCGATTGGGCCCTAGGAAGAATAAAAGTCCTCCTAAGGCTATGTCGAGAAACTTTCGACGACCATTTGATCTAAGAGAGGGTTCTGCCCAATCACAACCAGTTGCTCGACAAGATAGATCCCAGGAGGTGAACTCACACAATCAGTTGCTCGAACCAACAGGTCCGATGAGGGAAATAATGCGTGGAAAGGCTCTATTCAGCGGTTGGAGGATAGATGAGGGGAAATGGCTAAGGCAAGAATCCTCTACAAAGAACTTTTGTCCAAGGGACACCTTTTGTCCAGACAATTGTGGATTTTCTCACACCATCAAAGTTCAAATCACCTGTTGTGACTCCTAAATATGATGGAAAAATTAACCCTGTCCTTCATATAGAGCAATACCAAGCTGCTGCCGACATCTATGCTGTGCCAGATGAGATGAGATGCAGGGCATTCTCGGGAACTCTTACAGAATATGCTCAAATATGGTACAATAATCTTACTCGGGGTAAGATTTTAACTTTCTTTCAACTGGCCGAGCTCTTCATTGGAAACTTTTATTTTGGAGCAAAACCGGTTAAACGAGTAGCACACTTGTTAAGTGTTAGACAAAAAGCGGGTGAGAGCACCAGGGATTATATAACTCGTTTCAATAACGAGAAACTCGAAGTTATTGATTATGAGGAAAAGACAACGATTACTTCTCTGATGAGTGGGCCGTTGCCCAACAAGTTGTACTACACTTTGGCCAAAGATCCACCCAGAACCATGTCAGAACTGACGACAAAAGCGGCTAAGATCATGAATGCCGAGGAGGCTATGGCTGCGAAGAAGAACATGGACACCAAAGAGAACAAGGTGGAGGTTGATAAGGCTAAAAAGAAAGAGCATAAGAACAATGGTGGTGACAAGCAATCAAAAACAAAGCCATCATGGGAGGTATTGAAGAAATTTGAAAATTATACTCCTTTGAAGGTAGACATCAACCACGTTTTTAGAAGAAATCAAGAACAGCGAGGAGCTAAACTGGCCAGAGAAAATGAAGTCAGACTCTGACAGGTGGAATAAGGCCAAATATTGCGAGTTCCATAAAGATTATGGCCACACGACCAAAAATTACATAGCTCTTCAGAATGAGATCGAAGCACTCATTAGACGAGGAAAACTGGCAAAGTATGTTGATTGTAGAAATGAAAGAAGAAGCAGCGACCAAGTAAGAGAGAGGTCTAGATCTCCTCGTCGAGCAGAGGAGAACAAGAAAAGAGACCATGAAGATGATCCAGAAGATGACCCCGATCTCCCCAAAAGACCAAGGCAGCCAGAACGTGACGTATTTTCAATACTTTTTGGATCATTTGATTGTAATGTTATTACAGGTGGAGATGCAGGAGGTGGAGACCTTACTGCAGAAAGAAAAGCTTACCTCAATGAGGCTCAAACCTGTTCATATATTCAACGAATAAACTTGGCTGAAGATGATCGCCCGAGGAAGGTCAACAAATAAAAATTGGTCACCGGTTTCTCAAAGAACGACCTTGTAGGTGTGCTGTATCCTCATGATGACCCATTGGTGATCAAAATGAGAATGAAGGAAGTGATGATCTCGAGAGTACTGGTTGATAATGGTAGCTCGGCTGATATTATGTTCTACTCATGCTTCGACAGCTTAAATCTAAAGTTGTCTCAGTTGGAGCCTTATCACAGGCCCCTCCTCGATTTTATTGGTGAGAAAGTTTTTCCACTTGGGACGATCAAGTTGGATATGTTCATTGGTACATGGCCTGCTTGTCGAACATAAAAAGTAGGCTTCTTCGTGATGGAAAAGAATGTCCGATCAGCCTACAATATCATCATGGGAAGGGTAGGATTGAAGAAGTTCGAAGCAGTACCATCTACGGTACATCAATGCCTGAAATTTCCAACCAATTTTGGAGTAGGAGTTGTAAAGGGTGACCAAAAAGTAGCTCGGGAATGTTACTACTCATCTGTCGAGCAGGAAGAGCTGGAGGAATCTAGGAAAAAGACTACTACCTACCAAATAGATGAAGGTGCAGAGATTGAAAGATTGGATCCTAGAGACGAGTCGCAACTCATGAAAGGTCAGGTGGTGGAAGCTACTGAAAACATCATTCTAGACGACGAGCATCCAGAACGAACAACTCAGATAAGTTCGTCATTAGATGCCTCACTAAAACAGGAATTGATAGTTTTCCTAAAAAAAAGAAAACAAACTTTTGCTTGGAGTCATGAGGATATGCCAGGAATAGATCCAAATTTCTTATGTCACGAACTCAATGTGAATAAGGAGATCAAGCCAGTGAAGCAAAGACGAAGAGTGTTCAGCCCCGAGAAGAACCAAGCCATACAAGAGGAGGTCGAGAAGCTCCAAAAAGCTTGCTTTATTGACGATGTCAAATATCCAGACTGGTTGGCAAATGCAGTATTGGTGAAGAAGAAAAACAGCAAATGGAGGATGTGTGTAGATTTTACCGACCTTAACAAGGCATGCCCGAAGGATCATTTTCCTTTGCCCCGAATTGATCAATAGTGGATGCTACCTCGGGACACGAGTTGTTGAGCTTCATGGATGCTTATTCTGGTTACAACCAGATTAAAATGAAACCTGAAGATAGGGAGAGCACCTCTTTCATTACCTCTAGGGGAACTTATTGTTATAATGTTATGACTTTTGGTTTGAAAATGCAGGTGCAACACATCAGCGGCTGATGAACAAGGTGTTTGCAGAGCAAATCAATTGTAATATGGAAGTTTATGTTGATGATATGCTGACAAAGATCAAGAGAGTTGTTGACCATCTAGTTGACTTAGGCCAGACCTTTGATCAATTAGATAAATATCAAATGAAGTTGAACCCGACCAAGTGCATATTCGGAGTACGAGAAGGCATATTTCTCGGGTATATTGTCAACCAACGAGGTATTGAAGCAAACCCTAAAAAGATCAAAGCTCTATTAGGGCTGCGATCTCCAACGACGAAGAAGGAAGTACAAAGTCTCACAGGGCGAGTGGCAGCACTTAACAGATTTGTATCACGAGCAACGGATAGATGCCTTCCATTCTTCAAAACACTCCAAAAAATGTTTGAATGGAATGAAGAATGCGAGAAAGCCTTTCAAGAGTTGAAGAAATATCTGGGAGCACCTCCACTATTGTCCAGGCCAGTGATGGGAGAAAGATTATACTTATATCTGGCAGTCTCAGAAAATGCAGTTAGCTCGTCATTAATAAGAGTGGAGGATGGAGTGCAAAAACCAATTTATTACACTAGTAAGGCCTTCCGAGGAGCAGAGATCAGATATCCAAGACTAAAAAAGTTATTATTGGTGCTGATCGAAGCGAGTAGAAGAATGAGGCCATACTTCCAAACTCATACCATAGTCGTGTATACCGATATGCCGTTGAGGCAAGCTCTTCATAAGCCAAAAAAATCAGGGAGATTGATGTATTGGGCAATAGAACTTGGTGAATATGATATAATTTATGAGCCTAGATCGGCACTAAAAGGGTAGGCAGTAGCAGATTTTATAACAGAGTTCACCTACCCTGATACTTTCGAGGAGCAAAAGCCAGATACTGACCAACCTGTGGATGTTACGGGACCATCGAATTTAAACCCCGATCAACTTACGTTGGTCGACAAACAAAAAAAGTTGGTCGACGAGCAAGAGAAGCTTGCCGACGAGCAGTAAGAAACGCTGGATGAGGACAAAAGGAAGCAACAAATGTTTCACCGAGGAACTCTGTCCAATCAAAAATTTGAAGACACGGTACCTATCTGGAACCTATATGTGGATGGCTCATCTTGCACTACAGGTTGTGGGGCAGGGATTGTTTTAAACAACCCGGATGAGGTCAATATGGAATATGCTCTGCGCTTCCAATTCACAGCTTCTAATAATGAGGCTGAATATGAAGCTATGATTGCAGGCCTTAATCTGGCAAAAACCATGGGGGCAGAGCAAGTTATTCTATTCAGTGACTCGCAGTTGATCGTAAATCAAATACTGGGAGTATATGCAGCCAAAGGAGAATTAATGATCAGGTATCATGCAAAAATGATGGAAATTTTATCAAGTCTAATGGCAGTGCAGATAATTAGAATACCAAGATTGGAGAATGCCAGAGCAGATGCCTTAGCTCGTTTAGCATCAGCCACACACACCGAGCTACGGATAATAATCCCAATTGAAGTCTTCGCTAGTCGGAGCATAGATGAAGATCTTATGATGAACTTTATTACCCTTGATTTAGGACCATCTTGGATGGATCCTATCAGGGCATATATTGAAGAAGTGTATTTGCCAACTGATAAACTCGCAGCCAAGAAACTAAAGTTTAAAGCTGCTCGTTATGTATTGACCAATGGTGTTTTATATAGACGAGGAATTATAGCTGGCTTGCAGAGATGTGTACATCCCGCCGAGGTGAAAGACTTGATCGAATAAGTCCATAAAGGGTCTTGTGGAGCCCATGTAGCAGGTCGAACACTTTTGCAAAGGATAATGACGCGGGGATACTATTGGCCGACAATGAGGGCTGATTGCATAGCCTATGCAAAAAAATGTGACAAATCTCAACGCTTCTCCACTATCCGAAGAAATCCCCAAGCATTGTTGACACCCATTACTTCCCCTTGGCCATTTGTCATGTGGGGAATTGACTTGGTTGGGCCACTTCCAACGACCAGAGGAAGATTTAAATATCTCGTTGTCGCAGTGGATTACTTTACTAAGTGGGTGGAAGCCGAGCCTCTTGTCGACATGACGTACGAAAAAGTATACCAATTTATTTGGAAAAATATCATCTGTAGATATGGTCTTCCCCATGCATTCATCACCGACCATGGAACACAATTTGATAATAAGGAGTTCGCTGCATATTGTCATCAGTCGAACATACTAAAAACCCACTCTGCACCAGGCCATCCCCAAAGCAATTGGCAAACTAAAGTGACGAACAGGACACTGCTGAATGACTTGAAGAAAAGATTAAATGATGCAAAGGAAAATTGGATCAACGAGCTGCATTCTGTACCGTGGGCTTATCGTACTACTCCCCGAGCAGCAACAGGAGAATCTCCATATATGCTGGCATTTGGAAGTGAAGCCGTTATACCTGCCGAACTGGGCCTCCCAACACACCAAGTACTGAACTTCAATTCCCCTGTCAGCGATTTGATGAGAAGGTTAGACTTAGACATGCTCGAGGAAGTTAGAGAAGAAGAAGCCATCAGGAATGCTGCTTACCAACAACGAATAACTTTGTTTTACAACAAAAGAGTGAAGAAATATGACCTGAAAGAAGGGGACTATGTGCTGAAGAAAGTAATTAAAAAACACAATAAACTGGAAGCAAACTGGCATGGACCCTACAGAGTAACAGAGGTTGTTCGACCAGGGACATATAGAATTGAAACTTTAAAAGGGGAGGAATTTAAGAATGCATGGAATGCAGAGCATCTTCGTAAATATTATCAGTAGTCTCATCTCTATGTAATGAAGTTTTCTTCGATATGAATAAAGTTTTGGTTATTTCGCCCAATTCTCTCTTTTTGTTGAAAATTTTTCGGAGTACTAGTGTTGCACACTACGCATCAAGCCCAGAAATACCAACTCCGGTTGGTTGGGAACAAAAATTTCTCAGAAATACCAACTCTGGTTGGTTGGGAATAAAAATTTCCCAGAAATACCAACTCCGATTGGTTGGGAAGAAAATCCACCAACTATAAGTTGGTCGGGAATACAAATTTCCCAGAAATACCAACTCCGGTTGGTTGGGAACAAAAATTTCCAGAAATACCAACTCCGGTTGGTTGGGAAGAAAATCCACCAACTATAAGTTGGTCGGGAATAAAAATTTCCCAGAAATACCAACTCCGGTTGGTTGGGAACAAAAATTTCCCAGAAATACCAACTCCGGTTGGTTGGGAACAAAAATTTCCCAGAGATACCAACTCCGGTTGGTTGGGAACAAAATCCACCAACTATAAGTTGGTCGGGAATAAAAATTTCTCAGAAATACCAACTCCGGTTTGTTGGGAAGAAAATCCACCAACAAAGGTTGGTCGAGAATAAAAAAATTACCAACTAAGGTTGGTCGAGAACGAAAGACACCAACTCCGGTTGGTCGGAAACAGTTGGTTATGGCATTTTAAATAGTTGGTCAAAAAATGAAATATCATCAACTCTGGTTGGTCGACAAATGATTATCATCAATTTAAGATAGTCAACAATAAATTTTCACCAACTTTAGTTGATCAGCAATTTAAAGTAACACAAAATATTTCTATCTTTTTAACAGATATATGTGCACATTCATGTTTTATAAAATATTTCCAAGACAATCGAAATTGCAAGTAAAACTAGAAGTCTTTCATTAAATCTAGAGCAAAATACATCGAGAATGAAATACATATTAATTATTACATCAAGATTCATATTCTATTGGTTTCTTCCCCTCTGCTTTTGAAACAGGTTCCTCGCCAGCAGGAGGATCGTCTAAAGCATAAGGGGAATTTATGAAATTAAGGTCTTTGAGCATCCTGATGTTCATCACAGATGGCCGATCGAGTAGATGCTCCGGGCGAGATAACTCAACATTAGAATGGAGACTGTAGTCGCCAATATATTTAGAAATCAAACACTGAGGGATTGCCCGAGCAGGAATCCAGCGCATGTCAAGTTTGAATGGTGGCATTGGCAGGTCGAGCAATCCAGGATTATAGTAATCCCACAAATAGTGACCTTGTTTCAATTGTAGCACACCCAAGGCATTTAACCATCCTTGCTTATACCCCTCGTTGTTCGACTGCTGAATCCGGTCATCGAGGTGATAGAGGGCTTCATTATAGCCAGCCATCCAAAATTCTCTAGGTGGCTTGTGGAATTGATAAGTTAATCTTTCCAGCTGCTCGTGGAGATTTTTTACGAAAAGTTCTTTATTCTCCAAGGCAGACTTTTGTGCAGAGAGCTGCTCATCCAAATTCATAATTTTCTTGGACATCTCTGTTAATGCTTGATTCTTCGCCATTAGCTGAAAGGCCTGATTCTCCAAAGCTGATTGAGTTCTTTGCTCTACAATAGTAAGCCGAGAAGCTCTTGCTCGTCCCCGAGAACCTCTTACTCGATCGCGAGAAGAAGTAGAGGCTTTAGTTCTCTTCAAAGTCTCCAATTCGTCTCTCAAATTGGCATTTTTGACCTCTAAGAAAGAGAAACCCTCGTCGTTGACGGGGACTAAGGCGTTCGAGGAAGATGCTACAGACTTAGATATCTCTCCTCGCAAGTTATTGTTTTCCTGCTCCAGCAACTTAGCTATCTGCCTGTGCTCTTCAACCTCGGTCTTCAAAGTTCTCTCCCTCACATCATAAGCAGCAATCAATCTATCATATCCTTTATCATCACTTAGTTGTTGATACTTCTTCTCATATCCCTGGTGCAAAAGGGCTGTAGACTCCTTGTATTATTGTTGAAGCTCCTCGAGAGTGCCATGGAGGTCTTCAATCATTTCATAATACGCTACATTATTAGCCACTGCCCGGTCGAGCAGACACTTTAAATACTGGCAGGCTTCAACTGCTTGCTCTGAAGCATCTTGACCGAGGATATCAATGATTTGAGCTTCAGTCATATCTGTATGACCAGCTTTGAAGTACTCATTGCATTGTCTCAATAATTTTATATCATAAGCTGACAAGAGTTCCATTCTAGCCATAAACTAGTAAAGAAAAGAGATGGAAAAAATCAATAAAATGCAGACAGAGCGAGAAGAAGAGAATAAACAGTATGAACAATCAAAATTTCAAATTTTATTGCATCATAAAAGAGAAGTACATAGTTCAGAGTTACATTTGACAAAGAAAATAAAACAGAGAGAAAAGTCCAAACAACTCTACACCTTCTCATTGTCTCCCAAAACTTTCTCGGGAGGATGAGATGAAGAGAAACGTTGCTCGGATGGCACAGATGGTTGCTCGGTGGGTGCTGGAAGCTGCTCGACTGAAATATTGGTTAACTGGAGCTGCTCGATAGGAGTAATAGTTGGTTGGGGCTGTTCGTAGCGAAGTTCAACAGTAGTTACTTGATCCCCAACCATCATAGAAGATTCCTCGGAGGCAGCTTCGTCCTCTTCTTCTTCCCCGGGAGTAGGAGGGGGCCAGGAATGTGTCGCTGAAATAGGTCAGAGTTCTCATCGACATTCATCTCTGTCAGAGTAGACACCCAACCATCTCTGAAGTATTTGAGGCTGCCATACTCCATTTGTGAGACCATGGCAGCCAAACCCTTATTCCAACCTTTGTCCCAGCCAGCACTGAAGGACTTTTTCACAACCAATTTTCTTTTCACTTTCTCCGAGGAAAGCTTCTCAAACAGAAGTTCTTCAGCAGCCTTCAATTTATTCTCCACTTCTTCCTTCTGACGACCTACTTCACGAAGCATGTTTAACTCTTCCTCAGCAGACTTGAGCTTACTTTCAAGCTCTCCAGTATTTTTGAGCTTCCCCTCGAGCTCTTTGTTCTTCTCCTCCAAGTTTTTTATTTTCTTCTCCAACCCCTTGGAGACTTCAACAGCTTGATCCCTCTCCTGCTCGGTGGAATTAAGCTGTTTCTCCCAAAAAGCTTTATCATCGACATACTTCTGACGAGAATCTTTTAAAGACTGCGTCAGACCTATAATAGCCTCCTCTACACCACCAGAGGAGATGGACGCCTTGATGGCTTCGTCCTTCTTCAGAATTATATTGAAACAAGTTACCAACTGGAAAAAAGAAAATAACTGTAAGTCAGTGCTAGCACATAACATGGAAAAATGAAAGTTTAGATTAGCAATACTTACTGAGGCAATGTGTTGAGCTGCCAAAGTGGTAACCTTATCCCGGGAAAGATTTTCTTCAATACCTTGGATCTCGGGAATGATCCAAGACTTCACCGAGCTCATGCCAGAGCTCGGAGCAACAAAAGTGGGAACACCACTTCCAGTAGTCGGGGGCTGAGAGATGGATTCAGCCAAATTGACCGAGGAGCTCTTCTTCAGCTTCCTCGTGGGAATAGGAACATTCTAGACCAAGGATGTCGTCTTGGTCGGTGATATAACTATAACCTCACTTGGAGAGGAAACAGCTGCAACCTTGCTCGGAGCCACAAGGGGCTTCTCGGCAACCTTCACAGTAACAGCTGGAGGAGGTGCATCAAGTTGTCTTATCCCTTCTGGGACACCCTGCTTGCTTTTCTTTGCCTCTTCAGCAACAGAGGCAGATTTCTCGAAGAGGGTAGGAGCTCTTCTTCTCTTCATTCTTTCACTCAGAGGAATATGTGACTCTGATGAAGAACTTTCAAAAGATGGTACTGGTTCTACGTCACTTATCACTGGACGAGCAGTAAAAGAAGAGGTGTAACTCTTGTACTGCAACAAGTATGAAGCTGATCTGATGTGTTCGTCAGCAACAGTTTGATGCAAACCCCAGATAAGTTTCATATGCTTTAAATTAACTTTTGTCTCTTTTGGTGACATTTTCTTGCTGTCAACTGCAAATAAATGAAAATTAAAATATTATTGACACATTCTATCAAACACAAAGAAAGCATAATTTCAAAAATAAAGTAAAGTAAAAACAACCTATCCCATTGCCATAAGGAGGGCATCTGGGACCCTGATACACATCATTTCCAGTTAGTGGAGCATGGTGCCAATTTTTCATAACAACACCATGCTCGAAATAATCCATATTGGCATCTGGGAGATTGACCACTAAAGCCCTATTTAAAAACCTAGTTTTCAAGTAAAAAGTACTGTCGCTGACAGCCCATCTATAGCAAAACATAATTTCAGGAATTCCTATACGAGTTCCATGAATCTGATTTAATCTATGAACTCCATTAACTATTCTCCATGTATTGGGGGCTATTTTTACAGAAACCACGTCAAAATATTGACAGAATTCCAGACACAAAGGATTTGGGGGAAAAGAAAAGCCACATTCAGCTACAAAGAGACTGGGGAACCAATGTCCCTCAGCCAAACGAAAATAATCTGAAGGTTCAGAAAGTTCCTCCAAAACAACCCATGAAAGAATAGAGAAATCAGAACGAAACTTATCAAGCGACTCAACAAGGTAAACCATGGTGAATAAAGAAAATAAAAGAGAAGGAAGAAGATCTTACAGAAAAAGGATGGATCTGTTGACAACGAACGATGAAAAGGATGAACGCACAAGAGAGATAGGAAATGGAAAACTCAAAGATACAGATTTGAAAAAGTAAAAGACGATAGGATTTTCTGCAACGCTTAAATACCTTACCTTGGGAAGGAGTAAAAATAATGATTACAAAGAGAGACGTTTGCGCTACCGGTGGCAAAAAGGACAAAAAGGGCGCGGAGACCGAAGCAGTTAGAAAATTTCGAAAAGTCTGATTCAATGAATCCAAAAAGAAAAATAAATGCAAAGAAAATGCTCCTAAAATTCAGGATGACCATTTAATCCCTCCATATTTCGAGAAGAATGTTCCACACTCCTCAATCTCGAACTGTGAAACATTGAGGGCTTCTGTTGATACAAAATTTAGTTTGCTGACATGGCTCAATTAAGTGAAGACACGTGTCAATCTACATGGCACTAACAAACATTTCTGAATAACACCTTGACTTCGAGGAACTCAACTTCCCCGACCAGCTCAAATACTCTGAGCAGTAGGTACTCTCCGAGGAACTTTATTGCACCGATCAACTCATGGATACCGAGATACTTAGGTGGTCCGAGCAGCTTAGGCGGTCCGAGCTGCACCTCGATCAGAGCATTTATTACCAGACAATTAAGAGGATTAAATGCGCATTAAATGCTGGTTATTATCCTACAGATGTATACGCTTATTGGATAGCTATGTATTAACCTTTCACATGTACAGCCTCAGGACTATAAATACATTGTATCATCCTCATTGTAAGGGACCGGAATTCCTTGAGAAAAACCCTACCTCGAGAATTCCAAACAAACAGTCAGTAATAACAAAAACAGTAGACGTAGGCCATTCTTTTAAGGCTGAACCACTTTAAAAATTCTTTTGTCTTATTTATTTTATCTGTGATTGAATAATTAGAGATAATCTAATTTTTTACATCAACAATCATTTTTAATGCTCAATATTTACATGCGAATTTACTCAAGTGTACAAACTTGAACCAGATGAGCACTAAATCTAATTATTAAACATTGTAATATGTTTAAGCTATTAAGTTTTGTTTACCTCATTTTTCCATGTTAACAGTTCACTCCTATGTGGACAAGTCAAGATCAACACTAATAATGAAAAATCATTTATTTTTATTGCTAACTTTCCACAGTGCAGGAAACCAAGTGCTTTAAGAAGTTATTCTTAATGAATGGCCTAGATTTTCTTCCTATACTATTGGAATGTGCTTTTGATTGCATAATTGAGCATATGTTTGATGCATGATAATCAAACATTTCACTATTGCACTTCGGTGAACACTGATTTGAAATTGGGGTCCCTTGAATTCTTTATGCTTTTGGCATACAGTTACTTAATTTAATTCTACCATAATCGTTTCTTTGGTTTGATTAAAACCATTTGATTAAAATTATGAGAACATGCTTCAATAAGGGTTGTATTTAATTGAACTTTAAATATAAGTTTCATGATTAACTATAAGTAGTTTATACACCAATATGGCAGTACTACACTTCATATTATTATAATCACTAGGTGTAAGCCCGCGCGATGCGCGGATGATGCAATGGTGAGAAAAATCCGGATATTTGTAGTTTGCACCACTTCAAACTACAAATTTTTTATTTGTTGGAAAATCATATTAATTATTATAACTTAAAGGGAATGAAAAGTACATATTATTATAAAATATTTTTATCAAACTTTTAAGAAAATTATCTATTGCATGAGAATGAATGGTACTTTCAAAACCATTGATTTACACCTTAAATATAAGTCAACCATATGTATTGTGTAAGAGTAATACTATATCGATGCACAAATCCGATTCATTTTGTGCAACGCACAGACGTGTCGCGTTTGTATTTGTTCATTTTTTGGCCCTAGCGGGACCCACACCATTTGACCCTTAAAACAAATCAATGTAGACACGACATGTCAGTAAGTCGTACAAAATGAGTCGGATTAGTGAGTTGGCCTATAATTATTGATTGTGTAATGGATCATAATACATTAAGAAGCATATTGTTTATTTTTAATATTGCACATGAGTAGCATTTTTAAAACATAAATCCTTGCACCATCACTGTGGACAATAATCAAGAAGGAAAAATAATGGAAAAAAGTAAAATGTTTAAAAATAATAAAAATATGGTGCATATACTCTACTGATCAATCCAAACTCAAAAACCTCAAACTATGTTATTATATTTTTCCTCTTTCAAATCAAATACTTTCTCTTAGTACAGAATGTAGTTCACTACCTTTTTGGGGTGAAATGTAAAAACCATATAATGTAAAAAACTTATAAGCACCAAAGCGATGGTTGTAGCCCACAACTCCCAACCTAGAAGTCGGAACAAATTGGCTAAATATAATCAGTCAAACAAAATCCAAAAACCCAAACGTAGAAAAACAAGCCCATTTAACGAAAAAAAATCGCCAAACAATATACAAGTGGAAAACACGTGTAATCCATATATTCAAACCCCATACATGCATCAGTAACACGACTCAAAGCTCCAATAGGAAACCAATAGCATTTCGATAACTAATTGATTTTTTTTAAATGAACACCGCTCATTTTTATTATATAGATGAAACATAAGGGGAAGGAACAATAGAAACTAAAACAAACCTGCATTATGCAACAAACATAATTGAAATATACCAAGAGTAACCAAGTTCTAAGAGTCTAAGATAGACTGTTCAATTCCGTACCATAATAACCCTCATCAAGACTTGAAAATTTCTACCAAATTTTTTCACTCACCACCAAAACAAATTCCTGCCTTGAAAAGTAGATACTCACAACTCAGTAAAGATCACCTTGATTGTGGGTGTGGATCACACAATCGGCGGGTATGAAATGCAAGTCAGCAAGTAACCCTCCTTCATTTGGTTCTCATCGAGAAACGATTCGTCTGATTGGTCAACCGCACACGCCAACATTTTTTCCGCGCAAGTGGAACACACTGGCTCTGCAAATATAGGGCAATCCGATTGTGAAATGAGGAGAGATGCAGATAACATCAACTTTGCTGCCCAAATTTAACAAATTTGTTTCTCCATCCCATATCTTATAATTGTCTCTCTCCTCGTCTAAGAATAGGGAGAGACATGACAGGATATATGTGATTACTTGACAGAGTGCACACACACATATATTATATATATACGAGAGAGGCGGTGAGAGTCAAAATATTATTAGACGGGAGAGGAAGAGGCGCTGGTATTCAATGCGGAAGGTGACTGAGTGGGAGATCTAAGGGTTGTGGGGAGAGAAGAAATCGGAGAAAAATTTAAACGGATGAGAGAGAGAAGCGACGTGGACCATTTAATTTGCAGCTTACATGGATAGCTCGGATGGTTTGCACTCTAAATGCTTGTATAGAATTTTAGAGTATTATAGAGATTATATTATTATCATTATATAGGTGGAGGGTGGACTAGGAACTGTTGTATCACGATTTTTTTTGTCTCATTTGGCTCCATAGTTTCCTTCATGAGAATCGGTATAATGAATTTTATTGCACTAAAATCAAGATATCCAAATGCATTCACAAGAACAATAAATCCAAACGCGCTCACAAGGACAGAAAATTTGTGTATGTTTATGTATTCATTCACATTGTTCCCTTGTTGAATCTCAATGGGAGTTCTTGGATGCTACGTTTATGTAAGTGTATCTCTAATTGTTTACCTCAACATCTTACATTTATTCTTAATATATATATAATATATATATATATATATATATATATATATATATATATATATATATATATATATATATATATATATATATATATATATATTAGTTTATTATTAATACATGACTATCATATGATCCCAAATGGAGGCATTCTCCTTCTTCCTACCATACCATCGTGCTACTTTTTGTTGAATTACATCTTACCAATCCGATACTGGCCTTCTAGGTCTGCCCTATTTCGTCCAACCTTTTAAAGATTTAAACTGCAATATTTTTTTACTAGTTGAAGATTTGGATTGGGAATTTACGTTTTTGATGTCTAAAACATTACGCTACTAACCCCTGTATTTGAATTCTTAAACACCACAAACTACTAAAGGAACATTTGTTGTCTTTGGACTAGTTTCGCACCTTTTTTTTTGCTGCAAGTTTTGCTTGGTAACTTAAATGTTCTAAGATTTACTTGTCATATATATATATATATATATATATATATATATATATATATATATATATAAAGTAGCATGGCATTGTTGTTATTCCATAAACATATAAGATAGTTAAGGGTCAGGATTAAAGCCACCAAGGCAAGAAATGAAGGGTGGAGATTAAAAGACCCTATTTTCCTCTTTTGTCCTTTTATTATTCCATTTCCCCCTATTTTTTAGCACTTGATTTCCTTACCTCCCCCCCCCCTCTTACTCAAAATTCAAAATCATGGTTAAAATAGGAAATTACACACTTGGGAGCCTCTTTTCCTCTGACCAGAGTACACTTCTCTCGATCGATTGATCAGATGACCTATCATGGGAAAACCTCTCTCTCTCTTCATCCCTTCAGCCCTTCAACCCCCCCCCCCCCCCCCCACAATTTTTACCAATTTTCGTCAGGAAATTTTCTTTTGCCATTTTTTAGGGTTTGAAATCCCTTTTATTTTCATCATTTATCAATGGGATACTGAATATTCTATCAGAGTTTTATAGGTTGACATTTGAATAGGTTTACCCAGATTAGATTTGCATTTTTTATGGGTTTACTCTATATACATTAGATTTGGATTTCATATTCATGTTTTAATGTTTAGATTTGATTAGGATTTCGCATTCATGCTTTTCCGCCCTGTTGGGGTTTTAGAATTATATTGATATTTGTTTGGCTTTTGACCTAGTGGTAATTCATTCACATTTCATCAAAAAGGTTTGTACATTATGTGTTTGACAAATTTCCCAAGGAAACTTATTTTGTTAACACATAAGAATTGTTTATGTTGATCTAAACACATAAGCTTTGTGATGCATTTCTACATTTATTTTTGGGTTCAAACTTAGGTTTCTCTCAAAGTTACTTATATATCCGTGTCTATTGTAGTTGATTGTTATTTGGAGTTTTCCCTGGTAACACATTGTTTATTCGAATCAGGTACTGGGCAGATCTATTGTCTATTTTCAGTTGAGGGTATGTGCTACATCTCAAAGTTTGTTATGCCTTCATTTTTCATTGATACTTTGAGGTTAGATGTTTGATTATAGATAAGATTTCAAAGTTGATACATGATTATAGAGTTTCTTTGAATGTATTATAGAGTAGCATAATCTCTTATTGGCTTATTAGTTGTATGGTGGAATATACAATTCTTGGTTGATTTCTTACAGTGAATATAATGTCTACTGAAACTACTATTTAGTTTATGTTATTTATATTTGGTTTATAATTTACCTAACCTATAATTATTTGAAAATATTTTTTTAAATCATTGATTTTTATATTGAGAATACAACCACAAGTGTTATGCTAAGGGAATGAGGAATGATGTATGATAGTTCACGGTCTTTAATAATTTTGGTACCTAATATCCATGCTATTTATTAGTTTCATTTCCTAATATACATGCTTTGTTTATGTCCACCATGCTCTGTTTAATAGTTTCATTTCCCAATAGGCAAAAGCCTAGATGTGGAAAAAGAACGAGCGTACACTGATCAAGAACTGTAATAAGAGAATATGACAAAATAAAATCTGAAGAAAAAACCTTACTCGAACCAAATCCAACGACATTTAATGAAACTTCTGACTTTTAAATCGATTCTGACCCCTTGAACAGTGCTGAAAATGCCCTAAAACAGCGTTGAACACTATGAAGTCATCAAACGGATCCCTACTATGTGTTTTAATACGATGTGTCCTTTATTTTTACTTAATTGACATTTGGTCCCCATTCACATTGCCATTAATTTCTTTTAATGACTATAAAAATAGTGATGTCATTTAATACTCCGTATATAACACAGTATTTACAAAACATTAAGTTTATAAACATTAAATAAAGACGGGGCATTAAAAAGGGACAAAGCATGAAATAGTGAGTTGAAGATGTTATGAATGCATCTCAAGAATACTAAAAATGTGTTCAACTGCGATTTCAATCTGTTTCCACCAACTTCACCATTTGGTTTTCATTTGATATTCCTATTTGTTGTTTCTATCTTTTTGCTACTACTTTTCAATAGTGAAAAGTTGAAGACAGTTCTAATGCCTGATGTTATTGACATTCAATGACTTATTTATTTTTTTACTGAATTTCCTTATGAAATTCCTTTATGGTGACTTTAGAACACGGATCTAACTAGAAACTCTTACTATTCTGTTCCTATTTGCTTACTAATTCTCATTCTTACTGATGTTAATTTTTTGTCTTCCTACAAGGTGTGGGATTTTGCGTAAGGTATGGCACCAAGTACTCAATTAAGCATATTACATAATAGAGTACAAGTAATTATTCAAATGCTTTACTCAGTTAAGTAGGATATTAAATTTAGCCTTTGGTCTACAAATAAGAAAAATTACCTATTGTAAAAAGAATAATCAAATATTGAAATTTAAATTAAATGATGTATTTAGTCTAAGAGAGAAAAATGACCATTAATATTTGTAGAATTAGAAAATAACCAGCCCTCAATAATTCATGAGTATCTTAATTGTACATTTTCTTTTTAAAGATTTGGTCTTGGATTTGATTTTTATTCAAGAGATTTTAATGATTTAATTTAAACCCCCAACAGTTGATAATTCATTAATGTGGATTCTTTGTTTTTATATACATCCCCCAATATCTATCAAGACTCCAACAAAGGTCAATAAATTTATTTGTATTTAAAAGCTTGAGGTGTAATTGAGATCTTACGTAGTATTAGATGTCATATGTCCATGATCTTAACAAATTTTAAAGAGCCGCCAATAGTTGTTGCCTATCCCAAGACTCTTATATCAATTATAGCTTCAGTTGGGGGACTTTTCATGATATTAATTTTTACTTCGTTGCTTTTGGTGTCACAACCAATCGGGTCAACTGTTCGTGGTTATTTCTACGCAGGTGCTGATTATCAAGTCAATGAAGTCGTTATTAATTCACTACTCGAGGCTAATGTCAGAAAAGGTGTGAGTTTGACAGAAAAGCATTTGAGTAGTCTTTATATTGAAATTTATGAAGATGAGACTTGAACTGAATCACGAACATTGGTGTTGAGAGAATAACATCATATCAAAGTTATAATCGGGTCGGCACGGGCTATTATTGTCATAACTGTAGGGGGCTTGAAGATAATCTCGAGATTAGAGATAATCGCCCCACCTAATATAATAGACTCGGGGGATTAAGGCATCGAGGCACCTCAAGCGAGGTAGATCACCATGGAAGCTCAAGCGAGCCAGCTCACCGTGGCAGCCCAGGAAGATCTTCCAGCGAAGAAACTGGCTGAGAGTTCTCATGCTTTAGATTTGTTGTCTTACTTAGTCATGTTGTATCTTTTGTTTATATTGACTATGAGCTGTAACGATCATAATGATTATTCAGTGTGAGTTCAAATGATTCTCGCAAGAGATAATGCCTGGCAATGCCTGGGAGAGCTTTCATGCTCTATAAAATGACCTCACCGTGGGAACTTCAGAGGGACTTGGTTTGGAGGATTGAGAAGTGAGGCACCATTGGATCTTGACCTGACCATCTTAGATACACCTGGTAAAACACTGAAGGGCCTGTAATCGTGGAACCTTGGGCGAAGTAGCCTTGAGCTTCATCGAGCGTTGAGTTGTGAACCAAACAACCCTATAATTAATGTCACATCTACTTTATGTGATGTCACTATCCAACTAGGCAATGTCAAATCTGTACTTGAGTAAACCACCGTGGTATTTAGGGTTGTCAGATAGTTGGTGAGCCACATCTGTGACAACAGCCCCCTGACGCTGAGTGGTTAGGCAAAAGGCATGTCTTAGCATTTAATGCTCATGACGTGGAGCTGATTAGTCCATCAGGCATTTAATGTTTGTGACATAAATTATGAGGGATGTCTTTCACAGTGGTAGAGGAATGACGCATCTCGGGAATGGTGTGGGGGTTATTTATTAGCCTCAACCACTTCTAAGAGAGGTGTCTGCTTTTTAGATCTTTTGGGCTACAGATTATTGACTAGAGAGATATTATCATCAAGAAGAAGTTATTGTAAAACCATATCTCTGACTCACCCACCATTGTCATTTTATTACGAAGCTTTTAATACCTATCTAGGTGTGTTTTGTAAAACACACGTTTTGAGGATTGGTGTGTTTGGCTGCCTGCCAAGGTGTATCTAGGGTGCTTTCCTCTCTCTCCCTCTAATTGAGTTACTTTTGAGTTCATTATTATCTTCTGAGTTATACACGAGAGACTTGTGAGTTCAAATTCAGTTTATCTTCACTGGGTTGTGATTGTATGTCTTATATTTAATCAAGAGTGTTCCCGATTAACTTATCATTACTATGCTCAAAAGGGGTTACGGCTCCATATAATCTAAACTACCCTCTTACAATAACCATATTACATAGTTACATTTTTTATTGTATTGTAGGTGGAGATAAAACTAATGCGAATGCGATTGTCAATGTTGAGACACTTTTGGGCCAACACAAAGCTATGGATCATCAAAGGTAATATCATTTAATTTGTTTAACATTAATTGAGTGTAGCCTTAGAAACACGTCATTTGAAATAGAGAGTATAAACTAATACGAATGTGATTGTCAATGTTGAGACACTTTTGGGCCAACACAAAGCTATGGGTCATCAAAGGTAATATCATTTAATTTGTTTACCATTAGTTGAGTGTAGCCCTAGAAACACGTCATATGCAATAGAGAATATTAGCTTGGAACTAATGTATTATAGTATTATATTCTAAGTATTATTTTAGATATTTCATCATTTATCAACTCATTATATGTTTTCTATAGGCATGGACACTCCTCATGACCAATGGCTTGAATCTGAACGACCCAAAGTGAAAAAAATTGAGATGCCATGGTTAATTGTTCTTATGCATTCCCCGTGGTATAATAGCTACAAGAACAACTATATGGAAGAGGTAATAATGATTATAATGAATGGTCCATGGTTTGTCAAGTACGAAGTTGATGTTTTGTTTACGGGTCATGTTCATGAATATGAACGATCTCTAAGTGCACTTCGTTTCTATAATAAAAATTTTCACAGTAAAAGGTATTAGTATGAAACTATTTACAATATTTTTATTAGTAGTTTTTCATTACTCTACAACTGTTTACACCATTTGTATTGGTCTCAGTTTTTTTGTATGAAAATGAAACCTTTTGTGATTAGAACATTTACTTTGCGTTAAATTTAGGCTTAACTGCCTTCGATCCCCACCACTTTCATGCATACACATTTAAGTTCCCGAACATATGTTTTTTGTTACCATTCTACAGTTATTGATGAGTAATTATGATTTTTGTTTATGTTCGATTATACATTGGGCTTACAGAGGAATATAGTTAAGGCAAAAAATTTTATTTTTGGTTATACATTGGACGTATAGATTATGTTTGAGTATTTTTCTCTTAAATAGGAATAGAAAGAAGGCAGATACTTCTCTGCACCATTAAAATTTCTTGCAACATGTAAACTCATTTCTTTCGTTCTTAGGTTAAGATAATAATCAAACACGTACACAAATGACATTGTCAATTTTGTAATTTCATTAATCATACTCTCTAGATATATTTTTATGTAATTGTGGCCCTTACTAGATTTTTTTATTTCAAGGGATGGAACAAAGAAATTCTTCAATTAATTCACAACAAACATGTTATTGCGGAGATCGCGCTCTTATTCGGATTAGAAGGATATCCGCAAATCCTGGCTGATATTTTTTATCGTGTCCAAATTATGAAGTTTCGTTCGAGCAATTTTTTTCATTGAATTGATCTGGCAGAGTCGTCGGATAATGAATACCATGAGTTGTCATTACAAGTCAAAAATTTCGAGTTGATCTGTGTAACTAGAAGAATGCAATGGCTAATTTCAAATATAAATATGAAGCGCTAGACCGAAAAGATTATAATATGAATTCCCAAATCAATTGTGTGGTGTTCGTGTTTGTGGCGCTAACTGTAATTTCTTTAATATGTATTTGAATGAGTTTAAAGTTGTTGAGAAACTTGATTGCAATCCGTTGGACTGGAATTTTGAATGATGTTAGATTGACTTTTGTAATAAAATTGGTATTTTGAATCAAATTGGTATTTTGTGTTGGAAAAATCTGCATTGTGTATCCTAATACTTTGAAAACACTTTAGGACTTTTAAAAAAAAAAGAAATTTATTGATGGATAGAGAGCATATCCCTCTCTAGGTGGCTTTACAATCTAGAGGTATTAAAAATCAACAACAATCCTAATGAAAAGAAATTTTGAGGAATCTAACAATAAATACACCTTAATGAATCTAGGAAGATCTTCTATACTAACACAAGAAGAAGAAAATTTGAGTTTGCTCCATAAATAGATAAATGGCCTGCAGGTTTATTCACTTCTTTGGAGCAATAGCTAATACAAAACTGATAATTCTTGATTAATTCTTGGATCTCTTTAATACTTGATCTAATTTTCCAAGGAATATATGTAGTAGAGCAAAAAATAATATCAAATAGAAGTTTTGAATCCATTTCCAAATCAATGTTATGAAGGTTCTTATCTTTGCAGAATCTAAATCCTTCTTAAATTGAATGGACTTGAGATACTAAATAGGATCCATTAGCTATGAAATTATATTAAGCCCAAATTAAATTCCCTTTTATCATCCTTTAAAATTGCACCTGATCCCTTTGTCAACTATTGATTTGACATGCTGCAACATTTAGCTTTAATCTACCAGATGTTGGTCTCTCCCAGTGGTCATTGATTCTAAATAAAGAATAATTGTGAACCATTTTGATGCTGAAGAAATTCAAAACACCCTTACCTATATATTTAGCTCCTCCTTCGTAGCTGTTGAGATTGGTTAGATTTGAGATTCTTGTGATCACTTTTTTCACTATGATATAAGGATTTATTAACTTAACATCAAATTTAGCTTTATTTCTACTTAGCCAAAGTGACCAGATGATACTGATTGGGATAACCTTAAATAACAACTTGGACATAATTGATCTACCCGATTGAAGCCACTAGTGAATAATTGTCCTTTGAACTGAATTTGGCAAATGATTGATTCCCATGATTCTTTTAAAGACCTCCCAAGTTTTTGAAGCTACTGGACCTGAAATAAGAAGATGATTGAGAATTTTAATAGAATAATTACAACACTGACATCTAGAGGCCATCCTAACTCTAACTTTTTGAATGAAATCAACTATTGGAAAACATTTTGTAAGCACTTTCCACATAAAGACAGATATATTAGGAGGGGTATTTGGATGCCAAATAATCTTGTAATCCAAGGATGAGAGTTTATGGGGTCAGACTTGATCATAAGTTGAGGCAAAAGTAAAATTACCACTCTATGAAGGTTTTCACACAAATCATTGCCCATCCAGACAGAGTTTGAATCCACTATATCCCAAACTAATTTTGTCCTCTTAAATGTCATTGAACCATTAGAGAAGTCCAAGTTTGAATACTTAATCTTTATAAATTTAGCCTAGAGTCTCCTTCCTTCCTTAAAATTTCAAGCTAACTTAATATTTGAAGCTTTTGTGACTGAATTTAAATTTTTAACTCCTAAATCCCCCTCTTGTTTAGGCAAGCAAATTGAGTCCCACCTTACCCAGTGGAATTTTTTTCCCATATTCCTTACTTACCCCCAAGAAAAAAGGAGCTAATCAATTGGTTCCCAGATTGGATTATTAATTTAGGAGCATTCAGAGCAAGAAGAGAGTATATTGGCCTAGAAGAGAAAACCGATTGTATTAAGGTTAATCTATCTCCCATAGTTAGCAACTTAGACTTCTAACTATTTATTTTTCCTGCTACGGCTTGGTCATGAGGTTCAAAATATATTGATTTTATCCTACCTTTTAATAAAGGAAATCTTAGATATCTTAAAGGACTATGGTCATATTTAAAACTAATAACCTCTAACATTCTAGATTTGTTAGAGAGGGGGATTTTTAACTCAAAGTGAAACAACTTTTTTCCTTGCTAATAAGCTGGCCTGACTCCATTTCATAATTCTCTAAAAACTTCATCATGTTCTTAAGACTTCTTTTCACTCCTTTAGTAAAGATAATGATATCATCTGCATAACTTAAATAACTTATCATTAGGGTCCCTCTTGTATGTGAGAAAGGTAAGATCGTTCCTTTAGACATCTGCTCATTAAGACCTCTGTTGAATGCCTCTGCTATAATAATACAAAGTCTATGGGATATTGGATCCCCTTATCTAATTCCTCTTGAAAGTTTAAAGAATCATATTGGCTACCCATTTATAATGACTAAAAACCAAGTAGAAGAAATGCGTCTCTAAATTATATCTATAAAAATCTCTAAAAAGCCAAAAACTTTTAAAGATTTAATAGGGAAAAGCCAAGAAATTCTATCATATGCTTTGGCCATATCCATCTTCACTATAATATTGTCTCCGTCTGCCTTTCTATCTATTAAGTGCATCATTTCCTAAGCCAATAAGATATTATCAAGAATTTTCTTGCCTTAAACAAAACCTGATTGGTTGGTGAAGATAATTAAGGGGAGCAGTGGACTTAGTCTTGAGTTTAAAATATTAGCAATCACTGTATAACTAAAGTTATATAGACTTATTAGTCTGTAATCCTTACACAAGGATGGAGTATTAACCCTAGGAATAAGGCAAAAAAAAATTCAACTCCAAGACTTTGGAATATCATATCCTAAGAAGAAAGATTGAATAGGTTTGGTGAAGTCCATTTTGATAATCTCCCAGCAATACACATAGAAAAAGCTATTGTAACCATCTTATCCTGCTGAGCTTTATTGGATATGATGTTGTTTATACGAGGTCCGAGATGGACTATAAAACGGTGAATAGTCATATAAACACATGAAAATTTCCCCTAATTTTTTATATTATTTACAATTATGTGCTGTAAAAAAACTTTTTGACTTAATAGGTTTGTACCAATTTGATTTAATAGGTTCGTACCATGGTGTATTTATGTATGTATATAAACACTGTGTATGTATGTATATAAAAAACTTTTAAAAAGTTCTTAAGTTTTTAAAACTAATAGTTACATACCATAGGTTATTTCGAAAACTGTTTATCTATCTGTTGCGAACTAAATACAAAGTATGGTCCTATAATCGATGTACACTTGCAAAAATTAACATCGTGCCTTCAAACACGAGCATATCCGTATGTGTGTGTGGTGTGTGTCTTTTCCATCAGACTCTTATTTAGTAATGAAAACACATTTTGTTCAATGAGTAATGCTATGAGTACCAAATAAAACCCCCAAATCATCCTCCAAATGAACTAACATAGTAGTTTTGACACACACACGACATAACATCGAGTCATAAAAACCCAATGAGAATTTCACGTATTTTTGTGTTATCATGTCGTGTCTAAAATTGACACATAATATATCTACCTTTGAATACTAAGTTCATTTATTGACAATTATTCTATCATAAATCAATTAACAACTAACACTAATAACTTAGGGTGGATTGTTGTTGTGTAGTACATGTGATTATGTGGTTATCGTTCTCAATTATAGTGATGTTTGTCATGTGCAATTGTGTGATGGTTCATGAGTGAAGAGGGAATGTGTTGCGCTAATGTATTATGTGTTGAGGGTTTGGTTAACTCGAATCGGTGAATGGGTGAATTATGTGGTGCGGGTGTGCTAATTAATTATATAGTGTGGGTGTGAGTATATTACATAGCTGCGATTAGTTTTAGTGAATTAGTGACTGACCACTGGATGAAATTATCATCTTGTTACTTGGTTAACAAAACACATTTGATGTTGTTGATTCAAATGTGCTTCTTTGTGTACAACATAGGAATTAACCTTGTTTTGTTTATTTTCTTCAGGATCTACTTGAAGGCAGTTAGTATTGTTCGCACTGCACTCGAATTTGCAGGGATTTGGTCAATGATAATCAGGCCTCCAATACCACGCCGCATTGACATGTTTGCAGTATGAGCATTAATGTAATTTTATTCGCTTAACTTATTGTATTTTGTTTTATTGGATTTAAGTATCTTTAATGCCTAGGGATGATTTAATTTATATTTTGTTAGGGGCTTATTTGTACTAGTTATATTGTGGGTACTTATGTGTAATTTTTAAAACTTCTTATTATAAATGGAATGAGAGAGATTGGAGAATGACAAAATAATTCATTGGTTATAATTTTAAAACATCTCATTTTCGGGGTGATTGTATTAAGATATTATATTGGATGCATTTTATGAAAACATCGTATTAAGAGTGGAAGCTTATATAAAATTCAAATGTTGAATATAATTTCCTTTTTTGTGGAATATTTTTGTATATGTTCTTAGGATTTGAATAGCGTTGTAAGAATAATTGAATTTGTTTAAATTTCGAACAGGATATCAGATCCTGAATATATATATATATTGCGTGACTAAATAGTGTAATAAGGTAAAAATAGTAACAAAAAAGTTCATTACTATATCAGAACTAGTAACGGTACCGTTACTAAATCATAATTGGTAATGGTAAAAAATCGTTGGTGAATCCAGAATTAGTAATGGTAAAATACCGTTACTAAACCCAGAATTAGTAATGGTGAATATATGTTACTAATTTTGTTCCCCATGCCTTTTTTCTAACGAAAAATTACCGCTATTAATATTTCTGTAATGGTAAAATATTGTTACTAAAGGCGCATTTTGGTATAGTGGTAGGCAACAAAAGCCTCGGTCGCGGGAACCGCCTTCTCATAAGAGTAAGAAACTTTGTAGAATAAAGAGAAAGGAAGAAGTTAAGGTGTGAATTAAAACTCCACCCCAAAGGTCTTTTTATACTTCAAATCCTCCGTAAAAGACGAATGAATCAACAATTGCTTTTGAGTACACGGGAGTGCGGAAGAAGGAAAATCATGGCTAGAAAAGCAACTTGGACCTGACTGGTATGACAATAGGCAGGCCAAGGGCTATGCCGATCGACGCAACCCTTATTTTGGGATTTTTTTTGTACTTTTCCTCCTTTTTGTCATTTTTCAAATAATCCCCTTTTTTATCTAAACAACCTTTTACAATGGTTTTCCTAAGTATTCCTTACGAGAAAAGAACTTCCAATATATATATATATATATATATATATATATATATATATATATATATATATATATATATATATATATATATTTCTTACTTTTTCAATAAATAAACCCCCCAGTGGAAATTTAAAGTTCATGTAGACTAGGTCACTTAGTTCAAGATAAATCAAGAAAATGAAAAATGCATCATGTATATATTTATCGTGATGTTTTCATTTTTTTAAGAATAAAAAAGATTAAGAATGCTGGGATGCGGGCCCGGACATTCCAAAAAGCTTGCTAACTAAAACCACTGCTTCAAACACCCCGATGAACATGCTTCCCACGACAGCAAGTAGTGGACCATCCACTACAAGAGCCAGAATTCTCCTCAGAAGTTGTCTAAGGAACCATGCAAGATCTAGGCTCTTTCCTCATGTGATCATACACAGAATCCATCGAATCTCAAATATCCCGTAGCCAAGATGCCTAACGTGAATAGTCTGCAAAAGAACGATCAAGCAAAGGCAAGGAAATCAATAATAGATAAAGAAATCATAATTAGATGCAAAACTGAAAGCTAAAATCATACCTCCCTCTAAAGAACCTCCTCGGAGAGGGGAGTAAAACCATCTATCATCGCCTCAGGACGATGAGACACTGAGACAACATGTCCGCCACCTAACTAAATGTGGTAAGAAGGCTAAAAAGGTGTTGGATGGGAATATCCTCCATTGTTGCCGTCACGTCACTCCTTAAGCTATGTGTTGAAGATATCGACATGCTGTTACATCTCCCAGATCCTACCGAAGGTGGGGTCACACCCTCCATATCAAAGATAGACAGAGGCCTCAACCAACTAGTCACAAATTTTAAATAATCATACCCTCCCATCATATTCGTCTAAAGCATATAGAGCTCACCCTCCATCATTACCGCCCTCACCCCGTTTGACATCTCTTTCACCTTCCTCATGTACTCATGTGGCGCTAACGGTGGAACCTCCACCTCACCTTCCATCACCTGCCTCACCACCCTCTCTCCTAGGCACCAGACGTACCCAAACTTATGCGCTATCAGTCTCCGCATTTAGGCATGTCCGCATGTAATCCCCGCAGCCCTTGAGTCCGGATACCAATGATAGAATGTCACCTATCCCCAAATAAAATCCAGCTATCAAACATCTAAAAAATGCAATAAAAATCCACAAAATAAAAAAAAAATAAAAAAAAAAAAAAGACAAAACCAAAGCCTAATTTGATCACTCGTCAGGGCATTCAACACCACCCTCACATCTTTCAAAACTCGAAACTCCTTTGACTTTCTATTCGAGATCCTCCACCAGTACATCATCGGGAACTCCCCGGCCTCACCTTCAAAGACACTAACCCAGTGTTATTCCCAATCAACTCATCAAACCATGTCTGCAGAACGCAATACAAAATTTTATCAAATATCAAAAAATAAAAAGAAATGCAGAATGATAAGGGCGGTATTTAAAAGTTACCTCCAAAAGGTACATAGGACCCATTAAAGTTTATCATCCAGAGAAGCATGGTTTGGTGCCAACATGAATCTCCCCCAGTCATACAAGTGAATATCAAAGATAACCCTAAAAAAGTAAAGAAACCATAAATGGATGACGTCACCGCTCGTCGCCACCACAAATCCCCCTATAAAAAAAGAAATAAATAAATGGGTTTCCAGCCTCACCTAGCTCCTGTAAGTCGCATCAATTTTTTTGTCCATTAAAGTGTTCTTCAACATCGATAGCCTAACCTATTCCCAAAAAATAATTTGCCCGATATCCTTCGGGGTAGCTTGATTCACAATCTCAGAAATACGAAGTGTCCAGTCCAGGATGATATGCTAGCCCTAGCACTCTAACCCTGTCAGATGATGGACATCCATTAGGGTGACTGATAACTCTTACACACCCAAATGGAATGTGTGAGTAGTGTCCCATCACCTCCCACGCAAAGCGCACAACAATGCTGAAGACCACGACGCCTCATCCAAGGCCCCTGTCAGATGACTAAACACGACAGCCTCTACCATCAAATTCAACACCCCAGGGAGCTTCTCCCACACCTTCTTATTACCCATCAAACCCCTAGAGTGGATGCCCGATGAGGAAACATTCATCTTAACAAAAGAAAAAATTCTTCAAAATCCCCCAACAAAAAAAATAATAAATAAGCAATAAAATCAAATAAGCGCAAGCACTCATACAACCATTCAAATTCCTCACCCTCGAAGAGAGATCATTAGTCTCCCTAAGTAAGACCCTAGCTTTAACCACAGTCCCGAAGATATCGTATGCACTCTCACTCGCATGCACCAGTTCCTCAACATCACGCCACTCTAAGCCAGCCCAGTCATCGGTGGTGATAAAAAAATCATAGGCCATGACTAACATAAGTCCAGTCGGAGAAATGACATATAAAATTAATTTCTAGAGAGATAAAGAGAAATAAGTTAATTTTGGGGAGGTGTGAAAAATAAGAAAACCGCCGCTTTTTTATAAGGGACCAGGGGTATGTCGATTGGTAGTGCCAAGTCATGCCCGTTGATAGTGACCTTTTACCTCCTCCGAGAAGCCTAGGAGTTTATGCCCTATGCTAGTAGCCACACACCTTCTTATGCCTATAGGCAACCTTTCTAATTTTATAACTAAAATTCTAGCAAAAAATTCAAAAGTTACCTAGAAAATTTACAAAAAAATCTCCAAAATTCTTTACAAGTCAAAAACCTCCAAATTCATCAAAAACATTCTTTTTGATAAAGTTCGTCAATTTTTCAAAGAACACAAAATTCTTTAATATTTAAGAAAAATCTAAAGATATTTTTAAATAAAATGCGATCGCATTAACAAAACATGGAAGCTTTCACATCATGCACCTATGCCAGCATAAGTGCACCACCTGTCGCAACCATTGACCGACAGCTGCATTTATCAAGTTCTCTATCTCTTTAGGTTCGCAGAATTTTCCTGGGCCCACAGAATTGGCCTCGACCCTCTGAATTAGGTCACTTTCATCTTTACATCTGCAGAATCAACCTAGGCTCGCAAAGTTGGCTTTGACCCTCTGAATCAGGTCACTTTCACTCTTTAGGTTATCAAAATTGCTTAGGCCCACAGAATTGGCCTCGATCATCTGAATCAGGCCGCTTTTAGTCTTTAGGTCTGCATAATTGACTTAAACCTTCATAATTGGCCTCGACCCTCTGAATCGGGTTATTTTCACTTTTTAGTTTGTAAAATTGACCTAGGCCCGCAAAATTAGCCTCGACCCTCTGAATCGGGTCTCTACTCTTTAAGTCCACAGAATTAACTTACGCTTGTAAAATTGGCATCAACCCTCTAAATTACATCGCTTTTATATCTTTATGTTCAGAAAATTGACCTAGGCATGCCGAATTGACCTCGACCCTATAAATCAGGTTGCTTTCACTCTTTCAGTCCACAAGATTGACCTGGGCTCACAGAATTATCCTCAACCCTCTAAAGCAGGTCTTTTTCACTTTTTAATTTCGTAGAATTAACCTAGGCTCTCAGGCCTCAGCCCTCTAAATTATATCGCTTTCACTCTTTAAGTCCATAGGGTTACCCTAAATCCCAAATAAAGTCATCAAAATCTGACATTTACCCTAACACTCATAACTTTCCATAAAGATGTCTATTTTTTGATGACCTTCGTTTATCCTAAGATCTTTTCCTGGAGGTTCTGTTGACAACCCATTTCAGTACCCTCCAAATACTTCTTTAGGTCCCTAACACCATCCCTTTCACCCTCGGACCCCAGTTTCTACTCTAAAATCCCGACTTAGAGGCCACAAGGGGATTTTGGGATCCATTTAACTTTAGACAACTTTTGGAATCAATATTAGCTAATTGCACTTTCATAAGTATCTGAATACCCTTTCCAACGATCCATACCGCACGCGAATTGGCTTTACCATTTGTGCGTACTTGCCTTTGACTCCAAACCTTGACTTACAGGCCACTGGGCACTTTTGAGCTCTATTTGACTTCAGTAAAATCTCAAACTTAAGATTATCTAAATTAACTTGTATAGGGAAATGAATAACCTATCAACAGTCCATGTCGTGCGCAAATCGACCTTACGATTTTTGCGTACTCGCCTTTTTACTCCAAACCCCATCCTAGACCCCACCGGGCGCATCTAAGATCCATTTGACCTTATTCAACTATAGAATCTTGGAGTTGCCTAATTCACTTTCATATATATTTAAATAGACTTTCCAATGGTCCAGACCATTTACGATTATGATTTATGGTTTGCATTTTAAGCCTTTTTCTGCAAAAAAAGCCCTTTTTGAACTGCCTATAGGCACCCTGGCCATCTATCTATCGGCATAGGGGTACCTTTCTATCCCGCATGACAGGAGGTGTGATGATAGGCAGGCCTAGGTCTATGCCAATTGACACACCCCCTAACCCTAAAATTTTACTATTTAAGGAAGCCATGACCTCATTCTCAATGACCCCTCCTCAAAATCTAAAGAGACCCTTGCCTTGAAATCAATGCATCGTTTTCCAAAAAACATCATTTTACAAACATTCTTTCCACCTTCCCTTACATCATTTTCACCTCACCTTTTCCATCCATATCCCTCACCACTTCTTCATCACCATGAAAAAAAACTAGCCCACTTCACTTCAAAAATCAGTAGCGAAGCTTCATAAAAGGTCTAATTCTATCCTAATCTAGCTAATTTAATTAGTTTCATTTATCACACCTTCTTTACTCTTAGTGTATCTTTTGATTTGTTTTTACTTTCTCACCCTAAATAAACCCTTTTTTTTATTACTTATATACACAAAAATATATTTTCACAAATCTAGAAAAACCAAAAAGAGGGCTCAATCCTATAACCCCAAAATATAATTGTCCTACACTTTCTCCACTTGAGAACATTTTCCAACAAACTAGATTGAATTTAAATTTTGATTTAATGGGTTAAATCCCATCCTTGTGTGTTATCGAACCACGCGAACTTTGATGCCATTTTTGGCTACGTAGGCATCTCGAGCCTTCCTTTGTATTTAAGTTCCCTTTTCTTATTTTTTTCACTTTATGCATTCTCTCATCTTTATTTATATTATATATATCTATATTTACACATTTCTTTATATGTTCTTAGAAACCCCCCTGGCATACATATTCACTTTTTCACATTTTTTAATCTCTCTCATTTTCGTAATCCCATCAGGCATGCATATTTACTTCCTCATAGTGGATTATGATCCAAAATATTGTGTATAGCATAGTCTTTTCATTATATTTTTAGCAGCCCCGTCAGATATGTGCATTCCAGTATTCGCAATGGATTGTGATTCGGTGTGCTTTTCACATTTTGTCTACCTTTTAGATTATCTTCTTTATTTTTATTTGTACTCCTCAAAATGATTCATCTCTGTCTTTTCCATGACGTGAGTATGATGATTTATTTTCTCATCTATTTCACTCTGCACACATTTTACATACATATTGCATTTTTGGAAAAAGTAGAATATTATCATAGCCCATGAGAGACCAAAGGGGGGGAATGGATGCCTAACACCTTCCCATTTCGTAACTTAGTCCCCGAACTCATTATCTATTTGGTTTCATATGCATCACTTTGTTTTTGATGTAGTTTCTTTAGGGACACTTACTTCTTTTGCCTATTTTAAGAAAAATGGGCTAACGCTCAATCTTTCTATATTTCCACTCATTTGAGAATGCCCAATTTATATCCGTGGGATCTCGCGAATATCACGAGTGGCAGAAAGTGGATTTTCTTCACTGATCCCCGCACGCCAAATTTCCTTCTATCGGGGAGAACCCCCGTCGAAAGAAATCCCGAATGGCCACACATATGTTCATTAGTTATTTCATGGATATTTAAGTTTTATTAAGATATTGTTTATAAAAAAAAAATTGCATCTCTCGATACAATTATTGTATTCACCTGAACAGAATCATTAGGTTCACTAACCAAAAACCAATAGGCTTTACTATGTTGTGCATAACCTATGAAAATACACTTAATGCCTTTGCTTCCTAATTTCTTTGTATACATTCTTCTTGACGTTCACTTATATATTATTTTTGAAGACTGGGGCCCGATATGTGTGTTTCAAACAAAACCAAATTTTTCTCACAAAAATTATTCAACTTTTAATTATGCACCAAACCAAGTTGTGAAAAATCCAATTCTTACTTTAAACCAATTTTATCTTGATTAATCCTAAACATGCATATAGTGATTAAAGCAAGTAAAATAAAGTAAAGAATACTCACAATGTCGTATGTACGAGGAAAAAACCCAAAACGGGAAAACAACCTCGGACGGCCCAAGCTAGACAATCACTATGAGTATGGTTTTACAAAGACAGACAAAGTCTCACTCAACGACTTGATCCCCATGGGTCTTGACGCTCTTCTGATCTTCAAACACTCCTCTCACAGTGCCCACGCAGAAAGTCCTTCTTCCATGATACCTGTCCATAACACACGCGTCCACGTATGTCTCGGTGTCCACCGAATGGCTTTGATTTGTCTACGATGTCGAACAAGAAGTCCTTCTCTTTTCTTCACCGCAAAACCCTTTGTGTTCAATGATATAACAAACCTCTTTGGTGCCGCAAGATCACGTAAGCATATAAGAATGATAACTCGGATCTTTGTAAACTCTAAGGATGTGTTTAAGACTTTTAAACCTTAGAAAACATGTGCAAACAAGTTTCTGGTTCGTAAAAAGTTTTCCATAATGCACACTTACGAAACTCTGATAGAAACACGCTTTAAATAACAAATAAGTGCCGCCTTGAAATGCATGTCGTTCGAATGACTTTAGGCTCTCATTCGAGCGACATAGATATATCGTTCGCATGAGATCTAATGTCGTTCGAGCAAGAATTTTGACTTTTTGACTTTTCAATTAAAACGTTTCTTTAAAGAGACCCATTAAAGTCAAACTCCTTTTTCGAGCTTATCAGAATAAAAACGAAGTGGTAACCTTTAAAACATTTTAAAATATTTTTCTTTATAAAAATACATCCTTATCTTTTATAAAAATAATTCCGAGCACCATTAATTATACGCATTCATACCTGAGTGATCTCGGAATGCAATTAACTTTGAAGACGAATAAACTTGCACCAATTAAACATCGGCATGATTAATATTTTGAAGCTTTCCCGCAACGTCTTCAATTTTCTTCAATATGTCCTAGATCAAGTGGGATCGTGACAAAATAAAAACTCCTTATGACATATTACAAACACAGTTTTGTTCACGGAATTAAGTCAAATAATACAAGGACTCAATTGGAAATTTATGTCTTTACAGTTTTATTTTTGGAAACCCCTTTAGGCATTGGCTCACCATGTTCCCTTTGTTACAGTAGATTTAGCTATATTTCGTCTTTTGAGAGCTTGAAGTTAAGTGATTCTTACTATTTACGTTAGTAGTTCAAATTACTTGAACCCTATGGCGTTGCCTGATGGGTTCCATACTTGATATCATTATGCTTATATGCCTGAAAAATGGATTTTCATCTTTTTTTCGTAGATCTAATTAATTAAAATGGACTAGAAACATTATCTAAGTTTTTTCACATCATTACACTTTTGGATCATTTGGGTCAAACTGAGTTAACTCACATGTGACTCGTGAATTCGAATCAGGGCATTATATCGTAAGTACGAGGTCTTATTAATAGTAAACCTTATTCAAACGAGATCTTCCTATGAATCTTCTTATGAGATTAGAATGAAATTACTCAACCAAGATTTAACAAAGTTAAAGGTATGGTTAAGAGTCTGAATAAACTCGTTGGAGAAATTATTTCTTGTTTACGAAGTGTATTTCACACAAGATGTGTAAAAATGTTAAGACAGTGTGAACCTTAAAACTTAAGAGTCTCGGTAACTCAAGTTTAAAAGATAATTATCCTGGTTAACCTTTTTAAATAGAAAGTAGCATGGAAGACTTAATAATCATTCACAGTAGTTTACACACACATTTTTTACGTGGTAAAACCACAAAGACTGGGGAAACATCCACGGTGACCTCTACGTCAAAAAATAAAATCTACTAAAATTGGAACAAGGTTACAAGTTTTAAGCATGCAAACACGAGATCAAAAGCATAAAGAAAGTATACCTAATACATCCAAAGTTGTACCTCCTTTAAGTACTTCTTCTCTAATCCATGAGCTTCTTGAACCTCCACTCCATAGCTTTTCTTTATGTCGACTCAAGTTTAGATCCCTCCAGAAAAAAATGTCACACTTATTAAATTATTAAGTGTGTTAAATTAATAGTGATGTATGTTATTAAGATCTTATATGAACACGCAAGAACACACCCACACTTATACAAACAGTCTTACCAATTACATACGGTTTTGTATATACATAGATCTAAAGACTATAAATATCAGAGAAATCAAAATCTTCAAATCTGGAAAGAATGTATACACATGAAACAAACTTCTTAAAAAGTAAAATTAGTTTTAAAATAAAACTAGATCCAAATGTAAAAGTGATTTTTCTGATATTTTATAGTTTTAGATATAACACGTTTGTGGATTTAAACTTATTTTGAGAAATACACTAAGATCCAATAAATGGAGGATGTTTCTAACAAAAATATAAGCAAATCAATGTATATAGAAATAGATCTAACTAGTTCGTGTGTGCAAATGTTCCATATAGAAGTCACACCCTTGATTTTACAAAGAAAAATCAAGTTTCTAACCGTGTGAAGGTTGTTTTAAGGGAGAAGATCTAGAGGAGTTTTTGTATGAATCTTAGATTTAAACTCTTAAAAACTCAACTCATGGTTGAAAACCCTAAAGATTTTACAGAAATCAACTCTAGTTTTCAAAAAAATATTTTAGGATAAAAACATACGAGGGATAAACTCTCTGTTTTTGTAAATATTTTCTCTCTTTTCTTTCTCTCTCTAAACTCTCCTTTCTCTCTCTAACTAAGCCTCTCTCTATTTCTCTCTCTCTCCTCTCTCTCTAAAGTGACAAAGTCTGGAAAATTGAAGACGATGTATAGTTTTAAAGCGAGGCTGAAAGGTTCTGGATAAGTAGTTTGAAATAGAAGGTTAAGATTGAATCTACCGGGTTGACCAAAATTTAAAGGTGTGAAATGAACCGTTCAAGGTATGCATGACCGTTTATAAAAGGTTACAGAGTAAGTCATCTCATTGGTTTAATTGGTTATCATGTGGATCACTCAAGATAATTAAAACAGATCAGCGGTGTATAAAGTGTACGAGTTATGTGAACATAAAAAAACACAATTGGTTCTAATAACTCAATAATATGTGGCAGGCAGGTGCCACTCACTCACACATGCGTGCTAATGAACCGGCTTAAATGTTTAAGAAATTCTAACTTCCACCCTAAAGGTTTTAAAATAATTTTAACAAACTATGTAAATGTCTAAAAATTTGATTTTAAAAGCCAAAAAGATTCCAAAAAATTATTTTAAAATTTTTAAAAATTCAAGAAAATTATTTAACACATTTGATGGAAGCATGTGCAGCGTGTGTTGAAGTACCTTTTTAAGGGGCTCTTGGCTACCAAAAATATTTTGTCTACATATCCAAAATAGTTTAAAACCCTATATGGTACCGACTCCTAGTAAGTCAACCATATAAGGTATTTCAAACTCTCCCTTGGGATATTGGAGACAAAATCCCTTTCAGTATGCCATGGTACTCGTAAGTGAAAAAAATTTCCTAATCCTTTACAAATTTCTAACTACTCGACCTATCCTAAAACCGAAAATACGAGTGAGAAAACAAATTAAATTACATAACTCGACTAAACTACAGACCAATACTCTAACATATGTGATGAAAATGAAGTCCAAAACCTATAACCGAAATACTCAAGATAGCATGTTAGTCCAATTTAGAATTGAAACATTATAAATAGTCCTGGGATGGACTCAGTCCCTCTACCACATTTTATCTCAAATAGACAAGGTGTAAAGTTTGAGAGAGAGAGAGAGAGTATAACAAAATAAGCTACCAATTTGAGTCATAGAAACATGTATTATTAAATGTCTCCTACATAAAATGGATAAAGGTGTAATCTTTTCTCATTTGTCAAATAACCTTGCCCTAGATCCTCAGAGACATATTATAATAAGATACAAACGGGATATATGACTAATTCTGGTAGGAAATCAATCAACTACAATCATCCCTATGGATTTTCGTAAGGATTCAAATATTATATTATCCAAGGTCTTACTAAACACATCATCTAGTTGTTTTTCAGTTTGCAAATATTCAATTATGAGTTCTTAAGACCCCTCCAGTTCATGAATAAAATAATGTTTGATCTTAATATGTTTTGTACGACAGTGTTGTACCGGATTCTTAGATCTAGTGATAGAACTTTTATTATCGCACAAAAAATTTAATTTGTATCCTTTGATATAATAATCACATAACATTTGTTTAATCAATAGTAACTGATCACACTAGCTACCAGCAGTAATATACTCAGATTCAGCAGTAGATAATGATATACAGTTTTATTTCTTACTCCTCTAACCAACTAGGTTGTTTCCCACATTGTAATAAGCATCCGAAGTGCTCTTACTATCATCGGAGCACCCCACCCAGTCAGCATCTATGTAGCTAATAATAGAACTAGTAGTGTCCTTTGTATACCAAATATCATATTTTAATGTGTCTTTTACATATTTTATAATACGTTTAACACATAATAAGTGACATTCTTTAGGAGAACATTGGTGTCGTGCACAAACACAAACTACATACATAATATATGTACTACACGTAGTAAGATATAATAAACTGCCCACCATACTTCTATATAGAGTTGGATCAACATTTTCCCCATTTTCATCTTTAAATATATTAGTTGTATTACTCATGGGAGTGCATGCAATCTTAGCATTTTCTAAACCAAATTTTGTAATCAATTCATTCGTGTACTTGGTTTAAAAAATAAAGAGGCCATCATTAAATTATTAAACTTGCAAACCTAAAAAGTATTGTAACTCACCCATAAGTGATATTTGGAATTCTTCGTACATTATTTTTGAAAAATCATCAACTTGTGCCAGGAAAGTTGAACCAAAGACAATATCATCTACTTAAATTTGTGCGATCAAAACACATTTGTTTATTTTTTGGACAAATAACGTATGTTCATTACCGCCACACTCAAGCCCATTATTGACTAAAAAGGTTAAGAAGCGTTCGTACCAGCCATAATACCATTCAAAAAAGAGAATTTGAGTGATCAACAAAGACTTTCGGTTGTTCTATGTATACTTCCTCAGTCAGAATAACATTTAAAAAAGCATATTTGACATACATTTGAAAAGGTTTGAATTGTAAGTGACATGCAATAACAATGAGGATACGAACATACTCGAGTCTTGTCACCAGGGAGAAAAACTCGTCAAAATATGTTCCCTCTATTTGAGAATATCCTTGAACTATAAACCTTTTATTTTCAGTCCATGGGATAAGATAACACACATCATGACTCTTAAACTAGATTAATTCTTCTTGCATTGCATTAATCCAGTAAGAATCTTTAAGGGCATCTTTTACATTCTTTGGAACAATTTGAAAAACAAAGCATGAAAAGTTTGCCATATTTTAAAGTTGGGACCTGGTTATCACAGGCTCCATATTTTAAAGTTCGAACGAGGTCGTTCAAACGACCTTCTAACGACATTCCCATAAATGCTTATTTTTCTTTAAAAAATAGAAACTCCTTTTCGACTAAGTTTAGAAAAAATATAACACCGAAAATAAATTGTTACGTTCCTATATATATATATATATATATATATATATTAATGCATTCATACCTTTAGAGACCTTGGAAAAATTCAAATATTGATGACGATAAATATGGCACTAAAACCTGACAATGATGATATCTTTAACTTTTTAGCCGCTACGTCTTCAATTCAAACGTCATAGGCTTTAAGAACACAACAAAGTTTTATCCTATGACTGAAATAGTTTTGTCCGGAATTAAGCCAATACAATAAATTGACTCAATTGGAAAAATAAACTTTACAAATCTCCCCCTTTGACTATTCCGGGACAAAACAAAACTAAAAAATCCTTCCACACTTATATGACATAAATGTGTCTAAATAAGCATGTGGTAAACAGAGTGAATGGGTGTGAACTAGAGACTAAAGAATTATGACCCAATCACTTAAATATGTTCAAGGAGTTTTTATTTTATTGCAAAAATTTATCAACTAAGATTTAGCCTTATGTGACAAGATAAAGTGAACTCAAAGAACAAACAATCACAATGCATACAAGCCTAGAATTTTGAGAATTCTACAAATCAATAGCGTCATGACAAAATACGCATATAGACATCCAAACTCCCTTATAAATAATAATTATGTTCTTATCTTTTCTTTGAATGATCATATCAACTAAACTATGATGGCATTGGCTACATTTTACAATGCCACATTTTTTAGCCCTTTTCAAACTCATTGGACGTTGGATACTTTTGACAATGCCACACTTTTTTGGTCCGATTTAAATAGTGGCTTAATCGCAAAGTAAATATACTCCTTTTGTAGCCATTCTCCATTGATAAACAAACTATACCAAATAAATATTTTTATTATATTTTTTAAATTCAGGTAACGGTTCTTACATGCACAAATCCCCCATAGTCACAAAAATATGTAGATGACAAAATTAATAGGATAACATCTCACTTAGCTCAAATATACATGTGGAGTTAAAGTTCAATGAGTTCGTGCATGTGTGTGAGAGGCGTATAAAAGGAATTCATTAACCAACTCAAAATCAAACTTCTCCATGCAAGCATGATAAAGAACATTTTAAGAATTGAAATTCATAACCAAAAGTTCTAGCCACATGGAAGAGGGGGAATGATATTGGATTTAAACACAAGTATATGCCACATAAAATGTGTAAAACCAAAATACACAAAAAAAATATTTTTTACATTTTTCAATAAGACTCAATAGATAAATAAATTAAAATACAAAAGATACACACATCGTAATTCTAGAACAATCTATATAATGAAGCATAAACTAGAATATAACAAGCAAACATACAACTAGAAAAAATATATCATGAAGCACAAAAGCTAGTGTATGCAAACATCACTAACACAATCAACCTTTAGATTTAGCAAGGGATGAATCATGTGCAAGTAGATGACAATCATAAACTCTATCATGTAAAGTCTCCAAATCGGATCTCCTAACCCATATGAGTGAAACACAACGCTCTCGGATTTGGTGACTTTAGCGACTCTACCCTTTGACTTTCAAGGACCATTTCTAAGATCAAATCAAAACTTCCTAAGGTCCCATTCTGACCACAATGTGTGTAAGTGAAAACACATAGTGAAGTTTTACCTAAGGATCTCAAAAACATGATTTTGGCTTTATTAGCGAAAGCATTTTGAGTATCGAAGCCAATACCACACATGTCATATATAATTTGTATGGTGCCTAAGATTTTATCTAATTTCTCCGACCTACACTCCAAACCAAATTTGACCCGACTTGAGTCTTTTAATTTCTCTTCAAACTCCACTATACGAGACTCAAGTAAAAGCCTACTCTCTTCAAACTCGAGAACATATTTCTTCATAACCTCCATTAAACCTCTAAGGATATCTCTTTTACCTTCAACGTACTCTAGTTTCTCATGATGAGTTCTCTCACGTGCCTTAAGATCATCAATTAAAATACTTTAATCATTAGTTATGGCACGATCTCTCATTTTTGCTTCTAACTTCATGTTTGCCCTTTTTAATTTCAACGACTCCGTATACAACCCACGAAAGGATACTTGAAGTTCACTCTCCTCTACCTATTCTTCATTTTCACTCTCTTCTTCACTCTCTTTACCATCAAACTTATGGGATTCACAAACAACAAAATTGAAAATGTCATGTATTAATTTATCCTCAATGGGAGATTTTTACTATGGCTCACATGATGAACCGTGAATGCGATAAAATTGTTCTCAATGGGAAAATCGGGTCCCTCTTCCTGTTCACTATCACTAAGGGTGGCATTATATGAAATAGCTCTTTTTCCCTCCTTCCTCGATTTAGTGGAACACTCGAATGCCCGATGGCCATCACAACCATAACATTTATTTGACTCGTCCCTAATAAAGTCTTCATTACTATTTTTAGGGAATTTCTCGGCTTTATTATGCTTAGGCTTATCAAACTTCTTATAAGGATTTTTAAGTTTCTCTTTAATAATCTTGAGAATTTTTCTAAACTTCCTAGCAAACAAAGCCATATCTTCAAAGTCAATATCAAACTCATCATCCAAAATCAATGTTTCCTCCTTTCGGGCTTTCAAAGTTATGCCCTTGTCTTTCTTCTTCTCATCCTTGTAGAGAAACATGTCAAGTTCATAGGTTTGTAAGTCACCTACAAGATCTTCAAGTTTCGTAGAGTCTAAAGTGCCTAAAGAATTTAAATCGGTCACCTTTGAAATAAATCAATTGGGTAACGACCTCAAAAGTTTCTTTATGACACGATTGTCGGGAATCTTTTCTCCCAAATTAAAACATGAATTCACAATATCGAAAAATCTCGTATATAACTCATCAAAAGTCTCACTTTCTAACATTTGAATGGTTTCGAATTGAGGGGTGAGGCTTTGGATTTTAGAAGCTTAGACGACACTTGCACCTTCATGGGTAAGTTAGAGAATATCCCATGCCTCCGTAGACGTTTCACAAGTCATAATCCGGTGAAATTTTTTCGATGTGACCGCACTAAAAAGAGCATTTAAACCTCAGGATTTAAAGTTAACAAACTTAAGCTCAGTCTCCTTCCATCTTTTTAGGTACATGAACTTTTCCTTCTAGACATGTTAGTGGAGACCACCTTTTAACGATATAGAACCAAACCCATTCATCTAATGATTTAAGTGTCGACCACATACTCCTTTTCCAATATGCAGAGTTGGAACAATAAAAAATAGGAAATTTCGTAAAAGGCATATTTTCCATATTTTAAACCCAAAAATGAACAAAAGGATATTAACACAATAATTTAGCATTCCTGCTCTGATACCAATTTGAAAAGGAGGTGATGGTCCCAAAATACACAAATTTTAATTTTCAAAATTTATTTAATTTTCTCTTCTTCAAAAACACAAACAAACAAATATTTTAATTTCCACTTAAACAAAATTAATTCAATTCAAGGTAAAATTATGCCAAACAAACCTAAGCATGCATTTTTGCCAAATTAATTATTCCAACTTGAATTAAATTAAATTAAAATTACCCAAAGTATAATAACACCAAAACTACACCATTGTTGTGATTAAACCAATTTTTATCTTTTTTAAACCTACACATGCATCTAAGTGATTTTTTCTAGATAAAAATAAAACACAACACATAACGCCGCGATGTACAAGAAAAACCCACAACGGGAAAAATCTCAGACGACCCAGCCATAAATCCACTCGGTATGGTTCTACAAAAGACAAGACCAAAGACTTACCTCAACGACTCGACTCCCTTTCAAGCCTTAACACTTCTCCGTTCTTCCACCTTCGCCTAGTCGATAACTCTAGAATCTGTCGTCATCTCGGAATCCACCGATGGGGCTCGTCAACCTTCAACCACATACAAAGCCTTTCTTCGTATGCGCACCACAAATCAACAAAACAAACTCCTCCATAGGAAACTTTCTCTTTTGGGATGAGAGTAATACCCGGTGCCAAATTGATGGTCTCAAAACATAATATATATTAGAACTTGGATCAAAACAAACTATGGGTGTAAACTTTGTGCTTTTGGTAAAAATTAAACCATGACAATAGAAAAACACAAATGGCACTTTTGGATAAAGAATTTTTCTCTCAAAATGTGGATGAAAATGTCTCAAAAGTCTTGTAAAAAATTCATTCCCGAACTGCTTAAAACTGGTGAGAAGTGAGTGGGGAAAATGGGAAGTTAAACAAAAACTGACGAAAAAACTGCTCAACCGTCTAGGTCGTTCTAACAACTTTTAGATGTTGTTTGAACAGCTATGCTTAAATGACTTACTAACGAGAAAATAGAGATTTATAGTCCAAATATCGTTTGAACGACTTTGATCGAACGACATCGTTCAAACGACCTTTTGAACGAGAAATCAAAGAAAAATGACATAATCTCGTTTGATATGTCGTTCGAACAACCTGGGGATGTCATTTGAATGAGGTCGTTTAAATGACCGTCTAAGGACATTCCCATAAATGCTTATTTTTCTATAAAAAATAAAAAACTCTTTTTCAACTAAGTTTAGAAAGAATATAACACCTGAAATAAATTTTCAAGTCCTTTATATATATATATATATATATATATATATATATATATATATATATATATATATATATATATATATATATATATATATTAATGCATTCATAACTTTATAGACCTTGAAAAATTTGAAATGTTGATAATGATAAACATGTCACTAAAACCCGGCAATGGTGATATATTCAATTTCTTGGCTGCTACATCTTCAACTCAAATGTCATAGGACACAACAAACTTTTATCCTATGACTCAAATAGTTTTATCGGAATTAATTCAATACAACAAATTGACTCAATTAGAAATTTGTCCTTACAGTAGGGTTACCAACTACCTTATCTAGGGGATGATCTTTAGAAACCCAAGTTGGCACTGTAAGGACTTCAATCAGTAGTGTATTAGTTGTCTGGGGGGAGTCAATTTTAAAAAAACTTTGGACTCATCCTCAACAATTGACTTAGTACAAACACTCCCTGTGTTAGTGTTATTAACAATTATATTTATAGATTCAATTAGGATTTTGGTACGTAAATTATTGACGCGATAAGCTCTACTATTTTGGGAATAACCCAAAAAAATTCCTTTACCACCTCGGGTGTCAAAATTCTAAAGGTATTCTCTATCTTTAAAAATATAGCAGACACTCCCGAAGGTTCTAAATTATTTCAAATTTGGTTTTTTATTGTATCAATGTCCATATGAAGTCCCATTCGTATTCTTCCTAAAGTATACACGTTTAACAATGTGGCATGTTGTCTGGACTATCTTAGCCCAAAAGTATTTTGGCAACCCTTTAGCGTGTAACATAACCCTATCCATTTCTTGGATTGTTTGATTTTTCCTTTCAGCAATACCATTTTTCTGCGGAGTCTTAGGAGCACTGAACTCATGCTGATACCCATTATCAAAACAATATTCTACTAATTGAGTCTCTTTGAATTGTCCACCACTATCATTTCTAATATGTGATACTTGGGTATCCTTTTCATTTTCTATTTTCACAAGGATTTTAAGAAATTCTCGGAATGTATCGATTTGTTTTTCATAAAATCTATCCAAGTATAGCATGTAAAGTCATCCACCATAATAAGAATGCAGTTGTTTCCACAAAGGCTCATTGTACGGGAAGGACCCATAAGATCCATGTGGATAAGTTGAAGATATTTTGAAGTCATTATATGTTTAACTTTCTTGTGAGACGCTTTACTTATCTTTCCCACTTAGCAAGGATCACAAACAATATTTGAAGAAATTTTCATTTTATATAAACCTCTAACCAATTCTTGGGAGCTCAACTTGCGTAGGTTATTAAAATTAGTATAACCCAATATATTAAGCCACAAACAAGAGTTATCTAATCCTATTAACTTACAAGACTCATTACTCGGAATCACTGTATAGAACTTATTCGGAGTTCTGTTTTGCGTAAGGATACAGTTACCATCTTTGTTCAAAATTTTGCATTCGGCTTTGGAAAAGGTAATTGTGTGATCGGAGTCATAAAATTAAGATACACTAAGTAGATTGACTTTTAATCCTTTCACTATAAGAACATCATTAAGGATAGAAGGACCCTTTTCTTAAGGCGTTCCTCTACGAATGATATGGGATGATACTCTGTCACCAAATAGAAAATTACCTCCTAAGAAGTCTGTTTTGTTTGTCAGTTTAGTCTCGTCCCCGGTCATGTGTTTTGAACACTTGGAATTAAGGTATCATCCAATAGAGGTGTGTTCAGCTTTAAACACGGTTATAACAAAATTTCACCTTTGTTGGGGTAATAAGTCATCTTTTCTAACCCAAATGGCCCTGGTTTTAAAATATTTTTTAGCCTTTGATTTAGAAAAGGTTTGAGAGATTCTCCTTACTGACTTTCTTTTCTTGCAAGATCTTTGTATGTTGTTTCTAAAGTTAGAGTTTGTATTGGTTTGCCTTGGGAGAACGTAAGTATTGCGTCTCTTCCTAGAATAGTTAAAGTTATTATAGACTGGTATATATGTCCGCTTTTGAAAATACTCAGCAAGAAAGTGACCATAGACATTGTAATAACTACAGTATTGATGCGAGGTTGGCTTGACTCTATCTTCAAAGCCTTTAAAAATAGGTTTAGACACACTCTGAAAGTGAGGTTCAACTGCAACATTTTTTTAGTTTTGCCTAAATTCTCTAATGGGGGGAAAACATATTAAGCTTTATTATTAGGCTTCTGCTTTGGACTGCACATGGTCTTAGTGTCTTGTGAGACTGGTCTCTTCAAAATACTTTTCTAAGGTTTTTCAAATTCCTGACCTAGTTTGTTTGAAAAAATCCTAGAAGAAACAAAAACAGTTTTTGAATTACTTTTGAACACCAGTCTTTGCTCCTTTGGGGGGTTTGTATTCTCCTAGGCCAATTTTATTGTCAAAGTTTATTTTGCCTGATTATTTTATCATATGCTTTTGCATTAGTCTCAAAATGAAGACGTTTCTTAAACATGGTTGAGACTTTTTGTTTGGACTCTTCCAGTTCTAGCAAAGTAAACTTATATCCTTATTCTAAAATAATTTTTTTCTCAAAAATTTCATTAATTTTAGAAACAAAGTTTTCTTTCAGTCTCATGAGACATGTATTGATTAGTGCAATCCTCGGCGTTCTGTGTAGCAGTATTACCTAAGCTCTCAATGCTTTCAGTCAAGTGTTTAACCATTTTATCAAGTTTGGAACTCTTCTTCAGAGTCTTAGAATATAATTCTTGAATGTCAGGTATGTTATTGTTATTGGAATCGCTAAGTGAAGTGTGTGTGTGTGTGTGTGTGTGTTGTCACCTAACACTTCAATCTTAGGTTTAGAACTCACACACCCATTTAATTCATCACAATGATTTACACTTTGACTCACGCACATGCTAGACTCAATGGAGTTATTCATCACAATAACATTTAATAGTTCTTTCACACAAATAGCAAGTATATAATAAATAACAACATTAAGAGGTAAACATGCTTTATCATCAGTGTACACAATTTTAGCATAAAAGAACATGCATGATTCTTGTGTTTCGGATAACTCAGGCTCATCATCCTCAACGTCACTAGAGTCGTATCAAGTCTTACACGCATGGGCCTTAGGGGTAGTCTCAATTTGGATTTACATCGTTTAGCATAATTACCCATGTTACCACATTTGTGACACAGTATATTACTTAAGTCCTTTTTGTATCTTTGACTGTCATTGAAGGTCTATTTATCATTATTACGGTCATGGGGTATTGGGACTTGAAAGTTTTGATACCCATTTTTCATAGTATCTTAAACATTACGATATTTTTGAAATGTTTGCTCATGAGGGATATCTGGTTATTAATACTTTCAAGGTCACAGTCCTCATCTAATCCAAAGTCATAGTCAGGCAAGTTTATCAAAAGGATCTTTTAACTAGTAAAAGTCATATGTTTCTTATACGTTAACTCCATTTCTATAGTTCTTAATTTGCTACTTAACAGTTCTGGAGTTAGTTTAGGATCATCCATCTCTTCTAATCACATAAATTTAGTTATTAAATTTCGTAAGTAGAGATATATGTATTTTCAGCACAATTTGTTTTCTATCATAGACAATACCATTAACATGCATTTTAGTAATAATGTTTATGATATTCATATAGAGACCATCAAAGGTCTCAAATTCATCCATCATAAGGGTGTTGTATTGTTGCACAAGAATTTGGGTTTCTTTAACCTTAACGCGCTCATCACCTTCATGGGCAATGACATGGGTATCCCGAGCCTCTTTAGATGTAGTGCACATAGATATTCTTTTGAATTTGTGTTCATTTACATATATGAATATACAGTTTTTACTCGTATTATTTCATAGTGACATTTGTTTCTCTTTTTTGGTAAAGTCACTGAGCATTTTCTTAACCCTTAGGGTGTTACCTTCAGTTAAAGGTCTAGTCGGGTGAGAGTAACCATTTTCAATAGCCTTCCAGATTTCATCACCAAAAGTACCTTAAATAAATGAAATCATCCTAACTTATCACTAGGAAAAATTATGTCCATCAAATATTGGGAGTCTGGAGAGATTACCAAGTTTCTCAAATTTCTCATCCATTTTTGAAAACATAAAAATAGTGTCAATAGTTACGGGATCAAAATGTTTTAAAACCGCTCGGATACCACTTAAAATTAATCAATCAAGACTTTAACAAAGTTAAAGGTATAGTTAAGATTCCGAAGAAACTCGTTGGCACACGAGATGTGTAAAAAAGTTAAGACAATACGAACCAAAAAACTTAAGAATCTTGGTAACCTTTTTAAATAGGAAGTGGCATGAAAGATTTAAGAATCATTCATAGTAGTTTACACACAAATTTTTTGGTAATACTCCAAATGCCGGGGAAACATCTACGGTGACCTTTACGCTACAAAATAAAATCTACTAAAAATGTAATAAGGTTACAAGTTACAAACATGCAAACACGGTATCAAAAGTAAAAAGAAAATATAGCTAATAATCCCAATGCTACACCTCCTTTAGGTACATCTTCTCTGGCATAACAACTTCTTGAACCTCCACTCCTTAGCTTTTCTTTACATCGACTCAAGTTTAGATCTCTTCAGAAAAACAGCCGCACTCACTGAATCGTGAAATGTGTGAAAATGATAGTGATGTATGTTTCCAAGATCTTATATGAACATGCAAAAACACACCCACACTTATACAAACAGTCCTCTAAATTACACATAGTTTTTTATATGGACAAATATAAAGACTATAAATATCAGAGAACTCAAAATATTTAGATCTTTTCACAAATAAATCCAGACAGAATGTATATATACGAAACAAATTTCACAAAAAGTAAAATCAGTTTTAAAATAAAACTAGATCCAAACATAGAAGTTATTTTTTAATATTTTATGGTTTTAGATCTAATATGTTTGTAGATCTAAACTTATTTTAAGGTATACACTTAGATCCAACAAAAGAGGATGTTTCTAACAAAAATATAAGCAAATCAATGAATATAGAAACAGATTAAACTAGTTTGTGTATGCCAATGTTTCATAGAAGCCAAACCCCTGATTTTACAAATAAAAATCAAGTTACTAACCGTGTGAAGGTTGTTTGAAGGGAGAGACTAGATCTAGAAGAGTTTTTTTATATGAATCTTCAATTTAAACTCTAGAAACTTCAACTCACGTTTGAAAACCCTAAATACTTTATAGAAATAAACTTTGGTTTTTGAAAAATGTTTTAAAAGAAAAATATACAAAGGATTAAAACTCTATTTTTGAATAAATGTTTTTCTCTCTTTTGTTTCTCTCTCTAAACTCTCCTTTCTCTTTAAAACCTAGCACCTCTCTCTCTCTCTCTCTCTCTCTCTCTCTCTCTCTCTCTCTCTCTCAGAGAGAGAGAAAGAGAGAGACTAAAACAGATCAATGGTGTAGAAAATGTACTAGTTATGTGAGTCTAAAGAAACACAATTTTATCTAATAGCACAATGACATGTGGCAGGCAGGTGTCACTCACACACACACTCAGACATGCGTGTTAATGAACCGACTTAAATGTTTAAGAAATTCTCATTTCCATCCCAAAGGTTTTAAAAATAATTTTAATAACTCAATTAAATATTTAAAAAATTAATTTTAAATGCTAAAAAAATTCCAAAATTTTATTTTTAAAATTTTTGAAAATTCTAAAAAATTATCTTCATACATATGATGCAATTATGTGCAATGTGTCCTATAGTGTGTCATTTTTATATGTTAGGAGACCACTTGGATTGCTAGTTGAAGTATATGCACATCTTGAATGTTGAAGTACCTTTTGAAAGGGCTCTTGGCTACTAAAAATATTTTGTCTACATATCCAAACTAGTTGAAAAACCTATATGGTACAGACTTCTAGTAAGTCAACCATATTGGGTGTTCATAGATTTGCAACATAAGAGCTTCATACGAGACCTCATAAGATGAACTTACCCTATTGGGGATCAATTTTGAAATAAAAAAAATCTCGTATTAAGCAAGTTTCTTACTAGGATTCATATGTGAGTCAGCCTTATTCAAACTCGAGTTATTCTCGCTCATCATGAGCGTGAATTTTGAGAAACGTTCTTTTTAGACCTAAATACATTTCGCAAAGTATAAATAAGATCTTCAAACCTTATATCAAAACAGCAATCTAGTTTTACAAATAGGATTGATTTTAAGTTTTATCAAAGTTTCTTGTGAGAACTTGTCAAAACTCTGAGTCTTTTATAACAAAACACACAAAATGTCTCCCCTTAGCATCAATTAATCATAGAATGAGGATTCGTGTGTGTAGAGTGTCTTATAAGAAATCGATAGAGTTGGAGAAGCAACTGAAACTAATTCAAGTCATAACGCAAAATGATTCATGGGTAATCGAGTCGATATTGCAAGTCGTGTCTTACTTGAGTAATTCTGAAATAATTATTAAATTACTCGTATTTGGATTAGGGCATAATGACTTTTCCCATAAGGGTTTCCACGTAAATTATGGCCTTTTGTGTGTGATTTGTCTTATATTCATAATTATCACTTGCGATTCTTATGAAATTGCATTTAATAATGGAATTGGATAAAAGCTAAATTGAGATTAATTCTTGTTCAATTCAATCAAACCAAAAAAATTGATAATGGAACTTATGAAATAAACAACCTAGGTTTTACATATGGGTATTTGAGAGAATTTTTAGGGCGTCTTTAACATCTCCCTTATGGAAATAAAAATGTTTTTAGAGAGAAAATTAAAATTTTAGAGAAGAAGAGGTTACCAATTATAGAGAAAATGAGATTATATTTATAAAGAGTTAATTTATATAAATTACGTTAGGTTAATGGTAACTCAATACGAACCGCACCTTCATTAAATATGTGGTATTACTAATTAAGGTCTCACTAGAAACCCAAAAATATTCATTTATTTAATAGAACGAGCTGGATTCGGTTAGGTTTTTAAGAACGGGTTAAACTACTTGGGTTAGTTTCTGACACCATAATAATTACCTTTTACTGTTCTTTGCGGGATTGAATATTGATCACATAGATAATGTAACAGATTGGTGCCACGATTGATTTAGTAACCAAAAAGTTGCATCTTACATTGCCTAAGTGAGGAAAAGTAATGGTTCATATGTGTAAATTTTCACTCTTCTAACACCGAGGCCTTTTAGCTCCACCGGTAAGGCATGTGATTAATGATGACCATATTAGGGGTTCAAACCCAATTGACACTAGTATGTGGATTTAGAGTTAAAAAAACACCATATAGTTGTGTACGGTGATTAAAGTGGGGACAATATTGGTGTTGGAAGAGTGGGATATTACATAATAGTATCAGAGCCAACACCCATCTGGAATAAGTGTGTCAACGTGTTGGGTGATGGTTGATTTTAACCCAACGATAATGTTGGGCTCTTTAAGGGGGTGAATTATAACAAACTGGTGTCATGGTTGATTTGGTGTATATATATATATATATATATATATATATATATATATATATATATATATATATATATTGCGCTCTTCTAACTCTGAGGCCTTTTAGCTGCACTAGTAAGGCATGTGATTGATAATGCACATATCAGGGGTTCAAACCCCACTGACACTAGTTTATGAATTTAGATCTAACAAAATTCCATATCACTCTATGTGGTGATTAAAGTGGGGTATTGCATAATGGTATCAGAGCCAGTACCCCTCCAGAATAAATACGCCAACGTGTTTGGTGATGGCTGATGTCATCCCAATGAGGATTTTGGGCTCCTTATGGGCGGGTGAATTGTAATAGATCGGTGTCGTGGTTGATTTGGTATCTAGAGAGTTATATCTCATGTCACTTAGGCGAGGGAAAGTAATGGTTTATATATGTATATTTGCAATCTTTTAACACCGAGGCCTTTATTGTAATAGACTGGCGCCATTGTTGATTTTGTAGCCAGAGACTTAAATTCCATATTATTTGGGTGAGGGGAAGTAATGGTTCAGATATGTAAATTTCCATTTTTCTAACACCGAGGCCTTTTATCTCCATGGGTAAGGTATCTGACTGATGATGCGCATGTCAGGGTTCAAACCCCCTGACACCAGTTTACGAATTTAGAGCTAATATAAAAGTCCATATTGTTGTGTGTGGTGGTTAAAGTGGGCACAATATTGGTGGTGGAAAAGTGAGGTGTGTATTATAGCTTGTACTCAGTCAGAATAAGTATGACAATGTGTTGGGTGATGATTGATTTCAACCCAATGAGAATGTTAGGCTCCCTAAGGGGGTGGATTGTAATAGACTGGTACCATGGTTGATTTAATAGCCAAAGAGTTACATCATACATCCTCTGGTGAGGGAAAGTAACGGTTCATATATGTAAATTTGCACTCTTTTAACATCGATGCCTTTTAGCTCCACTGGTAAAGCATGTGATTGATAATGCACATGTTAGGGGCTCAAATGCAACTGACACCAGTTTCTGGATTTAGAGTTAATAAAAATCGCATCGTACTGTGTGTAGTGGTTAAAGTGGGGACAATATTCGTGGTGAAATAGTGGGGTATTATAGATAATTTATTAAACCTTAACAATGGTATGATCACTCTAGTTCTGCGCCCTTTTATCCAATACCACTGTATTGTCTTCTAATGTCCTTCGTTGGATTGAAAATCGATCACAATGGGCCTGGTTATCGATCAGTTTAGTCAGTAGGAAATCAATATGAAAATCGATTTTGATATGCTAAAATCAAAATTACCATTTGCACCACTCGGTACAACCTGACTTAAACCAAAACCGAACCACGCATTTTGCAATAAACTACGATAAAATTCATTTTTTCAATAAATTTTTCAAAAAAAATTGAAATAACAAAATAAGAATGTACAATAAATTTTGAATTTCCCATGTTAGGGCTTCTCTTTACAGCTAGCCCAACTCAAATTATTAGATTTAAAAAAAAACTAGGATACATCATTTTTTATTTAGTAAAAAATTTGTCCAAAATAATGTTCATCAAACAAAATGCAAGCTAACGCCTACAAAATGTTGTAGCTTTAGAAATTCAAACAAAATGCAAGTTTAGACCTACAAATACTCAAAAAGTTACGCCTTATTTATAGACTTTCACTCACACCCATTTTCTTTTCTTTACCAATCTGGGACTCCTTTGGTTTTCAAATGCTCCCATAAAGTGTGTTATTTGTTTAACAGGGAGATGGGGTATATGCTATTGTTCCCTCTCAAATCATTTTACTCCAACTATGTATATTTATGTACAAATTAATATTTTCATATGTTTATAAAACTATATATATTAATATTTAACATAGATGTGTGTGTGTGTGTGTGTGTGTGCGTGTGTGTGTGTCTGATAAATATATAGACGCACTGGTGGCACTCTCAAATCCCAGTAATTTGAAAGTCATTCATTTCATTTCTTCACTTCCATAAACTATCACGTTTTTTTCAAAAGACATGTTCTTTATTTCTTATTTTATTAATCACAACATTTTCATTTTACCCAAATAATAAACTATAACATTATTTCCCATCATTTTTTCAACCAATAAATAATATAAACTAACAATAAAAATATGAATAGATTTGATATGTGTAGCATATTAATCGGTATATTGCGAAGATAGTTTTGGTATTTTAATTTTGGTACGGTAATTTCGGTAAATTCTTAAATGTCTAAACCAAAGCCACCACTAATTTTGCGGTAAGTTCGGTTTCGATAACTTCGTTTTTCGATAATGAAAAGTAGCAAATCAAAACCATATTTTTTTCATACCAAAACGGTACAGCACATTAAAAACCCATACCGTAACCACCCCTAAATCGCACAAACAACTAATTAAGTTTTTTTTACCAATTAAGGGTTGTTTACTAATTTCGCTCATTACTAAGAATGTAGTCAAATAGGTTTCACGATTGTGTTTTTTTTTTACTTCAACAGGTGTCATGAAAAAATAATTTTGCTCCAATAGATACTATTTGTAAACATGTAATGAGTATTCACTACATATATAAATAGGACTTATTGAGAAAATTTTGTTTTGATAGAACTTATTAAGAAACAATCAACGACCTTTGGTTAGTTGGTTACCCTCCTATCATGTGGGGTAGGAGGTTTGGGGTTCGAACCTTGGGGGTGGGTTTGAGGGAGTTTCTCTTTCTTTGTGTGTGGGGATTAAGGGTGGAGAAACATAAGACCTCCCCTTTAAAAAAAATGCCGTATATAAATAAGAATTTTTGGTTAAGCTTCCATTAATTAAACCTCGTGAGGTTATGCTCATTTGAGTTATGTTTACTCAAACCCCGTTTGACTGTCCCAAAATTGTAAATTAGTTCATTTATAAATTGGCACATTTGCAAATTGGTTCATTAATTGGTTTGATTTTAGCGATGAAATGAGTCATTAATTAAGTTATTTTAGCTCCCATGTAAAATCTAAAAGTGGCGCATTTCACAAAAACATGGAATGCATCAATTTGAAATAGAAGCATCTCACATAAATCTCATCCCGGCTGCTCATCCTTATCCTCTCTCTCTCTCTCTCTTAACTTTTTTCTGATTGAACTTTAATATCAATTTCAGATTCCTAAACATCAAGTAAAATTGAATTTAAACTTATTCCAAATCCACTCATTTACAATTCATGAATTCACAATGAACAATTTACGCAATGAAACAATATGCGTAACCAAACAGGACCTTATAGATTTAATGAATTACACTTATACACAAACAAATGTCTTACGGTGCTTTAAAAAAATCTATCCAACACCATTTTAAACCCTTTCTTTTTAAAACACTATTATTTTTTTCGATTCTTATTCCCCTCTTTCTCTCTCTCTAAACTCCCCCTCTTCTTTCCATAACAGACAGCCACCCACTGATCTCTCTATCTCTTTCTCTCTCTCAAACCAGAAGCTCTTTTCATATATACAAATCTATATGGGGATTTAGTTTAACTTTTTTTTTTTAAAAAGGATATAAAATTAGGGAGGGACTACTCCCAAGCCCATTTATCTTTCCCCCACACCCTTTATATGTCTAAGGATATTAATACCCTTATAACCCTTTTAACATCCCTTTCCCAAACCACTCCCTTTTTCTGCTCTTTCCCAAAACCCATTACATCTATCAATTTTCCCTTTTCATCTCCATTTCATTCAACACTTTCTTTTTGTGATATTTTTTAATGATTCTTACAAATGAAGAAACTTTTGGTTGGAAAGTAAATCCCAACTTACACATGAATATTTGAGTGAGTTGAATGATATTATCAATCTGACCAGCACAAACAATGTTGAAAAAATCAAATATTTATGCAAATCATCCAAAAGCTCCAATGATTTAGGTAATTTTGTTTAATTTTTATTTCCAAATGCATCTTAGTATTTAATTTGTTTATGAAATAAGTATATTAACACTTTAGTATAAATACCATTACTTAGGGTTCGTATTTTTTTTTAATCTTTTAGTTGTCATTTTTTTAAACACATGATAATTTTTTTTATGTTAGTCCGCTATAATTTTTTTTTTTGTCAAAGTTAGTTGAATTCAATTTATATTTATTTTTTATTTTTATCAAAGTTAGCTGTAGTCTTTTTTTTTATCAAAGTTAGACGTGGTTGTCATTTTTGTTGTTTTCAACAGGTGATAAAACTGTAGAATAAAATATATTAAAGAACCTAAATGACAATGTTAAGTGTGAAAGATTTTTGAGTTGTTGAATGAGATATTTTCAAGTCGTGAGGAGCTTCTTAATAGTGTTCGTAATGAGCGATAATTGAAGGTCATGCTACAATTATTAAAAAATCAAAAAGAGATCGGTTTGTTGTTATTGGTTATGATAGGGGTGGAAAATATACCGATCATGTTCCAATAGATCAACGAAAGAGGGCGACATCATCGCGACTCCTTTTGAGATTTGGGGGTGACAACCCGCCTAATAAAATACCGAGCGATCACTCCTATATCAAATTAAAACAGGAGTCTCATATGGTTCATTCTTAGCATCACTGTCGAAAACCAATTTAATTACTAATATCCTATTAGGCTGACATCAAATTTTAAATTAAATAATCTTTTTAACCAAACCATTCAAATAAAATAATTACTACAGTTGTATGCAATAAATGAAATAAAATGAAGTAATTGAACACTCGGTACAAAATAATACAACCAAATCGAATGCCGCACAAAAAGGCGGTAAGAGAATAGATGAGTGCAGTTGGGCCATCATCCCGAATATGTCTACAATACCTCCTATCTCGATCTCAAATGATAAAAGCGTCTACAATAAATCTGCCTGCATCCACAGCTGCTGCAGCAAACGCCTGACTCGAAGGAATCATTATCCAGGTGTCCCTGTGTCTAGACACACACACACATATATATATATATATATATATATATATATATATATATATATATATATATATATATATATATATATATATATATATAGAGAGAGAGAGAGAGAGAGAGAGAGAGAGAGAGAGAGAACGAGAGGGAAAAATAGAGAAACGGGTCAGAGCCGAGTTTTGAAAACATTTTAGCAAGTTCATGAAATCCATATTTTTAAGATATGATATTTCTCATATTTAAACTGGTATCGCACTCTCATGAGATACACCTCACCCCTCTTCTAATAGTGCACAACTATAGCATATCTTTTAGACAACCTAGTTAAGCTACCCTGCCTAACAAATGTATTTATCATCTTCTAATAATCCTTATTAATCTGAGTACGAAGGACTAAAATTCTCCTCATTCCCAACATTATGTTACGTTCGTGCGTGGGGTGTCTCGCGAAGCGAAATCCAAACAAAAAACCACCCCGATACACTATTACGTGACAATGTTGATCGTCGGGATCCATTAGGCCCTCAGTACATACAACATCTTATACTATCTCGTATATATATATTTAGTTCTCCTTAGAACCTATGATTCATAATTCATAAACATCCGGATATAAATTTACCGTAAAGGAGTATATCACTTTATTCATTCTTTTCCCTTTTATACAAGGTTACTTTATATGACATCTCATCTCATATATAAACAGTATACTATACATCACAAGTATATTAATCAATCCACCGAGCTATAATATAGGTGGCTTAGTCATTTTTATCTACTAAGCAACGATGGAACATCTCAAGTATACATATATGTTATTCTCAATACATATATACATATAAACCACCCCGAGGCTAAGCTGCGGTACACACATACTCTGCTATCAAATCCCAGTACATCACGTACACAAGGATCACGCGTTTCAAATCACTCAGGAACCGTATCAATATAAATCACACATATTGGAGGCGAACATAGTTCACGTACCCATGGGTCACGCACATACCTGCGCTCCCACGGCCAGTAGACTTATCGACTCATAAATAAGCCCTTCACAGTCCTATGTTCTTGAGGTATCAAATCTAAATCCCCCCGAAGGCAACACAAGATAAGATTGTCTTCCTTCAAAAGTCGTCCTCCCGTGATAGCAAGTATGGTAGGTATGTCATACACATAATAAACAATAATATAGGTACACATTCCACCTATATAAATATAACATCAATGAGGTATTTACACAACCATATGATAACGATAGGTATTTATCTTTCCTATACATAATTTCCCATAGGTATTTATTTAACCCATATACATATTAATATCAGGGCATATGCATAGCCCATATAATAAATCTCATACGTAGTATATTTATATCTCGAATATCCTACGCATATATCGATTATAACCAATCGTCAATATATTATTTCCTAGCTTTTCTCACCGCACGACGATAATACCAATAACATCGTTATATTTATTCGTTTTATATTATATATAATCTAACGACATCTTCTATACAATCTAAATCACTTCCCAATATATTATGGCTATAATTTCCAAACTCTATAGCAATAGCCAATAACCTCAAGTGTTCCATTTCTTAATAATATAAACATTCATACACTTAAAATACTACCCCAATACGTACTCTCTTCTTTAATATTCAAATCACTCCTTAATCACTTCATAAATATTTGTACCAATAATTCCCGAATGTACCAATTCATAATAATTAAATAGCATACGCACTATGTCTCTTAATTCCTTAGGTATCTCCTCACTTATAATAATCGACGTCCATAGACGCATAGGAAAATTGCTCAATTCTTTGTAGTACGTATCCTAAATTTCATCATAGTCACCTCGTAGGATTTTACTTAACCAAAGTCGGTATATAAGTACCTTTTCTACGTGCACAATTACTTATATAAAATTGCCCACCTAAATACCTCTTTAAGTATTATTCCTCATGAATACACCTATTTGGGTAAATCTTGGATTTTACTTTCAACTAACCCAAGGTACACGCCTTACTAAAAAAAATTATTTAGAAGTTCCCACACTATTTTTAGGAACCTCAAATATTTATCTCCAAACAATTCTAGCCTTTATTTTTCCAATTTCCGGTTTGATTTCCGAGCTAATGATTTCAACCTCGGAACTGCTTTCTTAGAAAAATCATATCAAATCGAAAAAAAAATCAGAAAAATACGCGGTCAGCACCCACGCGACCGTATCGAAAAGATATACAACTTTTATGTTTTGACCAAGAGCCGGATCGATTCTCTTCCTAGCCGAAATAGTTCGGAAGTGACGCTGGTCACTAATCACCTTCTTCTCCAAAAATCCAAACCTCCATTAAAGCACCTCCAAGCTTTTTATCTTCTCTCTCATCATCATCTAACCTCAAACAACCATAAATACACACATAAAAAGGGTTCTAATCATCCTAGAACCCATAACCAACCATTAATTTCAATTAATTCTTAAGTTTCTCAAATGGGGTATAAACCGAGTTTTATCCGTTTAATCTTCCAAGAACCCATTTGATTTACGCAAATTTCAACCTAAAAATCTTTATAGTTTTACACCAACTATAATATGAGAAATAAACACACTAAATCATAAAGCAAGTTAAACACTTGCTTCGTGGATTAAATTCGACGATCCCGAGTCCAATCCCGCGAAGTTTGGTCCGAAAATTCATTTTCTTCCTTCTTCTCTTCTTCTTCTTTCTTCTCTTCCTTCTCTCTTCTCTTTCTCTTTCTTAGATCTGATTTTGGGAAAGGAATGAGGGCTGCCTCTTCTTAAACCCAAAACTGGGTGTGTACTCAATTGTAAAATGACTCGTGTACTCAATTACGAGTCCCTACTAGTCCAAAAGTTCCCGAAACTTAAACACTACCCCCGGATCCTCTATTTTGACTATCTCGGCCATTCTGAACCCAACGGGGCAGTCAAAATCTCCATCCGAGTTACTTAACTAAAATTCACTAATTAAACCCAACTCGTTCAATACACGTGTTTTTCAATTAAAATATTTTCCTTTGTCGCTTTACCCAACTGCGACATGTAATAAAAATAATCCCCTCATATACTTAGTCCCGTAAGAAAATATAATCCATGTAGATATTAATCCGACACTCGAAAACTAATATTTACTATTCACTTTATAATATTAAATTTATTTAATTTTACTCATAAATTCCAAAATTACTATTCATAAAAATTCCTCAAATTACCAAATCACGTCCACAAAGTGTAATTTAAATAGTTTTAAAAGTACAGGGTATTACATTGGGCAGGAAGGAAAAATGATGGAAATTGGAAGTTGGGGATAAAAAAATATTTTCCACATTTGTCGAGGCACCCCTCTTGTCGTCGTTTCTCAAAAGAAGAGATGACGGGTATCAAAGAGATGAGCGTGGTTGGTATACCAATACATCAAATACTTGCTTCTCTCCATCTCCAACAAAAAAAATCCAAAGCTTCAAGCAATAGCAAGGACGGTCTACTATGCAAAGGGTAAGAACACAAAAGAAAATTTTGCAAACCGTACTATGATCAAAGTATTATTTGAAGAATTTTCTCATGATAATTTTATTTTTGATATGAAGCGCGATGAAGATGGTCATTTAACTCATTTATTTTTTGCACATCCTTCTTCAATTGAATTAAACATGAGTTACTCTAATGTCTTTGTGATGGATTGTAATTTGTACATATAAGACAAATAAGTACAAGATGCCATTGTTTAATATAGTTGGAGTTTCAAATTTTAATACTTCATTTTCTGCTTGTTTTGCCCTCATGCATCGATAAAAGATCATTTTCCAGTATACAAAGTAACATGATTAGCAATGATGATCAAATTGAATGTCTTTTAAAGGAATTTCGTAGCAAGTACAAACTAATGCCCCTTAGTCAAAAGGAAGATAGTCGAATGAAAATTTCTCAACTTGTTGATTCGTCATTTACTTTAACAATTGAACTTACCATTCAACCTCACAAAGGTCGCCCACTGGGTTCGAAGAAAAGAAAGGTGATTAGCTCTACAGCTTGTGGTCCTTCCGCCTTTGAGATTGTAGAAAAATCTTGAAAATGTAGTACTTGTCAAGAATTTGGACAAAATAGTCGCACTCGTGCTTATAAGATTGGTAACACTAGCTTGAACGTTCTCGATGGAAGCACAATGGTAATGGTAGATTTAAATACATGGTAAGTATCATGTTATGTTTTTTTATTTAAATTTGTTTTAATATTTTTTATTGGTTATATTTATATTTTACTAACATTGTTGTAAATGAGTAGAATTTAAACCATTTTTCTCTTTTTGATGCATATTTATCAATTATCAATTGAAAATGAAATTAGATGTATTCAATAGACTTTTGTTGACCCCATTTTTATTTGGGTGCTAAATTCTCATTTTGCGTTTGCTGTTTTATAACAGAGCCTTTGTTATGCTTTTTAATTCTAATGTTTGATTCAATTTTTGGGTGATTCCTAATTCAAAGGTTTGCTTTTTATTTCATACCAATTACTTATGTTTCTTCCCTTTAGATAAAAATAAGTTATGTTTAAGGTGGAGTGGTTTAGAAAAGGGATGTTAAAAGGGTATTAAGGATAGTAATGTCTTTAAACGTATAAAAGGTTTGGGGGAGTATAAAAGGGTGTGAGAATAGCTACACCCTAAAAATATGATTGCCTCTAATGATAAACCTTTTTTCATGTGGTAGAGAAATTTTGTGGTGCACCCTACCAAAATGCATATGGATCTTTCACTACTATAAAAAGACGGGGAAAAATTACCTCAAACATAGAATTTAACCTGGCTAGCTGGGCTTGTTTAACTTATCTGGCCTTTGATCCCTTTCATTTTGCCACATCCAATTCAGCCCCCCGTAATTTTCAGTTATTGGACGTTGGCACCAAAAGCGTCATAAAGATTCATTAAGCATAATAAGAAAGTGTTTTAAGGTGTCAACGTCCAAAAACTAAAATTTGTGGGGGTCAAACTGTGTAACAACTCTCTCCATTTGAGAAAAAAAAGGAACCTAGAAGCAAAATATGTGGCCTTGGCAACAAAAGCAGCCAACACAGATTGGTTCGACCAAGGAAACGTTGTGAAATGAAACTAGTAAGGAACATGAATCAATTGCCAGTCATTCGGTATTTCCGTGATAATGCGGGCTTAGAACTTTACAATATGAATATTAAATTATTCTTTGAGGCAGATTTTCCAAAAAAAAAAGAAAGGAAGGAAAGAAAGAAAGAAAAGTCCACAAGCTAGGACAATTTTTCATAGATACTTGTATAAGATGTACATGAGCAAAAGAAAAAAAAAGGATATACAAGATGTCAGGAATGACTGACTACAACAATCTTACAAGTTAATTAATATTCCACTTCTGTTTCTGTATACTGAGCAAATTGAGCCATCAAAATAGGAGCAGAGAAAGAAAACCTTGTGAATACCTAGCGCCAGTAGAGCTTCTTTGCATTTCCTCATCCGGCATAATGCCAGATAGTTCCCTTCCAACTTTCATTGCTTTTGTACCATGTGAACTTCACACAAAAATCTGGGAGCTGCTTCATTCATTATCAATAGAAAACGTGATATTAGAAAAAAAATGACTAATAATATACATAAATCACATCGCCATACATTTCAACTTTCTGAGTAGAAGTATTGCAGTCATTCGTTCAATTGTATATTGCTACATAAAAATTGGAAGCAGTAGCTCTATAAAAAACAATAAAAAAAAATTCCAACCAGTGGAAAGTGACTGTATACTTGGAAAATTCTATTAACAAATAAGAATATAATATAGTAAAAAATACACTATCTGCAAAGAATAAACAACAAAAACTTGTCACACCTATGTTTATACTAGTTCCACCATTTCAGACCCCAACTTTGCATGTCTTGATGGAAATACATACTACCTTCTCGTATCTAGGGTCGCCTACCTTCTCTTATTTAGAGTCGCCGTTTGATAATAGTGATGCGGTTTCCGATATCTATCTATCTATCCATATATATATATATATATATATATATGTGTGTGTGTGTGTGTGTGTGTGTGTGTGTGTGTGTGTGTGTATCAAACATAACATTCCCTTATAATAAATGAGGAAATTGTGTTGGTTTTATAGATAGTTAACCAAATTTGGCAAATTACGGTAAATATTAGTTTGTGATATAAATTTGGGTTAATGTCCAAACGATCCTTCTACAACTGATTTTACCAAAAACGTTGACCTCCAAAAGATTTCCTAAATCGATCCACAAGTTAAGATAAGCTTAGCAAATCTTGCACATTGTCTAAACAATCTAAGGCGATTTTCTTTCAATTTATCCTCTACAAGACCTATTTCAACTGTTTCACGAATTTCTTAATTCCTAATTTTATCCTTTCGAGTTTTATTACACATTCACCTTAACATCGGTATCTTCCCCACATTCATTTTCTGGACATTTTGTTTTTGGGTTGCCCGACGCTCCGTCCCATATAACATGGGAGGTCTAATGGGTCATTCTATAGAACTTCCCCTTTAACTTCAAAGGTACGTCGATCATATGATACTCCGACTGTAAAAGTTATACCCAGTGTACAAGACTCCCGCTTATCTGCAGGGTCTGGGAGAGGCGGATGTCGGCTGACCTTACCTCCATATATGGAGAGGTTGATCCCATGTCTGTCTCGAACCCGAGACCAACCGTAGCTTGGGCGACGGCACTTGCCATCGCACCAAGGTACGAACCTAAATAACTAAAATGATCACCTTTAAGTATCTCTTTACCCTTAAGTCTCACCACATCCCCATTTCTTCTCCTACGATTTGCACTTCATATACTTTATTTTAAGCCTCTCCGAAAAGCCCGTGGGCCGCTTGGCCCGTTGAGCCCGACCCGGCCCAACTCAGTTATTAAATGGGCTATGGGTAACCCGGTACTCTAGTGGGTAGGGCCATGTGCCCAACATCCTACCCGTTTAGCTCGATTGGCCCGGACCATTTATTGTCGTCAACCCAGCCCTTTTAGCTCGTTTAAATATTAAAATTACTTTTTTTTTATTTTTTTCTTGTAAATACCAATCTTCTCTTTTCTTTACTCACTTTATTTAGTTATTAAAATATTTATTATGCATATTTATAGTACAAGTATATAAACTAATTCACATTTATGTATAAAAAGTAATATTTTAGGCCCATTTAGCCCTGCCGTTTAGCCCTTTATAGTTCGGGTACCGGGTATGCTTGGGCCTTAATATTTATATTTCGGGTCGGGCCAATCTGGACCGCTAAGAGTCACCTGTCAAGCCCTGCTCGTCACAGTCCATGTGCCACTCCTCCCCTTGTGGTAATTAGTGCCTCAGCTTAGAGCGTATTTTTGTAATTAGTATAATTAGTGTCTTAGCTTAGAGCCTAAGCTACTCCTCCCCTTTAAATACCCCCATGTAAGCCTCATTTGAGGTAGACTTGATTTTTGAATATAAGAGACTTTAAGCTTCTCTCTCTAAAGTTGATGTTTGTTTTATTTTTTTGGCCATTGACATGTAGTTTACGTCAAATTGGTATCAAAGTGGTCACTTCAACATTGGTGTAGTGGTATATCGTTGTTATTTCATCAAATCGTACGCTACTTTCAATGGCTCCAAAAAAATCGAAACGGCAATATAAGGAGATTCAAGAGTTGAGAGACAAGATTGATCAACAAGCCCTAGAATTCGACAAGAAGTTTGATCTTCTCTTCCAAGATTCAAACTCCCACCACCACCCAAAACCCTAGCCTACCCATTCAAAACCCTAACCTTAACCCTAGCTCCTACCCTAACCCCCTAGCAACCTCACCCCTGTCCCGCCCCCTTTTCCCCTCCCCGCTGCCCAGAACACCCCCACCCCTGTCGCCCTCCCTCCATCTGCCCTCCCCACCCCTCCAAACCAGGAAAAAAAACGCTTCCCAAAAACCTCCAACCGACCTCCCTGGCAGCTCCCCTACTACCGCCACCCTAAAACCCTAGTCCACCGGAGCCCAAACCCGACCCCCCACACGCCGAAGCCCACCCCACGTGGCCACCCATCCCCCTGCGCCCCAAAACTGTCCTAAAACCCTAGGGATCTGCCCTATTTATGCTCGAAACCCACTTGGGTTGTCCCATTTCAACCCAAACCCATCTAAAGCCCCAAAACATTGATTTTTGATCCGGGAGGAATCTTCTAGGGTTTGATTGAGTGAAGAAAGAGAGAAGAAAAAATAAAGAAGAAAATTTGTGGGATGTGCACTCCTCAACTTTCAGAAATTATTTTGGGCCCCCCCGAGTTTTCTTGGCACTTTTTGTTTATGGAATATCCTCACGAGTCCCCAATTTTTTTAGTGCTCGAGGACGAGCTTGGTTTTAAGAAGGGGAGAGTGATGGAAATGGATCCCTTATTAGGGTTTATTTATCATTTTTATTTTCTTTTGTATTTTCTTTTATTTTGTTATTGTATTTTTCTTCCTTTTGCTTTATTATTTAGAGGTAAGGAGTAGTAATGGTATTTTTGTAATTAGGGTCTTAGCTTAGAGCCTAAGCTACTCCTCCTCTTCAAATACTCACGTGTAAGCCTCATATGAGGTAGACTTGATTTTTGAATATAAGAGACTCTTAGTTTCTCTCTCTAAAGTTGGTGTTTGTTTATTTTCTTAGTCATTAACATGTAGTGTACATCACATAATCTCTCTGTTGAGTGAGATTGCTTCTTATGATCCATCTTTCCAAAGAAACTTGAATGGTGTTGAAACTTTGTAATTAATTTGATGCAAATGATAAAGGTGGACATGTGTTCCAACATTTAAATTGCATTTTTCATTTCCTTACTTGAACATGTTGTGTTTTATGATACGTAGCGCGGGGTTGTGCTCCCGGGAGAAGACTATCTTTTATTTTGTATTTTATTTTAGGATAAAATTGTCATTTTCTTTTATTTTTAGTCTTTAATTGGTCTCCAAGCATGTTTGGGGCTAATTAGTCATTTTTAATTATTATTTATCCTTTTTAGTCTTTTGGGTCTTTACTTGACTACCAAGTAATTTTTCTCTTATAAATCGGTCATTGGCCCTCATATGTAAGGACACTTGAATATTGAGAAAGAGAATATAGAGAGAGAGAAAAAAAACTCATTTTCTTGGTTTAGTTTTATTTGTTATTGTTAGTGTTGTGTAGTTAATAGTTGTTGTGTAGTTGTAATAATAACATTTCCGCATTCATAGATTCACATCAAATTGGTATCAAAGCTGCGTTTATTCTTGATATTCGTCGTGGTGCGTGAAGTGGGTATCGAGTTGTGATTCCAACTTGGCAACCCTTCAATCGTTAGATTGATAAATGTCCAAACAGGAATCGAGTGGATGGAAACTCTAGATTCCATCACCGCTAATTGGGGGGGATTCCAACCCTTTTAGCCACCACTTTTTCACCCTCGACCACCTCATTTTCCTCCACCATCACCACCTCCTGCCGCCACACAACCAGCACTACACTCCGAAATGTAGCCCCATCTTCTTCCCCACCCTCTGAAACACTCCCCCACCTTCCTCTATAGCCCTAAACCTAACCCCACCACCCCCAAACCCTAACCCCCAAGTTTTACCTAATCTGACCTAACCTCTTTTAACCCTATTTTAACCCTTTCTCCACTTATCCATGCCCAATCACAATCAAACCCGATCAAAAACGTACTCGCCCTACTTTGACCCGATCTCCTACCCCCTATTTGACCTCAAATCAGGTCAAAATTGGTCCTATGGCCTATTTTTGACACAACTCAAGACTTCCATGAAAAATGCATCCCACTTGGGATCCATTCCTGACTATTTGTCATTTTTGGGTCCGGCTTTCCGGAATGTCGCCGCTTATTTCGCCATAGTATTCGTAAAGGTGCGATCGCCGGAGTTTCCGTCCGGTCAGATTCAAGGCTCCAACAAGCCAAGTTACAACCATGTGCTCTTGGTGTAGAGACGGCGGATATAGTCGTCAGTTTTTCGTTGCTCGGATTTCGCAGGGAACATTTTCGGGATTTGGGTATATTAATTAGACCCATTATTAATGAGGTTCATACGCATGGAACTAATTAAAGTTTCGACAGCCCACTTTTGGTTGATTTTGATTGGGGTCCAAAAACTTTCAAGGACATTGATGAGTCACCCTACACGTTCGAGGACAATCTTTTCGAAGACGGGGAGAATGATGTGTTTTGTGATACGTAGCGACACGTAGCGCATGGTTGTGCTCCCGAGAGAAGACTATCTCTTATCTTGTATTTTAGTTTAAGGTAATATTGTCATTTTCTTTTATTACTCTTTAATTGGTCTCCAAGCATGTTTGGAACTAATTAGTCATTTTTAGTTATTAGTTGTCATTTTTAGTCTTTTGGGTCTTTACTTGGCTACTAAGTAATTTTTCTCTTATAAATATGCCCTTGGCCCTATGTAAGGACACTTGAATAGTGAAAAAGAGAATATAGAGAGAGAAAGAAACTCATTTCCTTAGTTTAGTTTTATCTGTTGCTGGTGGCGTTATGGAGTTGTAATAATAACGCTTCTACATTCATAGATTTACATCAGAATATTTATTGTTAGTACAATAATTTAATTATATATATATATATATATATATATATATATATATAATTTTTTTTAAAAAGGTCGTACCTTGGTGCGATGGCAAGTGCCCTCGCCCAAGCTACGGTTGGTCTCGGGTTCGAGACATGGGAGCAGCCTCTCCATATATGGAGGTAAGGTCAACTGACATCCGCCTATACTAGACCTGCAGTTAAGCGAGAGCCTTGTTCACTAGGTACGACCTTTTATATATATCCATATAATATAACGCCATATGGTTATGGCAAAAAGACATGTATGATATTTTTGACATTTCATGCCCATGCATGAAATGTCATGCTAAAAGGTGTTTTTTTTTTTTTTTTTTATTTATTTTAAATAGATATGGATTTTTTTTATTTTTTTTTTTATTTTAAATAGATATGGATTTTTTTTAACTATTTTTTTTTCTTTCTTCTTTTTATTTTTTTTATGGGCTGGGTTTTTTTTATCACGGGGGCAAATTTATCGCCGTGCCCTCGGCACGGGTATTCGCTAGTACATATATATACAAACACACACATACACACACACACACACACAAACAAATAAACATATATATATCGAATCGCCAATTAGTTTCGGAATAGTTTAGTCCTTCAGTCCAATTAAGGTTATTTGGACTACAAGTCACTTCAGCGCCTATATGTGTGCACGCGCGCGTGCTTGTATTTTCTCCTTGTAAGCGAGTTTATTAATGATATGACATGAGAGATTGCGAGTGTCGAAGACTTCCCATGTGGTGGTTTTGCATCAAAGTAAAAAAGCAAAATCACTTTCATAGTTATCGGGATCACTATACCCCCTTACGTACCACGATCCAAAACATGGTGGGTTCTCGATCCGGATCTCTAAATATAGCGTTCCCAATTTTAACATTGATGATTTTAGCTATTATTGATAAAAATGGAACTTTTGACTCCAATAAGATGAGAAAAAAAATGACTTCTCAACTAATATATTGTAGCACTAATATAATATAAGAATGGTTTGTATATCTTATTAATGAATAATGCTATGAGTACAAAATAATTCCCCCAAATGTCCCCCAAATCTGATGTGGACGCCACGTCATGCTCTCACATGCTTGTCATCTATTGCCATGTGGTGAGGGTCCCGCCAGGGCACAAAAACTAAGTCATTTTGGGGAGTTATTTAAGGTATGTAGCATTACTCCTTATTAATATATTGTAGAATGTAGATATTATACATTGCATACATTCTTAATGAACTCTTGTTGTTCTTTTAGCACTATAATCATTGGTAGTGAAACAATTAAGCTTACCCCCAACGTACCACGTATTGGCTAAAGCGACGTACCCTGTGCCCATTCCCGAACCACGTATCAGAGCGACCCACGTACCAGGTAACATTGGGTACTTTCAGGTGATGCCGCCCGACAAACCTTGTTAACTCAGTGCCATGGTGCCTAGAAGGGGCCAATGAAATCCCAATCGAAGACGAGCGCAAGCCGTTAGGGAACGGTCTGTGAGCAACAAACAAGCATTTGTCCCGTCTCCCATCATCTCCTCTGTTGAACGAACCCACGGCCCAAGAAGCCACTGCAGATGGTTCCAAACTCCACCTATCTGCCGCACCACCTAAGTAAATCGGAAAGGGGATTCCACACCGACTTACGACCCCCCTCGTGGCCTCGCTGTCATAGGCACCAGCGGACCCTGTTGAAAATGGTTTTCGAATCCCTTTACATCAGCTTCGTGTCAGTGGATTGCACCATAGTCTGTCTCCAAGGAAAGGTTGTCAGCAAAACTATAGCATCTCTGTTTTATGTCAGGAAGTGGGTGCATGTTGTTCACAGCTTCGATGGCAAAGAGAAAAAACCATGGTGAGGAGGCCGGTTGATAGGTTCGAGCTCCATTGTTGTCTGTATTAGAAGGGTACGGCAGAGACAGAGGCGTTCTTGTGAGCAGCCTGACTATAGTCCAGTACCTGTCGCGGACAACTTGTATGGGGACAACCGGCCATGTTTGGTCACTGGTCAAAAGAAGATGTGGGCTGTGAGGTAAAAGTGGCAGATTGGGTACATAAAAGAGAGTTGGGGAAGGGTTAGTGGATCGTAGGCAATTGCAATTGATGGATTTTATTGGTGCCGGAAATTTTGGGTTTGGCCCGAATTACCAGGTTGTGAAAACCTTAAGGTTTAGGTCAAAGAATTTGGGAAAAAATCAATTTGACCCAAAATTTAAGTGCCCAAAATTTTCAAAAAATTTGTTTGTCTGGCATGGACGCATGCAATTTTCTGCTAAAGCTCGAGGTCGAGCCTTCGCAAAGGGAGTTGATTGTATGAAATGAGATAGAGCAAGTGACTTTCCACTGCTCTTTTTTGCATCATTATTTCTGTCCCGACTTATTGTCAGTCTCTCTTCACTCGGGCGTGGCAGATATAGGAGGGAGTGGAACTTGGATAGCCAAGGGTTTTCATGCAAATCAAATATTAATTATCTTTTTGATGATTTGTTCATTCCTCTTTCTGACCTTCTAAGTTGATTTGGGCGGTTGTGATACCTTCTAAACTCAAGGTGTTTGCTTGGTTAGTGACCCATAGGAGGTCAAACATTTGTGACATGCTTAAAACAAGAAGACATAAAATTCCTCTCCTTCCGATGTGGTGTTATTTATGCAACAACAGTGAAAAAAACTAGGACCATATTCTTTTTCATTTCTTTTTCTGGCTTTTGTGGTGATCAGTTTTTACAGAGCTGGATAATGTGTGGGCTTTTCCTGTGAAACATATGGATACAAGTTTTTGGAATTTAATATGCTTACGAGATGATTCTAAAGGCATCTTCTTTGTGGAGATGTGCGGTGTTAGCACCGTTTAGAATATTTGAAATGAATGTAAAAGCAGGATTTTTTTTTAAGGGAAGGGTGCAGGGTGCGGAGTCAGGAGAATACTAAATTTGTAACATCATTGTTAAAACTTTTTTAAAACATTCTTCTGTTCCTGATCTGTTTGAATCGAAAAGCGGCTGTGTTGGGATGAAAGAATGCAGTAGTTCCTAGAGTCATAGCTGAAGACTTTAGGGGGTGAAGGCTGTCGAGAAACTGAGCAAGGATTTGGCTTGCTGAGTGCCTTGTATTGCTTACTCTGCTTAAGGATTCTTTTTCTTATGATTATTTTATTTTGCTGTTTTCCTTTGTGCTTCGCTTTTATCTGTTTTTTCCTTTATATTTGGGAAACATATCTTTTTAACTTCAAGATCTTGTGTTCTGACCAAATGAGCTTGCTCACATGGTAACTACTTACCTTTCATTATGAAGGTTGGTTGGGTAGCTGACCCTGTTAGTCTCGGGTTACCCCTGCAAAATTTTTTAAATCGAAAATCAATTTTGTATCATTTGAAGAAGTTTGGTCCCTCAAAATTAAACAAATACACATCAGCTTCCCATACTCTGAATCCATATAATTGGTACCAATCTCGTTTGGGACAGTTACAAACCCTTCTAGAGTTGAATTTATATGAAGGATTACCCCAGTTGTGTAGTTCACCATATTTCTTTAATATTAAAAAATAGCTCTAGATGAGAATTGTTCTCCAACTAGAATTTTTTTTTAAATGAATAGATAAAATCTTTTGTTCTGATATATGTAAAAAATGAAAATAAGAAAACTTCTCTGTAGACTGATTAGACGCATATGTACATACTCCTGAACATAAATTCATAGACTGGTTAGATCCAAACCTGTCGACCCATATTATTCACAAGCAATCTTTGTATCAAAGCTGCTAAGGCAAATTGCAAATGCCTGGAATGCAGAGATTGGATATCGGTAATCCATGGTAAACACATCTTTCCCTACTTTCCCAAACTGTAGAATGACCTTCTCATGTTCTGGTCGAGCCTGTCCACTCGGAGAAGAAGCCACCAACTGAAAGTTTTTCACCGAAGCAACTGTTACACGTCCATGAAAATTCAAACACCAGCACTGGAGTTGTTCATGCCACCTAGGGGATTTGTTTTTCAAAACCAATGATTCCTCTCCCTGGCTAGCCAAAGAACTGCATAGAGTTTTCTCCTTTCGACTTGATTTTGATCTAAAAAAAGGTATTGTTGGAAAGGAATCAATGTTGCTAAGAGGGAACTCAGTCTGAGTGGGGGCCACACCTCCAGGTTCAATGGCAGAAACTGAGATGGCGTCCAAGATGCACTGCATTCTTCTTGGTCCCCTGCTAATTATAGGAAGTAATTGAGTATCATTTAGTTTGTTTTATAAAAGTAACTTTGCTTAATGAAACATAAACCACTTGAAACTTTTTCTTCTAGATATTAATCAAAATAGATGAGTAGCAGTCTCACAAATTATATATTATTCTTTCAGTCCTCAATAATACCTACAAAGATATAGTTAATTATAGATCTCATTAATTTAGTCATTCCTTTTTCATTGTGAAAATCTACAGGTAGTTCCAAAAGCTCTCTTACCTTGATCCCAACACATTCAACTCATATGAGATGTGAGCTACTGGATAGCTGCCAGCCGGAACTCTAGGAGAAACTTGTTTTAACCCCACTAGCCTAGTGGAGCGACTCTTTGTCATTTTAGCTCCAGCATGAGGTGACAAACCATCATATATTGTAAACTTAGTTCCTAAAAAATTTGATCTGCAAGAGGATAGGAAAAAAATGGTACTTTTTATCAGAAGAAAATGGTATTATTTCATACCTTGGTAAGATTGAAAAAGTCACTCTGTAAAGCAGTTAGAACTTGGAACACACCTTAGTTTCCCAACATATGTATTGCTTCCCTTTGACATATCATCAGCATTAAAAGAAATGATGAATTCCGTGCAAGTGGGACGCCTACATTTGCGAGCAGCAAGAAGAAATTTTCCATCATCCGCTAGTGCTGCCATAAATATCAGACGAATGGACATAAATAATTGTTTTACAGCAAAAAAAGATAACGAAAAGAAACAGAGAATCATCGAAATGACCTCCAATAAAAACAAAAAATTAGGTCCCTTATTGACAATTTTTAGACATTTAAGGACAATTTACTATTAGGTCCACTTGTTATGCTACTAGCGTGGACTTCTACAAGAAGAGACCGAAGTGTATAAAATTTGTCAAAATTCCTTTAGGCCCAGTTTGATTGCGTAAATTGTTTGATTATGTAAATTGGTTCATTGTGAATTAGTGAATTATAAATGAGTGAATTTGAAATGAGTTAAATCCAATTTTACACAATGTTTGGTGATTTGAAATTGATGTTAAGGTTCTATGAAAAAAAGATAAAAACAAATCAAGACAGAGAGGGGGAGGGAAAGAGAGGGGGATGGGGAGGGGAAGAGGAAGAGGGATTGGGGACATGCACTTAATGTGACTCCTATTTCAAATGGATTCATTTCACATTTTTTGTGAAATGATCCAATTTCAGATTTTGCACGTGAGCTAAAATGGGGCAATTAATGAATCATTTCATTAATGAAACCAAACACAATTAATGAGTCAATTTGTAAATGGGGCAATTTATTAATAATTCAATTTACAATTTTGGAACAACCAAACAGGGCCTTAGCGTTTAAAATTTGTTTATGAGGGATCTAAGAATACTTTACTAAAAAATAAAAAATAAAGGTGAATGTGTGATTTACAGCTCAATGTCAGTAATGCTATCGCAGCTTAAATACTGCAAAGGTCATAATACTGAAATCATTTGTGATGAATATTTTTTATGTACGAGTGTCCAACACATTAGACACCAATATTTCACAAACACTCTGGAAGATATGCCAAATGTTTAAACTATAATTCTTCCTTTTGTGTGACTAGAACTTATAGGGAACGCGACTACGCGCAATAGTTGTTGAAATATGACTTTCATTTCTTTCTCAAAAGAAAAATATTTGTTGAGTGGGAGCGTAATCATTCGAATTATGTGTATAGAACATGCATTTAGTTCGCTCCGTATCCATATAATCACAAGTACTTGCTTGATTATATTCTTCACCATGTCTTTGTTTATGACACATTGATCATTAAGTAACCACTTTCATGATTTCCATTTGTTCTAATTAATTTGTTTTCTTCAAGAAAAACTTTGAAAAGATCATTTTAATTACGTGGAAAATTAATTTTCTTCCACCCCTTCTTTATTGTGTTGGGGGGGGGAATAAGTTTAAATTCAACTGAAATAACAAATGATCACCGTGAGTTAAACTGAGGTAGAGATGATATGTATGTGCAGACCGGTTGCGCTTTATAAAACACTGGAGTAGAGACCCTCTTGGACCAGGCTGCACAACATTACTAAAGATTATGAGAATTGGAAAATTTTGAAAAACTCTTTTCCAATTTTGTATTTTGGGAAAATATCATCAAAGTTGTAAAAGCATAGAAATGAAATGAACCTGCTTGACCGAAATAGGGAAAGTGAAAATGGCAGAGTGCTGAAGAGTGTTGACAGTTTGTTTGATAATGTGTCTCCAAGTGGTACAGACTCCTCCGCAGGCAACGACGTTCTTCCTCAAAGGCCAAGTGGTGTGGGAGGCCTCTATTTTGAGCAAAACCAGCCTTAAAAGCTCCTCTGGCATATTCTCCCAACAGCTCTCCTCTTCCACCATTGCCATTGAACTGTCCTGAATCACGCGGCATGACCTACGCGTAAACCCCCAATTCATCTTCCCATACATCTATATGGATATGGGATGGGATGTTGAGGGGATCATAAATGGGACAGTTGAAGACGGCTACGAACAAAGACACGAGAGTCAATAGACGATATTATATAGGCACGGATTCCTACGTGGTCGGAAATGAATTCAACGGCACGCTTTTTATGTTTCTTTTTACACGGCTACTTTTACAACTATTCAAGATAAAAGAGCGTTTTTATTAGTGAGCGTTACATATAGGTTTCATTTGTCGGGTCAATATTTTTTTAAATTTTATTAATTTTTTATTAATTTATAGGTTCTATTTCAATTTTTTAAGAAATTTTTTTACAATTTTATTCTTTTAAAACCAACCATCGGTAACTTTCTTGAGGAATTTACATAAGTGATTGGACATTTTTTTTTAATCTTTAAATGATCATAACTTTTGATTCACAAATCCATTTTTCGCAAAATTACTATTTTTGAAATCTGCTCGACGAGTTCTTTCAAACAAGATCCATGAACGCTATAAGATTCCAAAGAAAAAAATTTACACAAATAGTAAACTTTACTGTATGTACTAGAATATGAAATAGTTTTATATATGTGTCATTTTGACATACAGACGGTAACATTTACTGTGGTAATATTACACAGTATATATATATATATATATATATATATATATATATATATATATATATATATATATATATATCCGGTGGATCCAAACCCCTTTTTTTCAAAATTACCTTATATCTAAAGGTTCGCGCTAGCGGTATCCAATTCTTACCACCATTGTTGGAGCTTCAACGACCTTCGTCAGAGATCCGATTTGGGGTGGGTAAGGGTGGCATGTGGTGCCGCTGGCGCGGAACTTTGAAAATAAGAGACTTTTGAATAAATGAGTTTTGAATCCATCGGAGTATCATGTGGTGCGGCTAGCGCGAACCTTTGAAAATAAGATTGGATAAATGGGATCATGATCATTTGGAGCACCGATTTGGGGTGAGTAGGGGTGGTACATAACTTTAAAAATAGGAGCACATTGGATATATATATATATATATATAGTTTGTAAAAATGTCATAAATATTAAACTTTATTGTACACACCAGAAAATAAAATATTTTCATATTTGTGACATTTTCACAAACAATAACATTGACTGTGTTAATATATTTATGAAATAGTTTTATATATATATAACATTTTCACAAACAGTAACATTTACTAAGTTAATATTACATAATATATATATATATATATATATATATATATATATATATATATATATATACACATGGTAGATCCAAACCTTTTTTTTTTTTAAATTATCATATTTTTAAAGGTTTACGCTAGCGATATTCAATCCCCACCACTACCCACCCCCATTGTCGAAGCTTCAACGACTTTCATCAGATCTATGATTTAGGTGGGTAGTAGTGGCATAGGGTGCCGCTGGCGCGGACCTCTGAAATTAAGAGAATATTAGATAAATTGAGTTTGAATCCACTGGCGCTCCGATTTGGGATGAGTAGAGGTGACATTGGGTTAGGTTTATATCTATAACATTTTTACAAACGTTAACATTTACTGTTTTATAACACAATATATATATACGGTGTATCCAAATCTCTTTTTTCTGATATTGTCTTATTTTTAAAGGCGCGCGCTAGCGGTATTTAATCCCGACCACCACCAACCCCAATTGCCGGAGCCCCAACAACCTTCATCAGAGATTCAGAGTTATGATTTGGGGTGACATGCAGTGCCGCTGGCGCGGTACTTAAAAAATAAGAGAATATTGAATAAATGGGGTTTTGATACACCGGAGCTCCAGTTTGAGGTGAGTAGGGGTAGCATTGGATTAGGTTTATATCTGTAATATTTTCACAAATAATAAATGTTACTATTTGTGAAAGTGTTACATCGGCATCCCATGCCACTTCAAATCAGAGCTCTGATGAAGGTTGTTTGCGCTCCGATAAAGGGGGTGGATGGTGGTGGGGATTGGATGCCGCTAGCGTGGATCGTTAAAAACAAGATAATACCAGAAAAAAGAGGTTTGGATATATATATATATATATATATATATATGAGCACAGTAAATGTTAATATTTTTGAAAATGTTATAGATATAAACCAAACTCAATGCCACCCCTACTCACCTCAAATCGGAGCTCCGTTGGATCCAAACCCCATTTATCTAATATTCTCTTAATTTCAGAGTGTCGCTCCAGCGGCACCCTATGCCACTACTACCAACCCAATTCTTAGCTCTGATGAAAGTCGTTGAAGCTCTGACAATGGGGGTGGGTACTGGTGGGGATTGAATGTCGCTAGCGTAAACCTTTAAAAATATGGTAATTTTGAAAAAGAAAAGAAGTGGTTTGGATCTACCGTATGTGTGTGTGTGTGTGTGTGTGTGTGTCTATATATATATATATATATATATATATATATATATTATGTAATATTAACTCAGTAAATGTTACTGTTAGTGAAAATGTTATATATATATTGTGTAATATTAACTCCGTAAATATTACTGTTTGTGAAAATGTTATATATATAAAACTATTTCATAAATATATTAACACAGTAAATGTTATTGTTTGTGAAAATGTCACAGATATAAAACTATTTTATTTTCTGGTGTATACAAAAAATCTAATATCTATGACATTTTTTACAAACAATAGGATTTACTGTGTTATCACATTATATATATATATATATATATATATATATATATATATATATATATATATATATATATATATATATATATATATATATATATATATATGCTTTTATTTTTAAATCTCTGCGCCACCGGCACCTAATGTCACCCTTACTCACCCCAAAACGGTGCTTAAGAGTATCCAGATCCCATTTATCCAATCTTATTTTCAACGGTCCACGCCAGCGGCACCCCATGACACTCCGGTCGATCCAAAACCCATTTATTCAAAGTCTCTTATTTTCAAAGGTCCACGCCAGCGGCACCACATGCCACCCCTACCCACCCCAAATCGGCGCTCTGACGAAGGTCGTTGAAGCTCCAACAATGGTGGTAAGGATTGGATGCCGTTAGCGCGAACCTTTAAATATAAGGTATTTTTGAAAAAAGTGGGTTTGGATCCACCGGATATATATATATATATATATATATACTGTGTAGTATTACCACAGTAAATGTTACTGTCTGTTTGTGATAATGTCACATATATAAAATTATTTCATATTCTAGTGCATACAGTAAAGTTTACTATTTGTGTAAATTTTTTTCTTTGAAATTTTATAACCTTCATGGATCTTGTTTGATAGATCTCGTCGAGCAGATTTCAAAAATAGTAATTTTGCGAAAAACGGATTTGTGAATCAAAAGTTATGATCATTTAAAGATTAAAAAAAAAGTCCAACCACTTATGTAACTTCTTAAAGGAAGTTACAGATGATTAGTTATAAAAGGGTAAAATTGTGAAAAGATTTCCTAAAAAGTTGGAATATGGCCTATAAGATTATTGAAAAGTCAATAGGACTTATAAGCATATTGACCCGACAAATGGGACCTAAATATAATTATCCCTTTTTATTACAACCATGATATACTATTAATAGTCACTCATTTTAATTATTCGTTTTATTTAGGTTTATAGTTTTTTAATCTTTTCTATAACCACAATTTGTAAAAGAAAAAAAGAAAAAGAGAATATTTGGATCAAATAACTTCTCACGGTACCCAAAAAAAAATCCTTAATAAGCCGTTTCAAAAAATGATAAATAAAATCAGTCCCAAATAAGCAATCCTAATAAATGACAAATAAAAACAGTCCCAAAAAATAAATAAAAAGTAGTCTCAAACGGTAATTAATTTAATAATTTAAACACTCACTTCTGAACAAGAATGAGAACATAATTGCAACACCCATTATTCTGAAATATAAAATAAGATATAAACGACCAACACAATTTCTTCCAACATGGTATAAAATAATGATTATGGACTTTTTTATACCTTTGATTATGTCGAATACCCACATATGCTAAACATTAAAGATATGATCAAATCGATGTTTGGCTGTTACAAATACTTATCAAATTTGAAATTAAGTGATGACTTTGGAAAAACAAAAATACATTACTCGAGTTATAAGAAGTTTTTAAGCATTAAAAAAATAACACTATCGAATAATATACATGTATTGATCTTCATCTTAGTTGTAATTGTCTTCGATCTTAGATAACCAATAAGTATATCCCACTTACTAATCAAATCACTCACCACATATGCTCATTGTTGCATATCTGGGTATCGATGGTGTTCTTATCCCGGAATAATATGTGGCATTGGTGCTTCTTGTTTAAGACTAATTTGCATGAAATGATTATTATCGTACAACACGATGGACACTATACGTGTTATTTCAGTTGTTGGTCCTGTCCGTAAAGGTAAGTAAGTGATATTTTATTTGGGAGAATAAGCACACATAATACAGTTGAATGCTGTGACAAACAAGCAACCCATGTCTAGAAACTGCTGATAGAAATTGTACTAAAAAAATCTAATGCCTCCTCCACATCATTATATGTTTAGTCACCACCCAACATACGCGAGTTCAATTCCTTATTATCCCGTAACTCAATAAGCATCTTTTGTCTGACAGTCATCCATCCACCATCTACACTCAATTGTAATAATTCAGCACAACACCTGTACCTGCAGTGGCCATTAGAAGCAACGTTCTGAAAATCATCTATAACATGTTCCTTAATTATTAAATCAAACTCATCTAAAAGTGAAGCAATGTTTTCTTCATCTGTTATGTTAAGATCATATTTAGACTTAGGTCTCCTCACTTCTAGCTTTTTCAAAGGACGAGAGTTTGTGACTGGTTGTTGGTTTTGACGTTCCTCAACAGTTTTTGCATATTTAAATGCTGATGGATTTTATTTCGTATGACAATTTCCTTTTGATGACAAATTCTTCTTGTTTTATCTTGGCCTCCCTTTTGAAAATTTGTTCTTCGAAGGAGGTACCATATTAGTTGATGATGGATTACTGACCTATAAAAACAAAAGAGATAAATTATGAATCAACTTCATAAATATGTATCAATTTAAAAAAGTAGAATTAAGTTGTTACATTACTAACCTTTCATATATACTGCAACATCATACATTTTTGTTCCTCAATTGCACTAGAGAATCTCTCCCTACATAGTGATAACTCCATGTCACAATCAAGTGACTTCCCTGGAACATCCCTTGAAATGTCATTAAGCTTCCTCCAATATGGGTGGATAGATGATAATGGGATGCCTCTTCCTTCATGCTGAAACTGTACCATCTCAAGTGCACAACGAAGACAAAGAGTACGTTTCAACACACAACCACAACTTTAAAAGTCAAACCCCATATTATTTCTCCTCTATCTTTCTTCAAAAATGTTCTCAAGTTCAGCGTATGAAACGAATCCCCATAACTGATTAAAATCAGCAATCCGATGTGCGTGCCTATTCGACTTTAGATATCTATCAAATAAAGATCTGTACATGTTGATATATAAGGAGATTATCTATCATTGTAAAGTTATTTATGAGGTCACCACGTGATGAACCCAAATACCTCTTCAACGATGCATGGTGTGATTCCTCTCTATTAGTTGTAACATTACCAAAATGCATTACGTTGTTTATCCGGGGAAAAGAAACCTCTATTTGTAGTATGCAAGCCAATTATCATCAATATAGTTGAGGATATCACCAAATTGATCATAATGGGACTTAAAATCATCAAGTGTGACATAAAATAACTCCTTCGTATTATTCTTAATCACCACATTAAAATCTTGTGTAAAAAATGACCACTTTTGTTATATTTTGAAATATTTTTTGCCATATGTTTCAATGTTCTTACATATTTGTCATGTACAAATTAAGTGTGATGTTTTGGGAAATATTACTTGTATTGCATTTATCAAGGCCAATGGTCGATCGGTGACAATTACAGAAGGGGTTGTATATGGGTTTAAAATATCCTTTAAACAACGTAATGCCCATGTATAGTTATTTTCCTTCTCCGATTTAAGATATGCATGTCCAACAATAAAAGTCTTATTCATAGATGTAATACTAACTATCTCCAGTAAGGGAGTCTCGTGTCTATTCATCTTATATGTACAATCTATTGAAAGAACTTTTGGGAAGAATTTTGCATGGGAAGTGGAATACGGATGTGCAAAAAATATATCTAACACTTCATCTGTGTCTAGATCTCTCCAGTAAAATTCCATGTATTGTTTAGTATCCAAAATGTGCATCAACTATTTCATTTATGGTCTTCCTTGCTTCTCAATAATTTGGTTCTTTGCTTTGAAATTCTATATTGTTTCAATAATGGATGCATTATTTGGATCCCTTCTTTTCAACACACGGAGAATCTCTCTTTATTTGACCCCACATATGCTCATGTCAAACAATATTTGCTCATCCTCTTTAGATAAACTCCCAGTATATGAACGCCCTTCAAATATGGTATCTTTATCAAGTGGATAGTTGTGAGACCCTCATACAATGTTAACTTTCCATTGGTCGTCATTTTGACAATTTAATTCTTTTAATTAAAAATGGACAATAATATTTTTTGGTCATGGTTCTCCTTATTTGCTTTTGCTTCTGGTTGTTCTGCACTAACTTGTCATTATTTATGTTCTTTGTGCTTTGTTTGTACTTTCCTCTCCTTCCATAGCTGAAACATACTCGACCATGTCGACCATACTTTTGATTATCTGATTTTGCAATACACACAACCATCCCACAAGTTTTGCCAACTGACTTACACCACTCGATTAATTCATCCCTTAAATAGAATATCTAAAAATAACATGCACAAACATTTAATATGTTGCTGAAAAATATTTAAAGAAATTTTTTTGTCAAAAATCAATCCTACCTTGTTCGTGATAAATTAAGATTTATAGTCCCATTCCACTTCTTCCGTATCACCATACTATCACTTTCGTGTGATTGTATTATAGATAATGAATTCATAATATTTGTTTCATTTAAAATTTTGTCCCGAAATTAAAATCACTTTAAAGTTAATAATGTATTGATCCAATTGTAATTAACAGTGAATATTTGCAAGACTCACCTGTTTGTTTTCTTAAATTTCTTCCATTACCGATTGCTTGGAAGAATATAATTTGGTTCAATAATGAGGAGCATGATTTTTTTGTAATATGAGGAGCAGTTTTTTGTTTTATTAGATTTTGAGAAAGGCAGGACTGTTTTGATATGTTTTTTATTGTTAGGACTATTTTTTGCTGTAGAAAGTATTTTTTATTATTATTGGACTCTTTTTAGTTGTTCAGTTTACCCGTTTGCAGGGGTTCATTTTTACCCATCTAATTTTATATTTTTTGTTTGGGTTATCTGGATAGTTGTTATTTGGATATGCTTACTTTTCTGACCGATGGATTAAACTATGGGCAATAGGATCATATCTGGTTTTATATTTTAAAAACTCATCCGAGTGGTGTTAATGAAAAGAGATGGTTTATTTAAAAGCTTCCAAAATAAAAGGTCACTAATAAATTATTGGACCCATAGACCTCGTTTGGTGCGCCATATAAGAGGGTCGTATTGTATACAATTATCCTATCAAATGTTTGGTATAATATAGTATGAGATGGGATAAGTTATCCTAAGTGAGTTTCTTATCCCACAAGGAGTGAGATAAAAAAAAAACTATCTCCAGGGTGGTATAAAATTATCCGATGTCAAGATTTGAATGAAAATCACTACCTTGTCCTTATTAAGTTAAAAGAAACTCATTCAACTTGCACTCCCTCAAAATTTTAGATAGCAGTCGTCGGTCTCTTTCATTCATACAACTCTCTATTCACATTTTTCATTATAGTAGGTAACCTCCTCCTCCTCCTCCTTTCTTGTTTTTTTTTGAATATTTTTTTTATGTTTCTTGCTTTATCATGAACTACTATTTTTGTTTAAATCGATGCAAATATTATGTTAACCCGCCGGCTAGACAAGTTGAAAATTATCTATTGTTATACCACCGCTAATATTTTTTCTGCAAGTATTTTTTTATGTGTTGTTAACCCACCTGCTAGACAAGTTGAAAGCTATGTACATTTCATTTTATTTGTTTTTGTATGTTTCTGGCAAATATTTTGAGTAAAATCAATGTTACCCAGTTGTGGCTTCAAGCAATTTTTCGGTGGCTCTATTGTTTTGAATTGAAAGATAAGATATCAAACAACCAATTTTACTATCTCATTATTTTTGACGGCTAGTTTGTGTGGACACGGTTTATGTATGTATGTGATTAATTTCTAATGGTTGACTGTGTACAATTATAAATACAAATACAATATAAATACATATGTCCATCTCATTATTATCATCTCAAGGTATTATTTTTTAACATCCCGATGGGAATTAAATACTATGTTATTGAGTTAAAATATGCGATAACAATATATTTTTATATTTTTTATTATTAAATTAAAAATAAGGGTATTTTTGGAAAACTGGAGACACATTAATCATATCCGGAGCATTTTAAACACATGTTTGTATTATTATATCTCATCCCCTCTTCTTATCTAGAGTTGTTCCAAATGTAGTATTGGAATAAGTTTTATTTGACTCATCCTTATCCTATCCAATTCGGATCTTATCCTATCATATCCAACCCCCTTACACAGCTCATCAAATGAGGCCTTAATGTAAAAGATTAGGATGCTTGCCCTAAGGGGTTTCATTGGATTAGCTTTTACACACTAAAACTAAGTTCCCTCTCTAATTCATTCAAAGACATGTCATCCACGTCGAGGCTAGGGGATTCAGGTCCTTATACATATAAATTTTTGTCCATCGAAATTTTCTAAATCAAAACTCTTTATTAATCATTCTTTTTCTTCGCCATTCATCCCATCCAAAATCAAATCAATGGAGATTTTCAGAAACTCTAGATTTTCTCTCTCTCTAAACTAGATATTCTTTTACTTTAATTTTCAATACTAAACAACAAAAGCATAAACAAACTGTGTTTCCCACGTATTTCATTTATAAAATAATTGGATTTAATGCACAGTCAGTTCGAATCAATATAAACGCAAAATAACAAATTCAAACTCAACGTAAAACAAATTATCTTTATAAACAATGATCCAAAATAAGGTTCCACTAGCGTTTATCAACAATTATCTAAGTTCTATCAATTTTCAACTTATTACTACACTGTCATTTAAATTGTCTACATAACTTAATAAATTATATGCATCAATGAATAGGTATACACATTCATATTAAAATAATGAAAGTACATGTATAACGAAATAAAATATACGCATAGATAAACAAAATACATGCAAATATAATCAAAAGTTTGAACGTGCACTTGGTAAAGTATATGCAAACATATGTGTATTTAAATACACGCAAATTTTTGTGTGCTCTTTCATGAAAAATGATAATATTTTTTCATAAAAATGCATGCTTTTTACAAAAGAAATTTACAATACGGTGTGTATTTTTATTATGAACAAAATTTAAACTTCAAATATTTCCTTACAAAGAAAATGCAATAAAAAAATGCACCTACTTCTATTAAATTTTTTTATAAAATTCTCGATTAAAGAAAATTTGGGTACATTCTAACCCTTGAATAGGGAATAGTGAACCCTAATGGGTACCATTACACTAAATTTTGAGAAAACCTAGTGGTGTCATTGACACACATGTAAAACACAATATATATAAGTGTGTTTAAGAACAAAGTTCTCGTGTTGTAATAATTTCAGGCTGACAAAATGTCGGTTAGTTGTATCATATGTATTGATCCTAGAATTAAGCTCCACAACATCACATCATCTCCCTACTCACAACCAACACTAGACTTCATGCATGGGACGTAAAATCCAAATAATGAACCCCGTAATACACTTTTGTCTAGACCAGCTGATAGTCGAGATCTAATGATTAAAAACCTCAATCACTGGTCTATAATCATTTCACTCAATGTACTTCCCTAACCCCTCCTACTTATTTCAAGAGAGGTGACACTATTATTTCTCCATTTTACATCTTAAAGAGATTAATGCTCTCCACTAATGAAAGCGCCTGCTAACTAGATACTCCATATATCATCTCATTGTAGGGTTCACCCATTACCAATGTTGTAATACCCTATAAAATTTGGATTTAATTTAAAATATTTTTGGATAAATTGTCATAATTATTTGAGAATTTTATTTATGGTTTAGAAATTAATTATGTGGGATTTTATGAATTTTTGTGGAATTATTAAAATAATATTTTAATTCAATAATTAAGTATGAAATATATTTATATGGACATATTTTAAATTAGAGTGCAAATTTGCTAGCTAATATGACCTTAATTGTGAGATTGAAGGAGATGAGGAGGTTGATATATAAACGACTCTATTATGTATTTTATTAGTGTACTTTGATTAAAAATAATAAAATGAAATCAGGAAGAAGATTAGTTGTGAAATAACAAATATGGGAGTTAAGGCTCATTTAATGGGCATTTATGAGGGGATTTGAAAGGTTAAATGGTAAAATGAACTAAGGAAGAGTGTGAGTCAAGACTTAATGTTTTTTGAAAGATTTTAAGGTTATTCTAAGTCCACCTACTAAAATATAAAAGTTTGTTAAGTTTTGTGGATTTTAGACAACCTTTAGGGAGAGAATTTTAGAGAATTGGGAGAGAAAATAAGATAGAAAATGTGAGAAAATACGATGAACTTGAGATAAATTTTTTAGAGAGAAATATGAGGAAATTTTTCGTAGAAGAAGATTACTAATATTTCCAAGTCAAGATTTTCAAGCACTTTGCTGCTTTAATTCGATGATTGTATTTCAAGCGATTTGGGATAGGTATTCGACCTTATATGGTTTTATTTTGTGAGCTACATGTATTCATCCTTGATTGTATATGCGTTACATGATACGTTTGCACTTTATATGTTATATTTATTTAAACATAATCATCATCATGTGTTGCATACATGTTATAGGCTAATTGGTCTGGTAAAAATGTGTTTAGTTGGATTTATGTCATATGTTGGGTTGTAGTGATTTGGGTAGTGAGTAATACCTAATTTGTGGAAAATGAATCTATTAGTAAATTAATTTTGGAGAATGATTAATTTAGTTGTTAATTTTATTGCAGAATGCATAGGCATCTGTTAGCCAAACCACCCATGGTACGAGATAAGCTTTCAGGCTACAATTTTATCATTTACCAAATGAACTACGTCATGGACCAGTTAGGATGCTAAGCCATTATGTTATGGTAGGACGATGAGGGGATCACCATTTCGTTTCTTTGTGATTATGAGATGAGATTGTTTATTTTGGGTCCATGGATTGTTCGGAAGATAAATTACAAGAAAGTATAATGAGAGTCTACACCGTACTAAGGGGAGTGTGGTGGGAATTTTGTATATAGGGAAGTTTGGTAAGTGTAGGGACACATGGTGAGTTTCGAGGATTTAATTATAATTATCTTGGGATTTTAGTTAAGTGGGCATGTGCATGCACTTTTATATTTGTGCACGCACACATGAGTATGTGTAGTCCATTTGAAGCATTTATATGAGCATATTGAGTTTTTCAATTACACCCTCACAATTTATATATGCTGATAAGCACCTAAAACTGTACATTTTATACCCCGAATAGACGTATTTTAGTTGCTAATTCTCGACAATTTGGGTCTTATGCGTGTAAATGTTCAATATGCAGGCTTAACTGCAGTTGCGGTGTCAAAAGCAACATTTCGAGGCCAATTGCAGTTAAAATGGAGCTAAATACCTTATCCCATAACCCTAACCTACCATAAGCCGAGACTAAACCTACCCCAAACCCTGTGTGTGTTTTGTTTGTCCCTTTTTAATATTTTTTAGATTTATAGTTTGAGTCATTTTTATTTTTAGGATTTATTTTAGATTTATTTAGAATTTTTAGGTTTCATTTTCTATTTTTATATTTTATTAGTGTATTTTTATTTTATTTTATTTTATCTTTATTTTTATTAGTTTTTATTTTATTAGGATTAGTTTTTTTTAGTTTATTAGATTTTATATTTTAGGACTTTTGTTTTCACATTTTATTAGATTTTTCATTTTTTATTTCTTTTGTTTTAGTTTTTAGTAGCTTAGGATTTTATTTTTTCTTGTTTTAATATTTTTATTTTTATTTTTTAGTTAGTTAGATTTTATTTTAGTATTTTTATTGTTAGATAGTTAGAATTATTTTAGGGTACAAATTAAACACACACACACAAACATCCTACACTCACATAAACCCTAAACTAATCACTCACACTTATCTAATTACCCTACACACAAACACACCTTATCACCCCTACCTTCTTCTACCTCCCAACACTCTCTATCCTCTCTCCTCCATAACCACACAAACCATTCCTCACTCTCTCTCTCATCTTCCAACAACATACCCTGCTGCCATGTACGTCATCCAACTGACAATCCCTCTACCCAGATTCCAACCTCCGCTACCGGCGAGCTCCCCGCCGTTCTACCTCCCACCGCCAGCGCACCTTCCAATCCAACCCCAAAAACTCGTGAATCCTGTCGCCGTCGCCCTGCCAAACTGCCGGCCAGCTCGCCGACGAAACCCGCCTCCTTAACCCGTCGCCGACTGCCGCCGTGACGACCCATTCCGGCAACCTTCCCCAAACCGTCTCCTCCCCGGCGCCGAACCGTGACTCCAACCCGCGAGCTGAACCAGTGAACCAACATCCTAACCCGAAACCAGCTCCACTCCGGCCATAACCGTTACCCGAAACCCCATACCAAACATTCAACCCACTACCTCTTCTAAACCCTTGCCTCCATGACAAACCCAAAGACCCATCTCTAAACCACACACCAATTTCACCTGCCAAAGACCAAACAAACACAAAACAAATCCCACATATGCATAAAACCCACTTATTCCCATTTACCCATTTTACCCCCCAACCACCACTTTTAACCATTTCCAAAATTATCCTCATTCTCCCCACTATCATGACCTCACACCCAAACCACATACATCCTCCATTAATTCCTAAATTAACCCTCACCCACACCTTATATAACCTCTTGTACCTTTATCCACCCATTTTTACCCCCATGCTCCATGTGCCTACTATATAAGGATGGAAGACCCCATTTGAAAGGGAGCTTTTAGGATAGGAATTTCTAGAGAGAGAATTAGATAGAGAAACACCGTTTTTATTTTTTAGTAGTTTAATTTTATTTTTTTGTAGAATAGAGAAAAAAATTCAATAAATTGAGTGTTGCAATTAATTGAGATGAATGAAGAATTGAAGAATTAATGTAATTGAAGGCAATTTTGGTTTGATTACTCCTCTCTAATTTTCATTTTATGCTCTTATTTGATTCTAATTTTTATTGGATGATGATTATGGAGGGTTAATCATCACATTCAAGGGATGAATTGAACCCTTCATGAATCCAATTTGGTTTAATTGTCAATTATAATTTTGTTAGTTTCCTTTGATTAGTGAATTTAATTCATAATTATTTTCACATTGAGAAATGGAAAATCATCCTTATCATTTGATCATTTGATTCAAACTAGAGATAGGCATTATCACTTGATTTAAATGTTAGTATAATTTTCATCTACTCTTGTTTTTACTTTGTCTAATTAAAATTAGTTTGGTGAATTGATCCTAGCGGGTGATTCATTTAATTGATTTTAATTCATTTAGAGTAGTGCTTGTGGGGATTAAACTTACTTTTCTAAAAGAGTATTCAATTAATTCATTAGTGTAATGAGAATTAACTTTTGAATTAAATGAATATTTTGGAAATTGATGAAATTAAAATTGTGCAAGTTAGATAAATTTGTGTGAATTGAGGGTGGATTTTCCGTCCCTTGAATATTTTCTCTCATTTAGTTGCACTCCACTCACTTTTATCACACACTTGTTTATATTTTTCACATTTTACTTTTAGTTTGAATACCCCCTTTTATTTAGTTTAGTTTAAAACCTCACCTCACCCTATTGTTTTAATATTTGAAAAGCTAAAAAAAATTAGAAAAGTGAAAAAGCACAAAAAGAAAATAAAAAGTGAATTACAATTGTATTTGTCTCTAGCTTACCCCTTGATGTGGATTGATACCATTACTTACCGCTACATTAGAGATTGTTATATTTTGTAGGTATTTGAGGTTTTGATCAGAAGATCTTTTCAAGCAACGACAAAAAATATACACGCAAAAGTTCTTTCTATCAAATGGCGTCGTTGCCATTCTTGGGAGCATGAAGCACTCGGAGCGGATTTCAACTTGTAGTTCATTTATGTTTTTTGCACTTTATTATTATTTTTTCGTACCATTTTTTTTCTTTATTTTAGAAGGCTTGTATTAGGTTTATTTTATCCTTGCTTGTATTGCGGTGCACAGGGACACCTTTATTTTATTTTTCATTTTAAAAATTATAATAATTGAAGACAAACGTGATAGGGAAACCGAACAAGGTAGAGAGAGGGCGTCCATTAGCGAGGAATTAGAAGCCTTTCTACCTTGGATCGGTAGGACTCCCGGGGATGACTGAGATAGGCGTGATCTCCCCCCAGTCGACTCAAAATTTTCGGCATCCCACGGCCTAAGAACCGTGGGAGGTACATTTCTTACACCCTTGCGCCTCTCTTGTTTGCGAGTCAATTCTTTTGTGTGCTTTGTGTGCTCTTACTTGATTTTATTCTCGCAATTATTTTTGAATGAAGTGATGAATTAAATTACTAAGACCTACACCCGGTCACTCACGAGAAGGGATTTCATCACCCGATTCACTCGCTTACCTTTGGGTGTTACCCTAGATATCACTAAATTTAAAATCAATCAACTAGGTAGCCCAATAGGAGAACATTTTGCAAAGGCGATCATTCAGATTATTCCATGATTTTTTATCGCCCGCGGACTTAATTAAAATTTGACTACCCCTTTCACTTAATTTTGAAGATAAAAATTGGCTATGTGCTAGTTAGAAAATTTTCTTGACTTGTGTGTGTGTCCAATTCTATTTTTTGGTGGGCGATTTTAGTTAGTTCATCCAATCAAGAGTCCATATTTTCCCCCACATTTTCTTCTAAAAAAATCCAAAAATATTTTTCTTCTATTATTTTTATAACAAAAATCCAAAAAAATATTTTCTTTCTTTCAGTTTAGAAAACATCCAAAAATATTTTATTTCTTTCATTTTAGAAAAATCCAAAAATATTTTCTTCCATTATTTTTATAAAATCCAAAAATATTTTCTTTCCTTTTGAAAAAATTTAAAAAACTCCAAAAAAAATATTTCTCTCCTCATGGCCGAAGAACGTCCTTTACGGGACTACTTTGGTCATTTTCCATTGACACGCGACACGTGTGAGAGTGATCCCGAGCCATCTCTTTATGATATTTTTAATGGTTTCGCCTCTCTCACGAGTCCCGTTGATACTCTTGACCCGTCCATGCATGCACCTCACTTTCCATCACCTTCGGTGTCAAGTGTCGACGTGTCTCATCCTTTGTTGTGCACCCACTGTTATTATGCTGATCACATGTCCCATGAGTGTCCGTACTTATCATATCCATCTGAATCCACTATGGAACATGTGTATCCATATGACACTATTCCGAAACCCACCTCGGCCTATTATCCCGATACACCCAATCCCGAGTTGTGTGAGTACCCGAGTTATTCGTGGAGGTCTGATAAACCTTTCACGCAATACGAATTCCAGCCCGATGTTGTGGATCCTCACACGTTCCAACAGTCATCATGGAAACCTTGTGCACCCATTCATGATCAGTTCCCTCACTACGCACCCCATGAGCATCAACCAATTGTCCATCATGAAAGCGATCCTTTCGTGTATGATGAACTTGGCCCCACTCCACCCACTTCATTTGAGTATTCTCCATACACTCACGTTAGTAGCACATTGTGTCCACCTCACCCACCGCCACCACCCATCACTCCACCACCTCCATACACATCCGATCTCGAAAACCTCTTGCAAAAGTTCATACTCGAGACAGGGAAAGCCACTCAAATTCAAAATGAAGCTCTCTAACGGCTTGAACAAAGGTTAAATGCATTGGAGTGTGCGAGAGAGTCGTACATTCCCATGGATCCACCCATTGTTGCACCCGAGTGTGATGATGACGCGTCCTCTTGTGACACGGATTTTGAGTGTGACCAACCCTAACCCCCTGAGAATATCGATGTTCAGACCATTCCATGGTCCGGGACCCAAGTTGACAATTGTGTTGACTTACCTTTAGATAGTGAGACTGATCAAATCCCACCATGTCCACATGAACCCATCATTACGGTTCACACTCATGTCATATCCAAAAATATGCCCTAGCTTTTACCTTATGCCCCAATTGCATTTGTCTCCGACATGCCCATATATTTTAGGTTATCTCCGACTACGAGTGCTCACTATTTTATCGAGATAGAATCTGTGATAGTTCCTAACTATCCGGATATGGATGATCTCCCCCTATGCATGGTTCCCTTTGATCCTGATATTTCTAGTGATTCCTCTATCTTAAATCTTGGTGCCTCGTCTTACCCACCCATTGTCCCTTCCACCCCACCCCTGGTTTGGATCTTGATTTTGCACATTTCATATTTTCAACCATATATTTAGATCCTAACCTGAAACCATCCTCCACCACCTACGAGAGTATTTGTGGTGATACTCTCTACTTCCGTGACACCGAGCTTGTTCCTCTATGCACACCCCTTCCTTGTGGTGTTGATTTTTCTTCTCAACAGCTCCCTGGTGTGTCACGGTGTGACCATTATCATCGCCCATTCATAGAACGATCGTGGAATTTCCATGAGCCCCACCCCATTCCACTTTGCCCACCATATTTCCTTCCTTACCAACTAGAGAACCATTCTTATAGGGCCCTAGTTGCCCTCATATTTAAGCTCAACAAGGCCCGTGGCCGATACCTTTTCACCCTTTCCACCCTCACCCTTACCCTAATACCGACCCGCCCATGGTCCACCGATGCTTTGCATCGTGTGATGCACTTTGCCATACAAGTTCATTGACCCGTTTTAGCCTCTATCTAGCAAGACTGGCGCTTCAGTCTTGTTTAGGGGTGATTATCATCACCCAATTTTTCTGCCACCCCGCGCTTTCATAGACCCTATCTTTAGGGTGATATCACTTCGGTCTGGCTGAAGACATTAAACTTATCGCTACCGGGAGGCAGCCTGCATTTCTTGTACTAGTCTCATCCTGTTTGGGGGTGGTGTTTCACATTACCCAATGCTTTATCATGCTTACAGACTTGTACACATTTTTTCTCTTATCATTTATTCAGGTTTATTATTGGCAATATCTGTCCACTTCATTAGCGGTTGATTCTGGTACACTCTTTCCTACCTTATTCTCTCAATTTTAAAAATCATTTCACTTAACATCGAGGACGATGCTCCTTTTTGTTTGGGGTGGAGAATTTTATCAAAATCGTACCTCTTTTGGAAAATTTTGATTTTTGAACCTGATTTTTAAAAATTTCGTGTAGTTTCTTTCGTCTCACTCACTGATGTGAATTTTCAATCATCCATCTTTCTACGTCTAGGAATCAAGCTAGAGGATTTATATTTTTCTAATAGCTTATGTAATACATAACAAGGCATTTTGCACCATGAATTTCTAGACTCAACAAAATTTGCGCACTTATCATGTCACTACGGTTTAGAGTTGAGGAGTACTACAATTCCCAAGAGAACCTTAAGGATCACTAGTAGAGACTTTAGCTTGTGAGATTTGTGTCTTTCACCCTTTCAGAGAGTTTTACCCAATCTCCGAGTCACAAGTTGATTCAACTTCTTTTGGGTTCGCACTTTAATTGTTGTATGATCTCATCATTCTTCATAAAAATTTTGGCTTGATCACTGAGAATGACATCTCTTTCGAGTTGTAAGAAACACGTGTCTTTAAGTTTGTCCCGATCACTATGTTTTCATCCATACACCTACCACTTTTCCCCCCATACACTACCCATTCACTTCACCTATTACATTCTCATGCTTTTCCATATTCCCCACATCATACATACACCATCACCTATCATATCCATATCATCTTTCATTTTCAAATAAAAGAGTGTTGTTTTCAAATGTAAATGTCTTCATCATTGGTTTGAAAAGAGAGAGAAAAACAAAAAAAACAAACGAAAAAAAAAGAGAGAAAAAATAGAAAAACAAAAAAATAGAAAAAAGAGAAAAGAAAAGAAAAGAAAGAGAGTTTGTAGTTAGTAGTTAGTTTTGAAATAAAGACATTTGTTCTTCATATATTGAACACTCTTCTCACATATCCATCCATTTCCCATCGCATTACACATCCATCATATCATCCATCCATCCTACCTCATCCTACACATCCCATTCCATTTATCCCTCACCCATATTCATCAATATTTTCCCCTAGGTGTTTGGGCAAATGAAAGTCAACATGGGGAATAACTCGACGTTCTCACTATAGTGATTAACATTCCTTTCATGAGATCATTTTCTTTCAAATTGTTCTTTCTTTCTTATGTTTGTGTGAGACGTTTGAACTTGATTACATTTACTCACCTCCTCACACACAAGAGCGATACACTTACCCATATATCGAGAGTTCGTTTGAGAGAGCTATATACAGTGAGATTTGAAGTTGAAGCGTTGATTCCAAAGAGGCAATCTAGGAATTACTCTTGTGATACTCGACCCGTTTTGACTGATTCACACACACACACGTTGAGTTCTAGGAAGGATGTGCCTTTAGGATTTACTTATCTAAACTTTTTACACATTCTAGCTTGTATTTCTGAAATCATTTATCTCATGATGGATTGTGAGATTATTCTATGTCTAATAAGAGATTGACTGCCTTTCAATAAATTTTTGCAAATAAGAATTTTGTGGGTATATTCTCTGCAAACCCTCACGAGACATAACTCGTCCTGTAGGAAAACCTATAGGTTTAAAGGCTTGTTGCGCATGCTAAGTGCAATCGTAGGTGCCCGCGAAAGGGGTACACTTTTGGTTGCTTATCTTTCTCTTTCTCTCTATCTTATTGCTCGAGGACTAGCAACGCTCTGTTTGGGGGTGGTGTGATAAGGACCCAAAACTGTACATTTTATACCCCGAATAGACGTACTTTAGTTGCTAATTCTCGGCAATTTGGGTATTATGCGTGTAAATGTTCAATATGCAGGCTTAACTGCAGTTGCGGTGTCAAAAACTACATTTCAAGGCCAATTGCAGTTAATATGGAGCTAAATACCTTATCCCATAACCCTAACCTACCCCAAACCCTGTGTGTGTTTTGTAGGTCCCTTTTTAATACTTTTTAGATTTTTAGTTTGAGTTATTTTTATTTTTAGGATTTATTTTAGATTTATTTAGAATTTTTAGGTATCATTTTCTATTTTTTTATTTTTATATTTTATTAGTGTATTTTTATTTTATTTTATTTTATCTTTATTTTTATTTTTATTAGTTTTTATTTTATTAGGATTAGTTTTTTTTAGTTTATTAGATTTTATATTTTAGGACTTTTGTTTTCACATTTTATTAGATTTTTCATTTTTTATTTCTTTTGTTTTATTGTTTTAGTTTTTAGTAGCTTAGGATTTTATTTTTTCTTGTTTTAATATTTTTATTTTTATTTTTTAGTTTGTTAGATTTTGTTTTATTATTTTTATTTTTAGATAGTTAGTATTATTTTAGGGTACAAATTAAACACACACACACAAACGTCCTACACTCACATACACCCTTAGCTAATCACTCACCCTCATCTAATTACCCTACACCCACACACACCTTATCACCCCTACCTTCGTCTACCTCCCAACACTCTTTCTCCTCTCTCCTCCATAACCACACATCATTCCTCACTCTCTCTCTCTCATCTTCCAACAACATACCCTGTTGCCATGTACGTCATCCAACTGACCAACCCACTACCCAGATTCCAACCTCCGGCCGCCGGCGAGCTCCCCGTCGTTTTGCCTCCCATTGCCAGCGCACCTTCCAATCCAACCCCAAAAACTCATGAATCCCGTCTCCGTCTCCTTACCAAACCGCTGGCCAGCTCGCCGACGAAACCCGCCTCCCTAACCCGTCATCGGCTGCCGCCGCGACGACCTATTACGGCAACCTGCCCCAAACCGTCTCCTCCCCGGCGCCGAACCGCGACCCACCAAGCTAAAATCACGACTCCAACCCGGGAGCTGAACCAGTGAACCCACATCCTAACCCAAAACCAACTCCACTCCGGCCATAACCGTTACCCGAAACCCCATACCAAACATTCAACCCACTACCTCTTCCAAACCCTTGCCTCCATGACAAACCCAAAGACCCATCTCTAAACCACACACGAATTTCACCTGCCAAAGACCAAACAAACACAAAACAAATCCCACATGTGCATAAAACCCACTTATTCCCATTTACCCATTTTACCCTCCAACCACCACTTTTAACCATTTCCAAAATTATCCTCATTCTCCCCACTATCATGACCTCACACCCAAACCACATACACCCTCCATTAATTCCTAAATTAACCCTCACCCACACCTTATACAACCTCTTGCACCTTTATCCACCCATTTTTACCCCCATGCTCCATGTGCCTACTATATAAGGATGGAAGACCCCATTTGAAAGGGATCTTTTAGGATATGAATTTTTAGAGAGAGAATTAGATAGAGAAACACCATTTTTATTTTTTACTAGTTTATTTTTTTTATTTTTGTAGAATAGAGAAAAAAATTCAATAAATTGAGTGTTGTAATTAATTGAGATGAATGAATAATTGAAGAATTACTACAATTGAAGGCAATTTTGGTTTGATTACTCCTCTCTAATTTTCATTTTATGCTCTTATTTGATTCTAATTTTTATTGGATGATGATTATGGAGGGCTAATCATCCCATTCAAGGGATGAATTGAAAACCTCATGAATCCAATTTGGTTTAATCGTCAATTATAATTTTGTTAGTTTCCTTTGATTAGTAAATTTAATTCCTAATTATTTTCACATTGAGAAATGAAAAATCATCCTTGAGAAAGGACTGAAAATTTTATTATCATTTGATCATTTGATTCAAACTAGAGATAGGCATTATCACTTGATTTAAATGTTAGTATAATTTTCATCTACTCTTGTTTTTACTTTGTCTAATTAAAATTAGTTTGGTGAATCGCTCCTAGCGGGTGATTCATTTAATTGATTTTAATTCATTTAAAGTAGTGCTTGTGGGGATTAAACTTACTTTTATAAAATAATATTCAATTAATTAATTAGTGTAATGAGAATTAGCTTTTGAATTAAATAAATATTTTGGAAATTGATGAAATTAAAATTGTGCAAGTTTGATAAATTTGTGTGAATTGAGGGTGGATTTTCCGTCCCTTGAATATTTTCCTCCATTTAGTTGCACTCCACTCACTTTTATCACACACTTGTTTATATTTTTTACATTTTACTTTTAGTTTGATTACCCCCTTTTATTTAGTTTAGTTTAAAACCTCACCTCACCCTATTGTTTTAATATTTGAAAAGCTAAAAAAAATTAGAAAAGTGAAAAAGCACAAAAAGAAAATAAAAAGTGAATTACAATTGTATTTGTCTCTAGCTTACCCCTTGATGTGGATTGATACCATTACTTACCGCTACACTAGAGATTGTTATATTTTGTAGGTATTTGAGGTTTTGATTAGAAGAGCTTTTCAAGCAACAACAAAAAATATACACGCAAAAGTTCTTTCTATCATATGCATTTTAAATTTTACGCGAGTTTGGATTGATTATGGCTATATTGGAGTTTGGGATGCATTGCACTACGCTAAAAACCGAAAATAGTCATAGTAAGGTGGTCACAATAAAAAATTTGTGACCATGAATTATTGACTGTGATCCTGTTTGTGACCCCATCCAGGGGTGATCTACACCACACTTTGGCCACGATTATGGAACGTGACCATCATGGTCACGTTCAAGAATTGTGGCTCCACCGTGACCCTTTTATAGGCACTAAGTTAGTTACGTTACTGGTTGTAGTCCAAAACCATGACCATTTGTAATAAACCGTGACTAGTATGTGTGAAATATGGTCACAGTCCATAATCGTGATCCTCCACCATGACAAACATTAAATTAAAAATGGTCAGAACAATGGGGTCACAGTTTGGGAATGTGTCTGGGTAAAGGGGAATTCTTTAGGACACAGTCATGGACGGTGACCATAATTACTAACCGTGATCAGTTAATTTAATTTAAAATGCTCACAGACCATGGTCATAGTTTAGAGCCCTGACCTCCTTTTAGGTATAAGTAAAACCCTTTAGGGTTTATTTTCTCACCGACCTCATTTACTATCTCTCTATCGCTTTACAAAACCCTTATCTTTCTCTGCGAAAACCACCACCGTTATCGTCGTTACCCCCACCGGCTACCCCCACTGTTACCACTGGCTACCACCACCGTCTCTCTCTCACCCAGGTCACTCCTTTTCTCTTTAGATATGTATGTTTATGTATATGTATATTAGTGTGTGTGTGTGCATGTGTGTGTGTGTACACACACACACACAGCAGTGTATGTATGTGTGTATATGTGTATGTGGATCCATTAGTGTGATACCCCGTATAATTTAATAATAGATTAATCACGTCTAATACAAACTCACGGGAATCAAACAATTGAATATCATTACAATCATGATTGTACTAAAACTAAATACATAAAATTAATAAATGAAATATACCATATGTGAACCACATAACTCTAATACCGAATCAACTAACATTACTAGTACCATCACACAACTACAAATATATCAACCTAAATAAACTACTAAAACAATCTCAAGGCGGAGGCAACATAATTGCCTATGTCTTGAAAATGTAAATGAAGACATTCACAACAAGTCTAAGTAGTATAACAATATAATTGATTTTGGGATTCAATATAACAACTTATCCTCTTCTAGTCTTTAGAATCTTTTAAGTTAACCCAACCCAAAACAACCCTAACTATTAAATATGTCTATTCCTGAACCCATATGTTACTCGTGATTAAGTCTTATACCTCATTATAGACTTTTATGTAATAATTCCTTGTTTCCATTTATATGATAGGATGGTATAATGTCAGAGGGGAAAGTAGTACCTATATCTACATCCACGTAATACAAGTACGGTCCAATACACTTGCCTCATAAAAGGCCTCATCACAAGCCTACACAAAACGAAGGCATATCCTACTACCTTCGGGGATCTCTTACGCGTACTAGGCATACTTATAGGTTGTACCATACCTATAACCACTCAAACATTTACTAGGGATAATAATTATGCCTTCACACGAGTCATATAGCTTCATAACCAAAAATATATAAAATGATCAACCCTTACGCAGATATAACGAGAATTTCAGTACGTAATGTTTGGGATAAATATAGCCAAGCCAAACCCGTCATTATTGCATCAAGGTACCAGTCTTCGTCGATCGCATCACGAGAAGGATATCCCCTCTAGTATGTATCCTACAAGTGCACAAGCTTGGTATGATGAACATAAAACACCAATCAAGTAATCCTACACAGTTAAGGGTTATGAGACTTATCTCAATCTTATTACTTAATTAACTTCTATAAATTAAGATCATTATCCAATTCAAAATTCTTATTATTCTATGCTAATTTACTACAAGTAAAGTGATCCCAAAAATAGGCCCACAAACCAACCAATCAAACCCTAACCAAACTTTGGCAAAACTAAAGGGGTCGATTGACCATAGTCAATCGATCGATGCCACTGATCAATCGACTATAATTGTAGATCGATTGATGGTCCCAGATTACTCATCTTCTTTCTTACAGAATTTACATCTCCAAACCTTCATTAACGAATATATAAGTGTCCAAATCATCAATACAGAGTACTATAATTATATCTATATAACTGAATATCATTCACAATGTATAACAATGGTTTTCTCAACTTTTAAACATGAAATTCAAGGGATGTTTCAAAATTCATTCAAGAACCCTAGATTCATAATTTTTAACAATTCAGTTCTTATATATATATATATATATATATAATTCTCTCCTTAATTAAAGGGATTTTAACATAGTTCTAGTAACAAAATGAATTATAATAATTCTAATTCATTAAAATCCAATTTCATGAATGATTTGTTCTACTTAAAAATTTTATTATAGAACTAAGAATGTAATTAGTTGATGAACTTTACTACAATTTTAGATTATTTTTTTTGTGCTAAAAATTAATTCAATTAAATAAATAATCATACTATAATCACAATTTCAATTATATCCTTATACAATTTTAGATTAATTCAATTATACTCAAAATTAAATAAATAATCATACTATAATCACAATTTCAATTATATCCTGATACTAAATAAACTTTCCTATAAGTTTAATGGGTTGAACTATAAGCTAAATAATTCCAAATCTTCTTCTCCAAGTTGTCTCCTCCTCTATAGTCTTTAGGATTTTATCTCAAATGATATTAGGGTGAATTTGGTTTATCCTAATGAGTATTTTATTAGGTTAACCACAAAATTAAGTTTGAGACTCAAATAAATCTTAAGTAAACAAGCCTAAAACTATATCCAAATCTAGTCCAAGTCATATACTATCCTATGAGCCTTAAAACCTAAACTTTTAATGTGTAAAAGGACCTTCTACACTTCTTGAAAGTCACCCGAATTAATCCATTAAGATAATTGTTTTTATTCATTAAATAGTAATTATTATATCAATTTACTTCAATTCCATTCAACTAATAAATAATACTATAATGTTAGTTGTGTCACTAGTCACTGTAGATAATTATGCACAATTATACACAATTATAATTTATTTAATTTACATTCTTCCCCGCTAAAATGAGGAATTTTATCCTTGAAATTCAAATTTTATACCTGACTAGAATAACTCTGGGTATCTTGCCCGTATACATCATCTTTCTCTTGTGTAAACTCTGCCTCGCTGTGATGTTCCCACTAGACTTAGTGGTAATGAAATGACCTTTGATCGCAGCGTATGCTCTCTCCGATCAAGCATGCGTTGTGATCAGTCCTTATAACTCACATATGGCTATAACTCAGTCCCGTCGAGGTCGATGTGCTGGTAGGCATCCTCATTTCATAAAAACTTCCTCATCATCGATATGTGAAAAATATCATGTACCCTCTGTAGGTGGTCATGTAAGGTCAATCGATATACCACCGAGACTACCCTATCCAAAATCATGCCCTTGAATCAAAATCTGACAACCCCTTTCATTGAGGAAACCCATAAAAGGACCTGGTTCCCTACCTAAAACTTGAGTTTTGTCCATCTCTTATCGGTGTAACTCTTCTATTGATCCCGTGCTATCTTTATCAATTCTTGGATAAGTTTTACCTACTCTGACGTGTCCCGAATAATATTCGAGTTGAACAACCCCTGTTCCTCGAATTTCAACCAACAACTCAGCGAACAACATGGTCGTCCATACAGTGCTTCATAGGGTGCCATACCAATAGTCTGTTGATAATAATTATTTTAAGAAAACTATACTAGGGATAGATGTTTATCACACCCACCTTTGATATTTAATACACAAGCTCGAATCATATCCTCTAAAATCTAGTTCACTCGCTCAGTTTAACCGTCAGACTGAGGGTGAAAACATATACGCATACTCAGTTGTACTCCTATAGCCTCCCCAAAACCCCTCTAGAACTGAGATATGAAAGTATTGTCCCGATTGTCCATGGTGTCATGTGGTACACTATAGGATCATATAATCTCTGCTGTAAATAATTTGGCATCCTTCCCGACTATGAAATTTGTCCGAACTGGAATGAAATGAACCACCGTTGTTAACCTATCAACGAGGACCCAAATCAAAACATGACTTCTTTGGGACCGCGGTAGTCCGACTTCGAAGTCTATGGAGATGCCCTCCTACATCTGCTCGATAATCTCCAAAGGCTATAACTCTCCCTTCGATTTTTGTTGTTCTACATTTACTAGCTGCCAGGTGGCACACTTAGACATAAAATTTAAAATATCTTTTTTCATCCCTGTCCACCAATAGATTTTGTGCATGTCTGGATACGTCTTGTCCCCTTCGAGATATAGCAAGAATCGTAAGCCATGAGGTTCGGTTAAAATTTCTCTCCTCAAGTTCAAATTCTTCGGCACAACCAACGTTCCGTAAAATCTTAAACCGTCATCCAAACTGATCGAGAGTGAATTAACTTTGCCTGACACCATCCCTCGCACCCTCTTCTAGCAGAAGGTGTGTAAATGCGATAATAAATATGCTCGGTAAGGATGGACAAATATTCCAATTTTTATCTTAACTCAATTTTATCTTATTTTAATAAAGATGAACCAATGTGATAAATCTGATAAAATAAACCAAGCATTTAATAAAGGCAAAGTTTGAAGAAAAACCCCCTTTCGGGTAAAACTTTTTTTCAGCACTTTAGAAATATTACAAGACAGTCGATTTATAAAACTACTTAATAATTGCCACAATAATAACGTACTAATCTTCCTAAATCTCTAAAGAAAACAACTCAATCCAGAGCAGTCCACACTCAGCCTTCCATGCTCGGTATCCACCGATTAGCCTTTGTCTAAAACAGTGAACTCCCTCGGGTATCACAAGTCATCCATGGATATGCCCTCTCCACAAAGGTGTATGAAAGTTTACAAAACTTTCTAGGGTTTAAACAAATTCACAAAACTAAATATTCAGGATGCTTGTTTGTGAATTAAACAATGCTTTTGCAATACAAAAAGTGAAGAACTTTCGCAAACGTTATGCATAAATGAATATGGTAAAAGTCTTAAAAAAACTGAATACGAAATAGGTATTTGTAGGATGTTCACAAATTTTGAGGTAGCGGCATCGTTAGAACAATATTACAGTGTCATTCTAATGAGATGATGATCTCATTAGAATGAGACAAGTCTTATTTCTAACGACCCATATAGTACTAAGACAGTAAGCACTCGATCAAAACTCGTTTGAAAAACATATTAAACGACCCTTCTAACGGAGTGGCAATCTGGTTACAAGAGATGTCCATCTCGTTTGAACGAGAGTATATATTAAAAATATTTTTCTTTTAAAAAATAAAAAGTCTGGTTCATTTTTAATAAAAATAAACATAATAAAAATAAATTATGTAAATTAATTTAAACTCAATTTTTTATACCTTTACGGGATGTCGAGAAGTATTCAAAGTTGAAGATGCTTGAGTTCAGTTCGTCTTGATGGTACGTGATGATTTGTAACAGGATAACTATGAACAATATTAGAAAAATTGTTCTGATGAGGAGTCTAAAGACTTTTCCTGTATCACCCGTATCTCAGTAACTGGTGTAACGGTCACTACCCCTAAAAAGGCATTCGACAATTCTAAATCTTAGCTGGCACTCCACTCTGCTACCAAAATACCCGATAAATCCTTCCCATGCTCGGCCTGTAACTTTGCGAAAGTAACTGTCGATCACCAACTTAATGCATCTGCCACAACATACATTTGCCCCTAGTGGTACCGAATTACAAAATGGTAATGCTTCATAAACTCCATCCATCTCCTCTGGATAAACAAGTATTAGAGATTCTTGTGATTGGAATACAACATGAACCTCTTGCCCAACAGACAGTGTCTCCAAATATGAAGGGAAAATGCTACCGCTGCTAACTCTAAATCATGAGTGGGCTAATTACCCTCATGAGGATTAAGCTTTTGGAATGCATAAGCTATCGGCCTCTCCTCCTGCATCAGCACACCTCCTAATCCCTATAATAATGCATCCGTATTTACCAAATACTCCACGCCGCCTCTGAATTTGCTGGTGTTGGCACATATTCTTCCTTTGATTTCGACCTTCCCCTCTCTGTCAGTATGGGCAAGAGGAAAATTTCTAATATTTTGGAGGATGAATCTGCAGTTGGTGCTAAGAAACCAGTTGATACTGCTGCCCAGAAGAAGAAAATCGAGGCTAGTAAGAAGCCCCCAATTCCCAAAGGTGATGAGTCTCTTTTCAAGACTAAGGAAAGGTCTTGCTGATAAGTAGGTTGAGCAGGCTGTTGATGACGGTCGATAAGGATTGGTAGGCATGGTCCCCTCTGTTGCTGGACCATCTATAGACTTTAATCCCAATTTAGCAAGGAAACTGATCAAGTCTGGCACCCTCCCAGACCATAGTGTTGTTGCTGCCTCAATGTCCCGATCACTACTATCATCAATCACTACTTAAAGCTTAGCCATGGTAAGTTTTCATATTTAAAGTCGGTCGAATACTGTTCATATCTTCTTTGACTTGTAGTTGTTTTTTTTTCTTGTAGTTCCTGGTTGACTATAACCAGATGCTAGAGAAGGACAATCAACTACGTTCTTCTTCGGGAGAAGTAGATGAGTCCTTTGAAAGTCTTAGGAAATCTGTGATGGATTCCTAGAAATCTCTATAGATGGAGAAAAAGGTTTGGGAGGAAAAGATCAAGACTACCAAAAAAGCTCAGGAAAAGGCTGAGCTCTGATTATGGCTTCTTTGGCCATTGCTCAAGATAAGCGCAGAGCAAAGGCTACTGAAGATCAAGTAGACAAACTAGGGAAGGATTTATATGCCAAGAAGTCCAAGAGAAAATAGACCCGAGAAGAATCCTTCAATAAGGGTTGGGATAAATCCATCTCTGCTACCTCTGCACAAATTGGGTATGCAAAGAAGAAATTTTTTAAGGAAGGGTGATTGGCAGCTTTAAAGGAGGATGGTACTGTTGAGGATTCAGATATTTTTCTTAGGTAACCCTGGCTCTCCCCCAATATTGATGAAGAAATTGAGGATGATGCTGGTTCGAGGGAATCCTCTTTAGCTATTGACTCTATTGCTCCTTCTGCAGACTAAGAAAAAACTTCAGTTATCCCTTATGCCGAGTAAGTTATCCCTAATGTGGAGAAGGATAAGAAGAAGGTGTAGATTTTCTCTGCTTCTAATATTTGTACCTTTCATTTTTTTCCTTTTTATCTTTGCTCTGATGTACTTGTAATGTTCCTTACTAATTAATGACAAAACTTTTCCTTCAACTCACATGTCGTTTGTTATGCTCGACTGTTGTTCTATTAACCTTTTATGACCAAGATGGAATAAATTGCCTCTACTAACTCCGGCATACTAAAGCGCTGCAATAATCTGTTCAAAGCTGGTCACTTGGACTTGGCTGGTAAAGAATTAACATATTTACTCGGCACAGACATTTCTGATCAGGCAAGGGATGCATACACTTATCTCAAGTTTCATATTGATCGGGTTGTGGCCAATAATATTTTATATTTTGAGATGATTGAAGATTTGCAGGAAGTGCATAATAAAAGTAAAGCTCTACTGCATGCTGACTACGAAGCCAAGTATAAGGCCTTGAGTGAAGGTTAGGGTTTTGAGGAAAAACTAAAAAATATGCCTCTGCATACAAGAAGAAGGAGTTCTTATTGAATCGTGAACTTGATGAATCTAGTGAGATCGCCAAGCTTTGGAGGATGAGAACAATAAACTTTGAAATGAGCTGAAAATTCTGAAAAAGTCTTCTAGTGGTGATGCCGATAAAGGTGCCTCCTTTTTAGAGAATGAGAATACTAAGCTTGTGGAGGAACTTGAGACTTTGAAGAAATCTAACCTTGGATAATCCTCCAAATGATCAAGAACGAGCAGACCAACTGTTGAGGAGGCCAGGACTAAGAAGACCTTAGCTGACCAAGATGCTCTGTTAAAAGCTAAGAGTCATGTTATTGTTAAGTTGTCTTCACAACTGAAAGCTAAAGACAAAGCTCCTCCTGACCAATCTTCCCAATTAAAGGCGAAAGATGATGTAATAAAGAGACTTCAACATCATGTTGAGAGATTGAATTTCCAGTTTCACAAGCAACCTCGAGAAATATGGATGGAGGGCTACAATGAGGCTCTTGGCCATGTTGATGATCATCTTACCCAAAGTCGTGATGAAGAGTAGAGGTAGGGATGGACCAATTATTTAACTTTATTGAAGCATAATCAGGATAGTAAAATATGGTATTGGAATGAACTTGGTCAGCTAGATTATGATAATCCCCCATTAAAGCTGGATAAATCATGGATCCCTCGTGATGCCATTTCATAATGTTTAATCACTAAGTACTTGGGGGATTATGATATCAATGATGTTCATGAAATAGTTCATCCTTCACATCTGATTAACGCCCCAAGCAGCAGTAACAGGAGAATGTTGAAGGACTTCAACTTTATTAATTCTCCCTATACATTGGATGATCCTCCTGCTGGGATGGAGAGAGTGCAACCGACTTCCAAAACTGAAGGAAAGCGTCCAGCTGAATGATTATCCTGTATTTTGTAATTCATTTGAATGTAATACAGTTTATATGAATGAAATATGTTTGTTTTTGTTAACTTATGATCATTTTAATCAATCAGTTAACTTATGATTGTAATGCCATTGTATCTACTAATACACTTAGATCTATTAATCCAAATTTAGTATTAGTTACTAGTGGTAATGCCATTGATTCTACTAATGCACTTCGATATATTAATCCAAATTTAGCATTAGTTATCAGTGGTGACCAAGTGTATGAGGAATGTATGTTTATATTCCAGTATCTAGGAATTTTTACATATCTTCCTGCATTTAACTTAGTCGGGTAAAACTTATTTATAACTTTTTTAGTTTTATACAAAGTTTTACACTTATTATTCTTGACATGTTTATACAAAATCATACATGAAGTAATCAACCTCTTATTCGTGATTTTGTTTTTACGAAGTCACACATGATGTAAATTATTGTTGTCGACCAAGTGCTAAGGATTGTAATCCTATTTTGACTTGGTTGGTTATTATTTTTTATTTTTTTCCGACCAAGTGCTGAGGATTGTATCCTGTTTTGACTTGGTCGGAGCTGAAGATTAAAATTTATCTTTGTTTTAGGGGATGTATATCACCGTACTTTGAAAAAAAATTAAAAAATTGAAGAGACTAAAATCAACATTTTCTTGATACTCAAATAAAAGCAAAAGAGATACAATAATGGAAATCCTTTGAATTACTGATAATACTTGCGAAGATGCTCGGCATTCCAAGGATTTTTGAATTTTTCACCATCTAAAGTCTCTATCCGGTAAGTCCCTAGTCGGATGACAACTGATATGCGATAGGGGCCATGCCAGTTGGCCTTGATCTCGTTATTCTTCCGGATAACTTTCTTAAGAACATAATCGCCCTCTTTCAGGTTAGTCGACACCCTTTTTATTGTAAAAGCACGCAGTTCTGTGTTGGTAGGAAGCATTTCTCAGAGCTGCATCTTCTCGTACCTCCTCCAACATGTCGACATCTATTCGCCTCATCAAATCACTAATCGAGGAATTAAAATTTAGTACCCTGTGGGTTGGTAGGTCGATCACAGAAGACACCATGACTTCAATTCCATACGCAAGCATGTGTGGCGTCTCTTCAGATGTCATTCTTGGCATTATTTTATAGGCCCAAAGAACATAGTGGAGCTCATTAATCCAGTTGCCCTTGATAACATCAACTCTCTTCTTTTTCCCATTCAATAAAGTTTTATTTGTCACTTCTATTTTACCATTAATTTGAGGATGGCCTGGTGTAGAATGCAATTTATGGATTTTGGACTGGGCACAATATGCTTCAAACTCCTCATTGTCGAACTGGGTTTCGTGATATATAATGAAAGCATATGGTAAACCATACAGATTATATTCTACTTTCTCATAAGGCATATCAACCAACGATTCTGCTTCCACCCATTTGGTGAAGTAATCAACAACAATGACCAAATATTTTAACCTTCCTTTAGTGGTCGGCAGTGGGCCTACCAAGTTAATTCCTCATATAGCGAACGACCAAGGTGAAGTTATTGGTGTTAAAGAAACATTAGGTGTTTTATGAATGGTAGATAATCTCTGTCACTTCTCACACTTTCTCACGAAGGCTATACAATCTGCCTTTATAGTCGGCCAGTAATGTCCCTGAGTGTTGATTCGTTAAAACAATGATCGACCAGTTGAATAAGGCCCACATGAACCTTTATGCACCTATTTGATCAAATCTTCGACCACTGTTGGATGAACACAACGCTGCAAGGATGTCATCAATCCCCTTCTGTATAAAAATCCTTTGTCTAACACGTATCTCGCTGCTTTATGTCATAGATTTTTTACTTCTTTAGGATCAGGTGGTAGGGTTCCATCTTTAATGTAAGCTTTGATGGGATCCATCCAGGAGTACCCAGATCTAGAGAAATGAAACTAACCACCAGGTCTTCATCAATACTCCGATTAGCCAAGATTTCTATAGGAATTATTCTTCTGAGCTCAATTCTTATTGTTGACGCTAGCCGAGTAAGTGCATCATCTTGGGCGTTTGCTATTCTTGGGATCCTATTTATCTGGATGACAGGTACCTTGGTTTTAACCTCTATGGCCTTAGTAAGATACCTGGTCATTAATTCTCCCTTGACTCCATACAAATTCAGCACTTGGTTAATAACCTGCTGTAAATCACTATACGCTACTACTTGCTCGGTGCCTAGTGAATCAGGTAAGTTCAACCCAACTATCAAGGCTTCGTATTCTGCCTCGTTATTTGATGCTTTGAGCTAAAACCTGAGAGCATACTCAATATCAATATCATCAAGAGTATTAAGTATTATACCTGCTCTATTGCCAGTAGAATATAAAGATGTATCCACGTACAAATTCCATAACGAAACATCATTATTGAAGCTTTCTGCTATTAATGATCCACGCTGGAATATCTTCTTACTCTCTTCTGTATATTTTTGGGCCATTTCCTGAATTTTGGATGACTCAGGTTGATCGACAACCGTATCAACTTGCTTTTGAGCTGAGCTCTCTTCTTTCAAAGTCTTCTTAGCAGGCAAGTTCTGTTGGTCGGGAACCTCCGGATAAGTAAATTCAATAATAAAATCTGCCAAATCTTGGCCTTTTAATAAAAATCTTGGTTTATAGACAATGTCATACTCTCTCAATTCTACCGCCCAGTACATCAATCTTCCTGATTTCTCAGGCTTGTACAGTGCTTGCCGAAGAGGCAGATCAGTATACACAACTATGGTATGCGTTTAGAAATAAGGTTTTATACGTCTAGAAGCCTCATTAAGTGTTAGGGCTATTTTTTCCAAATGCGGGTATCTGATTTCAACTCCTCTAAACGCTTTGTTGGTATAGTAGATTGATTTTTGGATTCCATTGTCCTGTCTGACCAAGGTCGACCTCACTGCTAACTTAGAAATGACTAAGTATAATTATAATTTCTCATCCAAAACTAGACAGGAGAGTAATGGTGGTGATCCTAAGTACTTCTTTGACTCCTATAATGCTTCTTTATATTCTGCATTCCACTCATAAGTCTTCCTCAACACCTTAAAAATGGTAAGCACCTGTCTGTTGCCTGGGAAACAAATATGTTTAAGGCTGCCACTCTTTTAGTGAGCCTCTGTACATCTTTCTTGCAGGTCGACGACTGAATTTTAATCAAAGATTTTATCTATGCTAGATTAGCCTCAATTCCCCTTTGATTGACTATGAAGTCGAGGAACATCCCTTCTTGTACTTCGAACACACACTTGGTCGGATTCAGCTTCATCCGATGCTTTTCCAAGCATATCATCCACATAAATCTTCGAACACACACTAAGGTCGGTGATATGATATGAATATTTTTTACTCTTTGTCAACATATCATCCACATAAATCTCCATATTCTTGCCTATATGTTCTTTGAAGACCTTATTCACCAACCTTTGATACGCTGCACCTTCATTTTTAGACCAAAAGGCATTACATTATAACAATAAGTTCCTCGGGGAGTGATGAAGGTTGTACTTTCCCTATCTCTAGGTTTCATTTTTATCTAGTTATAACCAGAATATACATCCATAAAGCTTTAAAGCTCATATCTAGACGTAACATCCACCAACTAATCAATTATAGGCAAAGGAAAATGTTCTTTTAGGCAAGCTTTATTTAAGTCGGTGAAATCCACACACATCCTCCATTTATCATTATTTTTCTTGACCATTACAACGTTGGCCAACCAAACAGGGTATTTCACATCTTTAATTAATCGGGATTTTAGATGCTTCTCTACCTCTTCCTGAATAGCTTGATTCTTCTCAAGACTAAAAACTCTACATCTCTGCTTGATCGTTTTAGCATCCTTACTAATATAGAGCTCATGACAGAGAAAGTTGGGATTTATCCCAGGCATATCCTCATGGATCCAAGAAAATACATTTCTTCGTTGCCTCAGGAACATAATCAATTCCTGTTTAAGGATGGGATCCAGTGTTGAGCCGATCTGTGTAGTTCTTTCTGGCTTATCATCGTCCAGAATGATGGTTTCAGTAGCTTCCATAATCTATCCCTTGACTAACTCTGTTTCATCTCGTGGATCTAAAGTTTTTACTTCAGATTCACTATTAGGCTCAGTAGTATCCACCAGGTAAGTTGTAGCCTTCTTCTTCAATTCAATCAAGTCCTCTTGCTTAGCTGAGGAGTAATAACACTCTCTAGCCACCTTTTGGTCGCATTTCACAAAACTTACTCCAAAATGAGTTGGAAACTTCAAGCATTAATAGATTGTTGATGGTACGACTTCAAATTTCTTCAACCGTACCCTGCCGAGGATCGTATTATATACATATTGAACATTCTTATCCATCATGAAAAAGCATATTTTTTCTGTACGACTTGCTGGCCAGGTGTCGAAAAACACTTTTATTATGATCATCCTAAAAGGGTAAACTTTGTCACCAGAAAAACCTATCAATGGCCTGTGATAGGGTTCCAGCTGGCTGCGTTTCAAGTCCAAACTCTGAAGGCAAGGATAAAACATAATATCTACCGAGCTGCTATTATTTACTAAAATTCTGGCGATGACAGTATCCCTGATCCCGAATTTGACAACCAATGGGTCATCATTAGGGTAAAGTGACCTAAAGAGATCTTTTTTAAAAATCCAATCACCAGTTTGTCTTTGGTGACCTTCATCGACCGATCATCTTCATTCAGATTAATCCTCTGGATATAAGAGCAATCTTGGGCTTCATTCAAGTAAGCTTTTATTTTGATAGAGTGATCACCTCCTCCTACATCGCCACCTGTAATCATATGTCAATCAAATGAACCAAAACTGATCGTAGCTACCTCATGTTCTGGTTGCTTGGGTTTCTTCGGCATGTCTGGGTCATCTTCATAATCATCTTTATGATTTTTTTTCCTGTCATCTCTAGACTTGCATAAAGAATTTAACCTTCTTCTAGGTTCTCTGCTATCACTCCAATCAATAAATTTATTAAGTTTTCCTCGATGAATGAGGGATTCTATCTCATTCTACAAAGAGATGCAATTATCCATTGTATCACCATGATCTTTATGGAGTTCACAATACTTGGATCTATCCCTCTTATTAGGAGGTGCCCTCAATTTCTCAGGACATCACAAATCATTATTGTGCTTGATTTCCTCTAGAATATGATGAATGCTAACACTCAATGGAGTATATGTTCCATATTTTTGAGCTTGTCCTCTTTCTTCAGCTTCTGTTCCTTCTACTCTTTTTTATCCTTCTTCCCAGGCTTCTTCTCAGGATTCGTGGTCGGACTCTATTTTGTGACCATCGCTTCCTCTACATTCATTATGTTTGCTGCCTTCACCCTGAGTTCAGCCATGATTTTGGGAGGATCTTTAGCCAAAGTATAATATAGTTTCTCGGGAATCAAGCCACTCATAAGAGTAGTGATGGCTATTTTTTCCTCATAATCAATCACCTCAAACTTTTCACTGTTAAAATGCGTAATGTATTTCCTGGTACTTTCCCCCACTTGTTGCCTTACACTTAGAAGATGAGATACTATTTTCACTGGCTTAACTCCAAAACAGATCTTGCTAATGAATAGCTCGGCAAGCTGATTAAAGTTGGCAATTTATCCTTAGGGCAGGTTATTATACCATATTTTGGTTGAACACGTAATGGTACGTGAAAATACTCTGCACCTCATTTCATCAGGTATAGAGTAAATATCAGTCGCAACTTGATACTCGATATGGAAAATTGGATCAATCTTATCGTCATATTTGGGAGTAACCACAGGAGCTTTAAATTTAGATGGATTAGAAAAATCCACAATTGCCTGAACAAACGGGGATCCTTTAACAAAACTTCACTGCAAAGGAATCTTTGCTTTTTCCATTTCAACCAACTAATCTTCCAACCTCTGGATTGATCCTTTCCATGAAGGATTTCTTGCCTCAGATCTATGCGAAGCAGCTTGGCTGTTCTGATCATGTGTCTGCATTAAACTCTCCTCCTGAGAGGTCTGCTCGGTGCGTACAGATCATCGGACACTTGATCTTGATCTAACTGAGACCTCATATTGGTCGTCTGGATGTTGAGTGTTATTAGATAATTCCCTAATAGGGTTTTTATTTTCTTAGAGTCCCAGATGATCAAAGGGTGAAGTTCTGCTTAGGAGAAGAAGAATGGATATCATAGGGTTATGTGGACCTAAGTGATGAACTTGATCGTAGACGATAAGATGTATCTCGTGAAGATCTGGAATAACTATGTCTGATGGATCTTAGAGATGCAGGCAACATTTCTCTTCTGGGCGAGGGAGCTATTTATTGTCGAGAAAAGGATGGACACTCAACTTGCAATGACTGAGCCAATTGCCTCATCGCGTCCTGCATGGCTTCTTGTCCTATGGCAATACTAGCCAGGATTCCAGTTAGGTCTGTTGCCATAAGATGAGTAGATTGAACAGATGGATTACCATTATTTCTGAGACTGGACTCAGGGTCAGTCATCTTGCTTTGAATAAAGGTATATGCGAGTGAGAACGACGCTTAAAAATACGTTCCCATAGGCGGTGCCAATCTGTTAATGTAAAAAACTAGACTTGATCTAATTGTATAAACATATATAAAATATGTAATGGTAAATAAAGAAAGAGAGGTTTTAAAGTAATTCAGCTATGTAAGAAAGCCCGTGTCCACTGTTATTATTGATTTAAGTGGATTTCAGTGGATATAGAAAGCTAGAAACTCTTGTAGATAAGAATATCCCAGAATCTGTTTGACTGTGCTCTTGATGAAAGGGATACAATGTATTTATAGTGACCCGGAGGTTAAGGTTTGGAATGTCAAGGGATGGAATGCTATTATATAATTAAGCATTTACATCCTTACATAATGAATGTGACGATTGGTTGTATAAACTACGTATAGTATGACCCTTAGTATGATGACGCTTCATTAGTCTTGTTGGTCGGCCTTCTTTGTGGTGGTCGACATTCCCTGTGTTGGTCATAATTTCTTATGTTGGTCGGCATATTTATTATTCGCTGACTAGGATTTTGGCCAAGTTGGAGGACACATGTTCACTCTCTTATTGGTCCACGTAGGTGGATAATTTTTAGCATCAAGACCGCCCTTTGGTAACACAAGGACAAGTGTTGGGGTAAGCTTCTCCTTGAGCTCCTCAAAATCTCTTTGGAAATCCTTGTTTCACATAAACGGTACTCCCTTTCTAGTGAGATATGTTAGTGGTCCGACTATCTTCGAGAACCCTGAATGAATATCTTGTAGTACTTACCAGATTCAAGAAACTCTTAACCTATGTAGGAATTGTGGGTTGTCCCCACTCTACATCTGCAAAAAAAAATTAGAATCCACCGAAATCCCAGCTACAGACACAACATATCGAAGAACAATAGCTCTTGAAGACAAAGTTCACACTTAGAGAACTTATCATACAACTTATGTTCCCTTAGTGTCTGTAAAACCAATCGTAATTTCTCTGCATTCTCCTCTCTTAACCCCGAGTATATCAAGGTATCGTCAACAAGCACAATAATGAACTAATATAGTTAGCATCGAAATACTCAGTCCATCAAATCTATAAACACTGATGGCGTGTTAGTCAACCTAAATGACATAACTTGTAATTCATACGATCCATAACACGTTAGAAAAGCGTCTTCAAGACATCCTCCCGAATACCAATTGGTAATACCTTGAATGCAAGTCAATCTATAAAAATAATGACCCACCCCTTCAACTGATCAAATAGGTCATCAATATGAAAAAATTGATACTTGTTCCACATTGTGATCTTGTTCAACTTCCTATGATCCACGCATAACCCAAGTGAACTATCTTTTTTTCTTTATCAATAGCATTGGGGCTCATCACGGAGATGTACACCTTTGTATGAACCCTTGGCTCAATAATTATTAAATTTGTTCTTGTAACTCCTTCATCTATAATAGATCTATCTAATAATGTGCCCTTGAAATGGGCTTAGTACTCAGTGTCAAATTTATACAATTTACCCTCACAATGGTTCAATAATGCCACCACTAAGGCTAAATTAATCTCTGGTGGAAGTGATGACTCTATACCTCTTCACCCATAACTAAATTATCAGGCTATCGACAATATCTCAAAAAACTCGTAACCCTTTTGATGTACACACATTTATAAGTCTAATTATACACACTAGATCCTTTCACGAGCCTATACGTAACCCAAAACAACTCCTGCCTAAAATGGAAATCATAATAATCCATCCCTTGTAATCAATATAATCTTATATAATAGCTACCAATTGATGCGTAGTAAATATTATTGTGAGTGCATAAACTATCACAATAAAGGAATATACGAAAATAATCACAAAGAAGAGAAAGTAAAGGAAATCACACGCACAACAAGTTATCGAACCACGTATATCATAACAGTCCATCCCTTATCCGAGATTTTTGGTACCTGATTTGACCATATCCCTAAGTGTTATTGTACTTCTAAAATACTCGTATGGAAATTGGGTTATGATTTGGGCCATGCCGCATGTTAATCCACCAGGACTAGTCGGCTACCCTCATGGACTGTAAAAAATGAGCTCCCATATTTGCCCCTAAAATCTTTGGGCAAACACTGTTGGATCAATAGATTTTAATTGAGTTAAAAGGCCTAAGGCCTGAAACAGTATGTAAGAAACCACCATGGAGTATTCGCTATTTGTAAGAGATGTCAAGGATACGTTTGTCATAATAAGAAATTTGAAGCTTCGAGATCTTCTTAGGGAAGTGTGACTCATGATGCGAGATATTCGAAAACTTTTCATGTGTAACTTAATCATCAGTTTAGTAAATTCAGGCATTCTTTGCTCGTCCTTCGTCTCTAAGTTTCCTCTTTCATTCTCTGCTTTCGAGAGTGCTACAGCGGAATAAATGCGACTTCTCAAATAAATTAATTTTAATTGTGTGCCAACCAAAACAGTTTTAATGAAACCCAAGTTTTAATTCAGTCCTAACACATGCATCTAAGTGATATGAAATCATAAGGCAATAAGCATGCAAAGGAAACCAAATAACACAATAGTCACAATATGAGGAAAAATCCCCCATAGGGGTAAAAACTTTTATTCCACTATAATTGTAAATCACAACTTATACGGTTATAATGGAATAGATTTTTGACACACGAATAGCCTCAGGTGTCGGTCGGTGTCGTCACTAGTAAGTCCACACGCAACGAACCCACAAGAACACGCATTTTATCTTTAATAAAGATCCACACGCAGTGAACCTCAATGACCACAGTCTTCAACAATGAATCCACACGAAGCGAATCCACATGGACACGCAATCCAAATATCGGTGTAGGTTATCCTTCGTACAAGAGTAAAATTCAACAAAATTGTATCTTGGGTTCCAAAATAATTAAGTAAGGATTGGGATGTTTTGTGAATTGAAAAATAAGGTTTTAAACCCTAAAGTTGAAGAAGACGAAGTGTTCTGTTATTAGCAGATTACTGATAACGAAAATTGTCAAGTCTCCTTCTTTAAAATGGAATGATTTAACGCGCTTTATATACAAAATTTGAGTCGGCATGTCGTTCGAACGAGATCCCATTTCGTTCGAACGAGATCTGATGTTGTTCGAACAACCTATCAAACGAGATTTTAGGCCATGATTATAGATACTTTTGACACGAACGCGTGGCCGCCAGTTTCATATTTTTTTATTTTTTTTGAATTAGTTATGATATTTCTACGGAAAGGTGTCCGAGAACAAAATCTTTAGATAGTATGAATTCAAAAAAACTTAATATAAACTTTTAAACATCCCAAACACTTTTAAATGAAACGTAAAGGGACGCACATACGTTCTCATAAAAATTCATCTTGCAGAGGTTTGATTGTTGAAGAAGCTTGATATTAGGATCCGTCTCGATGATTGAATGAACTTGAATAATTCTACGACTGTTGTAGTTGTATACGACATACTCATTGTGAATGGACAATGTAAAATATTGTCCTTACAGCTTCAAAAAATCAAAGCTTTTCGTCTTTAGTACTTTTTCAACGCTTTGCCACTAATTGTAAGTTTAAGTCTTCATCTTCTCAGTTATTCTTTTTTGAATTAGCTTGTTACTGTAGCTAGGGTTTCTCTTCTTCTAGAATATTAATGTAGATTCTTGATAGCAAGTTCAATTTTGAGTTTAGAACATGTAATAATATTCCTGACTGGGTAGATATTGAATGTATTCCAATCCCTCGAAATGTTAGTACCATGGATGACGGCCACTGGATTGATACCTTATTGATTTCACAAGGCGGTTTGATATTCCCCCCCCAATCACCTATTTTTCACCTCTTCAAATATTTCGATATCATTCCTATTTAATGTACTCCAAACGTTTGGAAAATGATTAATAGGGTACATAGGATGAATGAATTATATGGTACAAACTTAGGGCTTGCTGAAATTTGTTACTGCTATGTGTTCTCACGTAAAAAAGATGGATTTTTATATTTAAAGGCTGGTAGAGCAGCTAGGGTTCTAGTTGTAAAATTACCCGACTCTCATAAATATTACTAGAGTGAAGGCTTTATTTTTAGGAATTGATAATATCCTCCCCAATCAGAGTGCATAAGGTACAGGGGCCTCATATCCCTACCTTTGTAACACTGTCTTTTTCTTTTCCTCTTTGTGCTTTCTATGACATTTTTTCTGGTTATACTATAGCTAAGGCCATGAACAAAGAACCTACTTGTCATGAACTCAAAGTTATTGATCTTCTAAAATCTTGGAAGATTATGGCCACTCTTTGAAATGACGTGCATCCCCAGTCTGTTGCCTATTTTCTCGAGTATAAGAACACCACCTCTAATTTCATCTCCAGGCTAGTAGATTCCATCCCTAAGTTAGATGTTCTAGAGGAGGAGGTTGATGGCCCTTATGAACCCATTATGTTAAAAGAAGAAGGGGAAGAAGAGAGCGAAGAGGAGGAAGATGAAGAAGGTGGAGAGGAAGACAATAAAGAGGAAACTAGTAAAGAAGGAGAAGAAGAAGAGGAGGAGGGAATATCACCTCCAAAAGGAGGTGTTTGATCAACTATGATGATGATGACGATCTATTATCTGATCACATGAAGTCTTTGAAGAGGAAGGAATGAGACTCCCCCAATATAGGTGAAGCAGAGAAGAAGAAGGGAGAAGAAGAAGAAGAGAAGAGAAAAGAGAGAGAGAGAAAAAGAGAGAGTAGGAAAAAAAATAGAGAAGAAGAGAGGAGGACACAGGCCTTGAAGACCTCTGTTGTGACTTCTTCTATTGTTATTGCTAAGGGGAAGAGTATGGATAATTCTCCCTATTTTTCCCCTATACTGTTAGAGGGGGTTGTCATCACTATCGATCATGAGCGGTCATTAAAGATGGGTGCCGATTAGTTAGACCTAAAATTAACTCAAGGGCTTGCATTGATACGCCACCTTATCTGTGTAATTCTTTAATTCTTTTTCTTGAATCTCAGTAAATTGACTTGCATTTCCTTTCTTTTTGCAGTTTATTTCTGATTTTACCACGTTGCTTCATGGTTAAGCTGACCAGTTGAGAGAGTATGCTGAGCAGGAAGAGTCCCTGAAGAGCTTCGAAGAGGCCCTGGACAATACTAAGGTCACTTTTGATCAAGGTAAACAGAAGGCCTTGGACGCCCTAAAGGAAAAATTAAAAAAAGAGTTAGCTGACCTGTAGGAAGCTTATAGCAAAGTAATTGCTAATAAGTTAAAGGTGGCTGAGGCCAACAAGGAGATGATCACCAAGGTTGAAAAATTAGAGGGATAGGATGCATTCATCTGGGATATCGTGCACAATGAAGGCTGGGAGGCAGCGTATGATGATGTTGAATGCCAGATTACCGATGTTCAGTAGTTGGGCTTTAAGAAGAGCTGGGACCAAGCTTTGGTCGCAGCTGAAGTTTTAGCTGACTCCCCTCTATTTTCCTAACACAAGCTAGGTCCAAACCCGATGGATATTGGGGAGACTTTGATTGACCAGCCTTCGATTTAAGTTAGGATAGAACCTGCTGTCTTACTGTTCAAGACCTTTTAGCTGACCAAGTTATCGACGATCTTGGTGCGATCATGGTTGTTGGAAATCAAGTTGCTCCAACTGTTAATACGGGGAAAGGGCCAACATCTTCTGAGTAGGCATGGACCTTTCCCCCTAGTTTCAGGTTTCCATTTTTTTGTTCTTCTTTTATTATTGTCATATTTTATAATTTTTAGAATTGTACTCGATATATTCCCCCATTCATGTTTAAATAAAAAATAAACTTTTTCTTATTGATCTTGTATTGATACTGATGTTCATTGAATCTATTTCTTGTTTCATTGATTGTAGCCCATTGATCTAGATGAGTATATACCTGTAAATTGTCCATTGAACAAATTCTTGGGCCGAATGTCGACCTAAAGGTTTGCAGGACCTTTGAGAAGATTTGCAAATCCCCGAGGGCAAGAAACTAGTAGTACAAAGACCAATTCGAATTAGTTGCTAGGCTGAGTGACAATCTCCAAGAGATGAAATATGTTGGGGCCTCAGTCTAAAATGAGGTAAATGAGTTGAAGGATAAACTTCTAGTTTCTAGTGAGAAAAATTAAGTGATCGAGCTGATCCAGAAGGAGAACGACGATCTGAAGAAAGAAATTGCTTGGCTAAAGTAGAATGCTCCATCAAGGTCCTCCTTGGTGCTGTGACCCAAGCTTTGAAGGGTGGTTGCTCGAGCTGAGACCCAAGCTTTATAAAGGGAGGTCACTGAGCTCAAAGGGGATGTTCGACGGGCATATGTGATTACTGTCGGACTTCAAAAGGATGTGATGAGACTGAGGCAGTTGTTTCAAAGGGGTCCTCGATCGATCAGGGTAGATGGTTATGACTAGGGTTGGACTGATGCTCCAATGAGGCTGAAGGAGGCAGAGGACTTTGCCTTTTCTCGGGGTGGCTCGATGCCTTTAGGAACAGAAAATGCTTAAGGATTCTCCCTTATGGTATAAATATTAGATCAATTTCCCAGCCTATCGCTATAATTCCTTTTTAAGGGAAGACCGGTGGATCCCAATAGACGCTATTCCTGCTCAGCTTCTGGAACATCTCCTAGAAGGTGCAGGAGAAGATCTTTTGCCTACCTAGATGATGGCCGAAGAGAGCGTGTTGTAGACTACCTTGCTCTCCATCCTGGGCCATTGTAAATCTTTCATATATTTTGGTTTTGATATAAATGTAACTTTCCATTTGGGCCAAAGAAAAAGTGTTATTTACTTTTTTTCCCAATGCTTTAGGACTATGCTGACTAAACATTCATATTGGTTTACTGTGTAAAACTTAACCAAACATCTCTTCATTTATGATTTTATCATTTTGAGCTTCTTAACTGACTAAATGGTATTGAAAGATAGTGTTGGTTATATATTATTTTGTGTTTAGACATTCTCCTATTCCAACATGCCTTAGCTACGTCGTTCCATCTATTTTACCTTTTAGGTCGTGTCGTCACACTTCTTTAGGACGAAGTAAGATGATGGTGAGAATGCATTTAACAGCTGGGCTATCCACCTGAAAAGGTTTTTTGCGACCAACATAAGTTGGCTTTGTTGCCTAAGGATCCCCTATAGGGCTTTTGAGGTTTCCGAGGGAACCTGTGAGGTCTCTTATGTTTACAACAAGAACCTGAGGGATGTAATAATTGAAATGAATCTACTGACTCACTATAATTGCTATGAACCTTGCTAGACATGTTAAGTTTTTTTATTTGAAAACAAGCTGAACAACTGGTCGTAATCTTAGAAGTTTAGCTATGCATGATTGAGATATCGCTTGGAAAGGGTGCGTATTAATGAGATATTACTGATAATAGTTAAGCAGCGAATGTAAAAATATGAAATTAAAGGGGCCAATTCGGCCTTTATTCATTGAATACTATATGAGCAACATAATATTTAGAAATAAAAATTTGTGTAAACTAAATGCGCTAGTAAAAATAAAGAAGATTCAAAAGTAAAACTTCTTGAGATTGGTTGCGTTCCATGCTCTTTGTATCTCTCTGCCCTCAGCATTTCCAAGTGATATGCTCCTCGAAGATCATCTATGATTACTCTGAAGGGTCCTTCCCAATTCGGTCCTATGTTTCCATCTGATGGTTTTACAACACTACCGAGGACTGTCCTTAGGACATAATCCCCCATTAGAAACTTCCTCGGGTTAACCCTCTTATTATACTTCTTGGCTACTTACTGTTAGTAAGAAGCCAACATGATCAATTGTAAGGACACAAATTTCCAATTGAGTCCTTTGTAGTTTTGGCTCAATTCCGGACAAAAATGTTTGTGTCATAGGATAGAGTTTTTGATCATCCTTCTAGCCTATGACATTCTAAAGTTGAAGACATAGGGGCCAAGTTTATAAAGCTTCATCAAATGCCGGTTTAGTGTGGCTCATTTCTACGTCATTAACAATGTTTCAATGCTCCTAAGGTATGAATGCATTTGATATATATATATATATATAGGAGCTTGGAAATTAATTGGGTATAATTTATAATTTTTATAAATTAATTTTAACGACTTTGTTTTTCTCAATTTTTTTTAGAACTTTCCATAAAAGTTTTGGGCTTAAAATTAATATTTCATTTTCTGGAATGTCGTTTGATAAACACTGGAATCTCGTTCGAACGAGATTGCCAGGTCGTTTGAACGAACTGACATCTTGTTCGAACTAGATGCCATGTTGCTCGAACGAGAATTTTGACGAATTTCTTTTTTCCATTCTGGAACTTCGTTAGTAAATCTGTTCGAACGAAATATCGTTCGAACGAGTTTTGCCGGGAAAATTTTTTGGGCAGTTTTTGGCAGTTTTTCCGACCTTTTCCACTACTTTTCCCCACTATCTTTTGCTAGATTTTATAATGTGCGGGAACCAACTTTTAGTGTTAACTTTTTCACCATTCTACATCTCCTAGAGAGAGTTTTGAGAGCTCATCTTTCCTAAGAAAAAGTTCAAGTTTAAGTGTTCATTTTTTTCAAGAAAAATCCTAAAAACACTTTGTTTACACCCAATTGTGTTTGTTTATCCAAGCTTCCATATATATATATATATATACATTGGTTGGAGTTTGGCACCGTTTTTTCATCTCTACCGTTTTGAAGAGACGTTTGGGTTTGCTTATACATCCCACAAAGAAGAAGATGTTTGCGTTGACTTACTCACTTGGAGAAAGGCTCCTAGTTTGGGTGACGGTGACCATATAAAGTTCGATCGGTGGATTCCGAGACCGCGGTGGATCTCCGTGGTCATTCTCTAGGCAGAGGTTGATACAAGAAGACGCGTCGGGGCTTGAGAGGGATCAAGTTGAGTGTTGTAAGTCATCTTTCTTGTATTTATAAATTCCCTACTTAGTGGATTTGAAGCTAGGGCCGTCCGAGGATTTTTTCCGTTGTGGGGTTTTCCTCGTACATCGCGGCGTAGTGGTTTCATTGTTTATTTTATCTTGTGCAAACTCACCTAGAAAGCATGCTTAGGTAATTCAATATAAAATTTAGTTTTAATCACTACATGTTTAATTTGGTGCTAAATTAAATATTGGGTAATGCTTAGTTAATTTAATTCAAGTCCTTACTTTAATTTGTTAAAATTTGGTTTGGCCTAATTTGGTAAAATTGACAAATATGACTTGGGCAAATTTCTAGGACTTGGGTTAATTAACTTGGTTTAAGTGAAATCAACATTAGTGTGTCTGTTTTAATTTTATTTCACTTAGTTTAATTTTAATTTGAAGTAAATTAAAATTGTGTTTTTGTGAACCATCTACGCTTTTGCATTTAAAAAGGAAATTATTATCTTTGTGAAGTATAAAAAGAATTTTGATTTAAAAATTGGGGGCCTTCGGGACTTCTCTAATTGCTATCAGAGCCAAAGCGATAAATTACTTCATTAAGATCCTTTAAATATTTTTGGCTAAAATGGAATTTTCCCCATTTTCTAAATTTCCTATTTTTTATGGTTCTAATTACGCGTACTGGAAAGCGCGTATGAAATTGGCACTAAAATATATCGACGAGAGGGTTTGGTTATCTGTAGTTAACGGGTGGTCTCCACCAACTCATTTAGTAGATAATGAACGTATTCCCAAATCGGGCGATAGATGGAGTGAGAATGAGTTTAAACTTTCAAATTTTAATTCCCGTGGTTTAAACGCCTTGTTTAGCGCTATCACACCAGATGAATTCCGTCGCATTATGACGTGTGAGACTGCTAAAGAAGCATGGGATATTTTATAACTCACTCATGAAGGTACTAGTGTCGTTAAAGCTTCGAAACTCCAAAACCTCACCACTCAACTTGAAACTATCAAAATGAACGAAAAAGAGACTTTTGATGAATTTTATGCTAGACTTTCCGACATTGTTAATTCATCTTTTAACTTGGGAGAGAAAATACCCGACAACCAAGTAGTAAAGAAAATTTTAAGGTCTCTACCCGATTGATTTATTCCAAAAGTGAGCGTTTTAAATTTTTTACCAACTTTAGCCTCTACGAAATTATAAGAGATTGTAGATGATTTATAAACCTATGAACTGGACATGTTTCCCTCTAAAACTGAAAAGAAAATAGAAAAGGGCGTTGCCTTGAAAGCCTGAAAAGAGGAAAAACAGGTAGTAGAGTGTGAAAGTGATAGTGACTCGGAAGATATGGCCTTGTTTGCTAAGAAATTTCGAAAGTTTCTTAAAATTAACAAAGATAAATTTAAAAATGACTTTAATAAATTTGAAACTTCTAAGCATGACAAAGCCGAGAGTATCCTTAAAACTCCTAGAGAAAATTTAAATAGGGACGAGTCGGATAAATATTTTGGTTGTGAAGGGTATGGACATAGGGCTTTTGAGTGCCCCACTAAACTAAGGAGAGAATGTAAGAAACCAATTTCTTTTAATGCAACCCTTAGTGATAGTGATAATGAAGAGGGACCCGATTTCCCTACTAAGCCCAACTTAGTGACTTTTATGGATAGTCATGTGAGTGATAGTGATCATTCCTCTATTGATGAGATTTCAACACATGACACTTCCAAGGTCATAGTTTATGATTACCTTATTTTTTATGGTAGTGAGAGTGGAGAAGAAATAAAGAGTGAAAATGAAGAAGAGGTTAATGCGAGTGAACTTCAAAATGCTTTTCAAGAATTATATGAAGAATCAATTAAATTAAAAAGAGCTCATTTAAAGTTAGAAGCTAGTTTGAAGGAACGTGTCAAGGTCGTTGATAATAGTGTGTTGGTCGAAGACCTTAGGACACGAGAGCGATCTCTTAGAGAGAAGCTAGAATATGTAGAAGGCGAGAGAGATAGCCTTAGAGGTTTAATGGAATCCTTGAAAAAGGAGCTTCTCGAGTTTGAAGAGAGAAATGTGTTATTAGAGTCTAACATTCTAGAATTAGAAAATAAATTAAAAGACTCTTGTAATGTCAAATTTGATTTGGAGTGTCGTTCGAAAAAATTAGATAAAATATTAGGAACGGTCCAAATTAAAAATGACACTTGTGGTTTAGGCTTCGATACTTGTAATGAATCAACTCACAAAGCCAAAATCAACTTTTTAGGAGAATCGCCTAGGAAAGCCTTTAGAGATCACCCCTTAGGTAAATCTTTTCGACATGTTTTTACTTGTGCACATTGTGGTCGAAAAGGTCATCTTAAGAAATATTATTTTGATCTTAAAAGATTTTCTAGAAAATCCCAAAGTAAGGCAACCAAGGTAGCCAAGATTCCTACACCCCGAGATAGTCACTCATCATTAGTTTGGGCTAGGATATCCGACTTGGTATCTTTACAAGATAGGGTATTTGATTCTCATTTACTTTCACATGCTTCCTCCCTTGCAAAATCTAAAGGTTGAATGTGTTAGTTTTATTTGCATATTTTAGGGTTTGTACTTCATGCGAAATGTATGATTGTTTTATCATTTTCTAGTCTATGCTCCATGCTTAATCACATGCTAGAATAATGATTTTTGTTCATCTTTTGTATTATATTTTTTTTTCATTTTTGTTTCCATTAAATGAAAAATACAAAAAGATTTATGTTTATCATTTGGATTTTTATCTCTTGGTAATTTAAGCTTAATGAAAAATTCAAATGATTTTTGTTTGTCTTTTGAGTATATATTTATATTTTTGGTTAAAAATGTCAAAAACTCAAAAAGATTTTTATTTTTTGTGTACTTTAGTTTGACACACTTTATGTGGCATACACTTGTATTAGAATCCCATCTTTTATACTCCCATGTGGCTAGAACTTTTGGTTTAGATTGTCAATCCTTATTATGTTCTTTACCATGCGTACATGGAGTAGTTGGATTTTGTATTGCTTAAATGGATTCTATTTTTATATGCCTCTTTTCACACATGCACGAGCTCATTTGAAATTTTAACTTCATATGTATATTTGAGTTTTGTGAGGTTTTCTCCTACCAATCTTGTCATCTACATATTTGTGACCTAGGAGGACTAGTGCATGTCAAAATCCGTTGGACATGAGATTTATGTGAAAAATAAAACATGATAAATATAAATGTGCACGGGAAAGGGCTCCGAAAGGATTTTTATCCTTTGCGAATAGTAAGCCACCGTTTTATTTGGACCTAAAAGAAATACGTGGTCCAAAGGCCTAAAAGAAAACATGGCATTAAAAAGAAAAATATTTGCCAAGACCTATGTTTTATTGATATATTCATTCAAAAGAATAATATATACGCTTATTGAGGGATTTTGGATGGTATATCAACGGTTTGCACAATGTCCGTTTATCCTAGTTGCGCTTTCAATGTCGTGACTCTATTGGTTTGTAGAATCATGAACATGCTAGGCTTGTATGCATTGTGTATGTTTGTTCATTGAGTTCAATTTATATTGTTACATGAGGTTATATTCAAATGTGATGAAGTTTGCAATCAATTGAGAACTTCGTGAACATGTTTAAGTGATTGGGTTTAAATTTAATTGTTACTAGTTCACACCTCAACACTTTCGTTTCCATATGACACATTTTTGCCATACGAGTGTGAAAAGCTTATCTTATTTTGTGTCATTTGTGTGTTTATATCTATATATGTGTACTTGAGTCTATTTGGTATATATTATGTATACATATATATGATATTTTTGTTTAGTCTTTGCCTTTCTTTCTAGTCCATATATGCTTTAATTCATAATTGGTATCCATCTTGTTGCATTCTTTGTTGATATCACATGCTTAATACTTATGTATCATATTGGTATTTGTTTCTTGCATCTTAGTTGGTATCCATTAGTATTTATTGGATTAGTTATGTCTTTTGTTGCCCATATGCTTTAATGTTCTCATCACTTTTGCACATTTGCATGTTTAGCTTGTTATCCCATTTTATTTATCCCTAGTTTAGTTTAAGGGTAAATGCTTTAATTGGGGGAGAAAAGTTAATGTTTTTAGTTCTTTAGCCTTTGTCTATTCCTGAACAAAAAGGGGCAGAATGATAGGGGGAGAAATGGTATCTAATCCTATTGTAATGGGGTAGATTTATCTTAGGGGGAGACGTCTTTCTAAGTTGATCACTTGTTTGATAAAGGGGAGAATTAATTAAGGGGGGGGGGGGGGGGTAATTATTTTAATTGCATTTAATATTTTGATATTCCCTATGCATTTGTTAGTTTGCTTAAGTGTGCAGGAATTCTTCTAAATGGCAACGTTCATCACCGGGAAAAGATTTTGATCCTTTGGGTTGTTTGAGTCAAGGATTGTTTTTTTTTATTTTGGGTGGGACTTTTTGTCAGTCCAGTAGAGCCTGACGACCCTTTAGAATTTTTGTTGGTTTTTGTCCCGGAATAGCCAAAGGGGGAGATTTGTAAGGACATAAATTTTCAGTTGAGTCCTTTGTAGTTTTGGCTCAATTTCGGACAAAATTTTTTGTGTCATAGGAGAAAGTTTTTGATTATCCTTCAAGCCGATGACATTCTAAAGTTGAAGACGTAGCAGCCAAGTTTATAAAGCTTCATCAAATGCCGGTTTAGTGTGCCTTATTTCTACGTCATCAACAATGTTCCAATGCTCCAAAGGTATGAATGCATTTGATATATATATATATATATATATAGGAGCTTGGAAATTAATTAGGTGTAATTTATAATTTTTATAAATTAATTTTAACAACTTTGTTTTACTCAGAAAAATATTTTTTAGAACTTTCCATAAAAGTTTTGGGCTTAAAATTAATATTTCATTTTCTCGAATGTCGTTTGATAGACACTGGAATCTCGTTCGAATGATATTGCCAGGTCGTTTGAACGAACTGCCAAGTCGTTCGAACGAGATTTCTGACGAATTTCTTTTTTCCATTATGGAACTTCGTTAGTAAATCCGTTCGAATGAAAAGTCGTTCGAACGAGATTTCCTAGCAAACAAGGACATATCTTTCGAGTCACTATCACTTTCACACTCTACTACTTGTTTTTCCTGTTTTCGAGCTTTTAAGGCAATGCCCTTTTCTATATTCTTTTCAGTTTTAGAGGAAAACATGTCCAGTTCATAGGTTTGTAAATTACCTACAAGCTCTTCTAATTTTGTAGAGGCTAAAGTTGGTAAAGAATTTAAAACGGTCATTCTTGGAATAAATCTATCGGGTAGAGACCTTAAAATTTTATTTACTACTCAGTTGTCGGGTATTTTCTCTCGCAAGTTAAAAGATGAATTAACAATGTCGTAAAGTCTAGCATAAAATTCATCAAAAGTCTTGAGATTGCCAAGTCGTTCGAACGAGATTTCTGACGAATTTCTTTTTTCCATTCTGGAACTTCATTAGTAAATTTGTTCGAACAAAAAGTCGTTCGAACGAGTTTTCGCAGGCAAAATTTTTGGGCAGTTTTTGGCAGTTTTCCCACTACTTTTCCCCACTATCTTTTGCGAGATTTTATAATGTGCGGGAACCAACTTTTAGAGTTAACTTTTTCACCATTCTACATCTCCTAGAGAGAGTTTTGAAAGCTCATCTTTCCTAAGAAAGAGTTCAAGTTTAAGTGTTCATTTTTTCAAGAAAAATCCTAAAAACACTTTGTTTACACCCAATTGTGTTTGTTTATCCAAGCTTCCATATATATATATATACATTGCTTGGAGTTTGGCACCAATTTTTCATCTCTACCGTTTTGAAGAGACGTTTGGGTTTGCTTCTACATCCCACAAAGAAGAAGATGTTTGCGTTGACTTATCCACTTGGAGAAAGGCTCCTAGTTTGGGTGACGGTGACCATATAAAGTCCGATCGGTGGATTTCGAGACCGCGGTGGAGCTCCGTGGTCATTTACTAGGAAGAGGTTGATACAAGAAGACGCGTCGGGGCTTGAGAGGGATCGAGTCGAGTGTTGTAAGTCATCTTGCTTGTATTTGTAAATTCCGTACTTAGTGAATTTGAGGCTAGGGCCGTCTGAGGGTTTTTTTCGATGTGGATTTTTTCTCGTACATCGCGGCATAGTGGTTTTATTGTTTATTTTATCTTGTGCAAAATCACCTAGAAAGCATGCTTAGGTAATTCAGGATAAAATTTGGTTTTAATCACTACATGTTTAATTTGGTGCTAAATTAAATATTGGGTAATGCTTAGTTAATTTAATTCAAGTCCTTACTTTAATTTGTTAAAATTTGGTTTGGCTTAATTTGGTAAAATTGACAAATATAACTTAGGCAAATTTCTAGGACTTGGGTTAATTAACTTGGTTTAAGTGAAATCAACATTAGTGTGTGTGTTTTAATTTTATTTCACTTAGTTTAATTTTAATTTGAAGTAAACTAAAATTTTGTGTTTTTGTGAACCATCTACGCTTCCGCATCTAAAAAGGAAGTTATTATCTTTGTGAAGTATAAAAAGAATTTTGATTTAAAAATTGGGGGCCTTCAGAACTTCTCATCAAAGCCAACTCTCATCACTCATCTTCTAGGTCAAGCTCAGTGCGTAGTGATTCATTGTTGAGGCCTTGGTCGACCAGAGTGGTTCTCATAGTAGAGATACTTCTAGTGGGATGACAATCTTCATTCCATAAGCGAGTGCGAAGGCTGTTTCCTCAGTCAATTTCCTGGATACGGCACGATATGCCCATAGAACATGAGGGAGCTCATCCACCCAGGCACCTTTGTCTCTTTCCAATCACTTTTTTAGTCCATCGATCATAGTTTTGTTGGAAGCCTCTGCTTGCCCATTGCTTTAGGGATACGCCATAGAATTGAAGTGGTGCTTGATGTCGTGCTCATCACAAAAATCTTGAAAGAAACTACTTTCAAATTGTATACCGTTATCAGTGATGATAGCCCTTAGTATCCCAAAGAGAGTTATGATGTTCCTCCATATAAACCTTATCATATCAGAATCTCAAATTTTTTCCAGTGGTTCTGCCTCTACCCATTTGGTGAAGTAATCTATACTGACCAGCAAATACATGCTATTTCCAAGTGTGGTAGGTAGTGGTCCCATAATATTTAAACCCCATTGAGCGAAAGGCCATGGGATGGTGAGGGATTTCAGGTCGTTGGCAGGCTGGTGAACCATATTGAGTACTTCTGATACTTTTCGCATTTTCGAACATAAGCACATGCGTCCTTCTGTATGTGAGGCCACAAATATCCTTCCTTGATAGCGCAAAAGGCCAATGATCTTCCATCTGTGTGACTCCCACAAATGCCCCAATGGATCTCACAAAGTACTTGTTCGGTATCTTTATGGGTGGATGCACTGTAGGTAAGGTCCTGTAAATAATTTTTTGTAAAGTTTCCCTTTAGGATTGAGGTAAAAATGAGCAGTCTTGGCCCTAGCCTGATGGGTTGACCTTCTGTCGTCTGGAAATATGTCACCCTGTTGATAGTTGATGATGGGATCCATCCAACTTGGGGCCTTATCTGTGAGGAGAATACTAGGTTGCACGAAGCGTCAACGTGACTGTTTAGTCCTCGAAGGAACTGTTGAATTTCCACCTTTTAAAGTTTTCCATTAGACCTCTTTCTATGACGAGGTATGCTGCCATTCGATCATCTTTGGCGTTGAATTCCCCGCTCACCTGCTTGGAGACCAGTTTAGAATCACTGAATACATAGAAGCGATTTGCCCCCAGTAATTTGGCTTTTCATAAATCGGCGATCAGTGCTTCCTACTCAACTTCGTTATTGGATGCCTCAAATCCCAATCTAACTCCTTGCTCAACTACAGTGTCTTCGGGGGTTATGAGAATAATCCCTACTCTCTTCCCTTTGGAATTGGAGGCTCCATCAACATATAAGGTCCGGTCTTTGGATTGTGCTTCCTGTGTCATCGACTGTTCATTATTTCGTTGGTCTACTGGATAATCTCCTGTGAACTCAATAATGAAATTTGTTAAGACCTAATCCTTGATCGTTGTTCTATGCTGGAAGTGGATATCAAATATCTCGAGTTCGACCAACCACTTTAAGAGTTGTCCAAAGAGGTTGGCTTTCCGTAGAATAGCCTTGAGTGGGTAAGAAGTGATTACGATAACTATACCAAATCTGCCGAATTATCACGATCATTGACCTTGACAAGTTGGACTTGTCAAGGTCAATGACGGTGACAATTCTGGGGGTGATAACTTTTGTTGTCACGGACTTGTCACGGTCATTGACCGTGATAAGTTCATTAGAATTGTCACGGTCATGTCACGGTCTATGACCTTGATAAGTTTTATCACGATCATAAACCATGAAAAACCCTTGACTTTTAATAAAAAATTGTCACGGTCATTGACCGTGATAAGTTTTATTTGTCACGGACTTGTCACGGTCAAGGACCGTGACAATTCTGGGTAGAATTGAAAAAAAAATCTGCTGGGCAGTATGGCCACTGCCACTACCCAGTAGTATATTTGTACCTGTTATAGCAACGTTGTACCTGTTCGAACATCATATATCCAAATAAAATAGAGATAATGCAAATATACATTCAAAATAATATGCATCACGATATAATCCAAATATAATTCAAATGTAACAATTTAAAACAATTCAATTCAAATAATGTCACTACATCTCTAGGGTAAGGTTAGCTCTGAGGAGGTGAGTAGTCCACATGATATACTAATTGACACACCCAACAATATACATCGTGCCGCATTATTTACGTAACCACAAGGGGGAGTTCTCCTTCCTGGGTATCACATGCGTGACGAGCACCTTGGACTCGATGTCTTGAAGCGAACATCTATGAACTGGTATACCCTGGACGGTATTCGGGTCCCTCAACCCCCACCCTATCCGTTGGCCATCAAATATGTCCAGTAAAAACACGCTCAGCCAACCAAGTGTCGACATCGATTGGTCAAAGGGAGCCAAATAGGGGAGTGGATCATCAAAGTCCGTACGTGTCGGCGATGAAGTAGCGAGGTCCACATCCTCGTCATCCCTCACCTCGTCCTCCTGCACCTCCTCCTCCACCACCTTCTCCTTCACTTTACCCTTACAGTTTTCGTCCAACGAACGCTTCATGAATGAGAACATATCTTGGATCGTCGCCTCCAAACGGGACAGCTTCGCGTCATGCGAGTCTACCGTTTGAGCCAACCCAGTGTCGCTCGTCTCCAATCCGATGATCCTAGATTTGGACCCCCGCGAGCTCACCCCCCTTGTCCTCTCCTTGGGATCAGCGCCAAACACTTGGCTGAGTGCGTCTGTGGACAAAGATGCCTTGTCGGCATCAGACTGTGACTCATGCACTTCCTTAAGCTTTGCCTGAAACGACAAAAAAACCATGATTAGTAAAATAAAAAAAATTATAACGTAATTAACAAAAAGTAAACTGTTTGATTACTTATAATCGTGGCCGCGATGCTCGGGTACACCTCCTTATCCCTCCCCTTCTTCGTCCGAATAGCCACATAAGTATCGAGCCTATGTGGCCTACCCCCAGGGCCACTCCCTGTCCCCTGAAATGAAATAAAGGAAAATTAGTATCGGCCCCGCAAAGTAAAATAATGCAAAATAATATATTTCTGTAGTTATAGAAAAGTTAAATCTTACCATCATCCTATGCTCCACCTTGGCGTAAGACGGACGGCCGGAGTAGTGCACGTCCTTCTTTGTTTCTCGATTTTCCCTCCCCGATTGGCGAGATGCCAATTATCTCTCCCCGATCTCATTGTCAATGAACTTTTACCATTGTGCCAATGAGATCGTCTCCTTCGGCGGGACGGATTCACTCATTCGGATAACGGACTCTCGGGTCTTTCCAAAGTATCGGGTCCGCATATTTTTCTTCCACGTCTTGTGTTGCTCCCTCAACTGCTCCAAGATGGAATCACGTAACTTTGGATCCAGGCTAAATTGTTCCTGTCCAACAAATATAATGTTAGTTGCGAATAAATATAAATATAAATATAAAATTAAATTGAAATCGAAATCGAAATCGAAATCGAAATCGAAATCGAAATTGAAATATTCATATAAATATAAATACATTACCTGTAGTGCCACCCAAATAGCTACGTTGAGCTCATTAGCACCTCCCTCCAACTAGTGTACCCCGGGTCGATGATCGTCTTTACCAGCTTGAGGGATCTCGCTAATAGCCCCGTTTTGTTCTCGATGGTCATCCCCAATTTGCCATATTTGGGGAGCCTTGGGGCCGAGGAGTCCTCGTCGTCTCCGCTACCACCGAGCCCAGACGACATCATCATAATGAGCATCATCATCCTCACCTTAATACCTGAAGGTGACATTTTCTGTAAAAAAAATGTTGTTATTAGTACAAATGAAAATGAATTAGAAGAAGACAAGCAAATATGTACAATTACTACAAATCCAAATGAATTGTCATTAGTACAAATCATAATATGCACAATTACTAAAAATCCGAAACACCCACACCCCCACCCCTACTGCCCACAAACACGCACACTACACAAGAGTGAAAATGATAATGTGCAAATAAATTAAAAGCATTAAAAATGGATTGATAAAGTACAAATTGGAATATTTATTATAAATTTAAAAATTGTTTCAAATTAGGGTTATCATAAAAAATAGATTGATATTCGGTAGGAGCAGCCAAGTCATCCACACTACTATTTAGACGCTTTGGCGCGTGTAGGACAATTGACCACGGCTCGTTATTGATATACTTCAAGTAAAACACTTGGTTAACCTTTTGAAATGCATAAACAAACGGTTCATCGCTCACGTGGTCGTTGCTCTTCAACTTGGACAAGTCAACCATGATCAAATTGGTGACAGGATCAACTTTACAAGCATTTTTATCCTCAACTCTTACCCAGTAACAGTAAAATACAACCTCTTTTGAGCTTATATAATCCAATTCAAATATATTTTGAATTACACTATAGTAAGTCATTTAAGCTTCAACAAGATTTTTATCTTTCGCGCTCGCTCGAAAGAAAGTAAGAGCCTTGTATGAAATGCCCTAGTTCTGTACATTTGTACTTTTCTCATACACTTTTGTACCGAATACGTAATCGTTCAATCGATAATTTTTGTATTCTTATGCCACAAACAAGGGTCTTGTGGCTAGACGAGTAAGCGTTGATGTCGCATCACCCGTCTTTAAGAGCTGAGAATATAGATAAATTAATTAGATGGGTTGTAAAGTTTGAGTGTAATGTAACGTTATATAACGGTCATTTTCATTTTAATTACCTCTTGTGACAACCACAACTTAAATTCACTGTCTGATTGTACCATTATTTTTCGTCTGTTATTGTTCTCATAGGCTTCATATTATCTGCATATTACAAAATTAATCATGTATTAAATAATCTAAAATATTTTAAAATAACGTTAAACATTGAAATAATTTAAACTTACTTTTTCCATTCCTCAACATCTTTATGTGTGTCAAATAGATAACGAGCTACTTATTCATGTTGCAAACTCATTAATTTCACTCATTTTCCCATCACATGACCACCATCATTGACGAACTCGTCAGTGTCATAAACGCTGGTCGAGTCAGGCATATATTCCCGAGTATATATTGATGACTCCACGGTGATGTATTCCTCTCCAATTGATCCTGCAATGTATCGCGTATTCTTGACGTAATCTTTTAAAACTTTTTTCAATCTTTCAAACGGATACATCTATCGATATCTAACTGGACCACAAAGAAGTGCCTCGTCGCATAGGTGTACCAACAAGTGAACACTTATGTCAAAGAATGCTGGGGGAAAGTACTTATCCAACACACAAATCGCTTCAGCCACCGTCAATTTTGCGGCCACTATGTGTTCTCGATTGACTACCTTCTCACACAAGAGTGAGAAGGTAATACTAATTTGCATAATAGCCCTTCACAAATCCTTGTGCTTGGAGAAACAGTGCTTCAACAATAGAGGAATCAATTGCATGATCACATGCCAATCGTGGGACTTACACTTATGTAAATCATGAGTAACATAATTCACAATCCTTCGCAAGTTCGACGAAAAATTAGATAGGCCCTTCAAATTATATACTGTGTCTAAAATCACCTTCCTTTCCCCCCTCGTCAAAGTAAACGCACCAGGGGGAATTATTGTCCTTCCCCTACTATCTTCTTTCAACTATAGTTGTGGCTTAAGTTTCAACGATTTAAGGTCTTTACGTGCATTTTCTCCATCCTTCGAATGACTCCCCCCAAGGCAAGTGCGCACAATATGTTCAACGAAGTTCTTCTCTGCATGCATCACATCTAATACATAGCGCACCGGGTTATTCTTCCAATAAGGCAAGTAAAATAAAATTGACCTCCTAGACCATGCCTTTCTTGTCTCAGTTTCATTCCCAGTTGGAGTCTTCTTATGCTTGACATTCTTAAATTTGGGATTCTTACTTGGCATATTAGGGCCACATTCAAAAGATTTACTTTCAATTTATGAACATGAAAGTTGTCTCGACGGTAGCCTATGTTCAACCTCGCCCAATAAAAAGTTAGAACCTTTCTCAAATCTGAAACTATGAGCCGGGGGTAAAAACCTCCTATGACAATGGTATAAATTTTTTGAGCTAAATGATAGATGAAGAGATTCAGTCTCCTCTCCACAAATAGGACACCCCAAATAACCATGTACTACACAACTAGATAATGTCCCATAAGCTGGAAAATCATGAATTTCCCACATCAACATAACTTTTAGCATAACCTCTTCATTTCTAAAAGAGTCAAATGACTGCACACCATCTTCCCACAAGTCTTTTAATTCTTCTACCAAAGGATCCAGGTAGAAGTCGATGCCATCACTTGGTGCCTTTGGCCCAAGTATCAATAAAGACATCATCGAAAATTCAGGTCTCATACACTGTGAAGGAGGGAGGCTGAGTGGGGCTAGGACCACTGGCCATACACTCTGATTGGTGATTATATTTCCAAATGGATCGAAACCATCTGTTGATATAGCTAAATGAATGTTGCGCTATTCTCGAACAAAATCGGGATACTCATAATTCATCCTCCTCCAAGCTGTAGAATCAATAGGATGACGCATGAGATTACCCCTACTTCTGCCCTAGAATGCCAAGTCATTGCCTCCGCTATCCATGGTACTATGAAAAATTACTTTAATCTAGGCCCAATGGGAAAATATTTTAACACTTTTGAGGCACTTTTGAGCTTGCCTTCCTTACCAGGAGACTGGACATATCTAGGTTCATCGCATACCGGACAACGATCGAGATTTTCATACTCCTTTCGGTATAGTATGAAGTCATACACACAAGCATGAATCGATTTATACTTTATTCCCAAACCTTTTAAATAGTTCTTCATAACATGATAGCTATTTGAAAGTGTATTCTCCTTGGGTAGTAAGCCCTTCACCCATTTCAGAATTCCTATCACGCTATTGCCAGACAAATTGTACTGCGTCTTCAAACTGTGCAAACCAACCATGGCATGTAAAGTTGCTTGATCTTTCTCACAACCAGAGTATAATGGTTGGGTCGCCTTAAATTTTAAACTTTGGTAGTCATCGTCAAGGTTTATCGTGATATCTTCATGAGCATTTGAACCTTGTACATCATCAGTAACCTCATTCTCCTCTGCTTCGTAAACTCATTACGCATCATCAACTAAATCCTCTAACATATTATGATCTACTTCGTCCCCTTCTACATCTATCCGACCTTTTGAAGGTTGTTCCGGGATAAATGGAACTTTCAATTCATCGTGAAAACTCTAAAATCGATAATTATCTTGCATACCCGATCTTAACAAATGTAGTTCAACTGGTTTCAACTCAAACACCTTACCATTCTTACACCTAGAACACGGACACGGAAACTCTTCATCATTATGACATCTCTTTGCATATTTCACAAATTCATTAGCACCTCTGTGAAATACATCCCCCATTCTATTTGTCTCACCTATCCACTCTTTGTATTTCGGATATCCCATCACATCTACCACAACTAATCACCTATTAAAGGTAAGAAGCGTATATTGATGGATTAGTATAGTATGTTTATATTCTATTTATAAACGTAGATTTATAAAGGTTAGAAGCGTATATTCATGGATTAGTATAAACAAAGCTTAGATTTATAGTATGTTTCATTTAATTATGTTTCATTTATATTCGATTTTTAAATTTTAAATTCAATTTATAATAGAAATTCCTATTTCCCCCATCTCCTCAAAATGGTGAGTGGTCCTATTTCTGTAATATACTTAACATCTCATGCACATTGTTACAATTTGAGAAAAATTCAGCATCATATCCCCGTAGTTCTCCAGTACACGACGTAGATTGGCAAGTGTGAGCGTTATTTCAATTGATCAATTGAAATAACATTCACACTTGTCAATGTAGTATGTACCCCGAGAACATTAGGACACGACTGCAGAACTTCCTCCAAAAGTAACAACTTTAAGCCACTAAGAATATTATTATACAAAAATTATGCAGTCCCAAACTGTCCAAACGGGACAATTCAAGAGATCTCATTATAGGGGTAATGACTCTCGAATGGGTCTAAGGGCTATTAAATGCGTACACATAAGAACTATAAGGCCGGTATCTATGCGCACTATATGTAATTTCAAGTATGTTTCATTTAATTATCATACTATATATATATTGTTCGTTATACAAATTAATTTTAAAAAAAAGTTGAAAAATCCCACCCCCATATGGACAATAATCTAGTGGTCATGCCACTTTTAAAATTAACCAACCCAACATCGATCCACTATAATCCAACCGCAATGGCAACAACAAATGTGTATCCCTCACTCCTTCTAATTCATCTACTCAATTAATTATTTTCATCAATTAAACTAACAATTAAAGTATACAATTATTAATTTACTAATTAACAATGAGGGGCAATCCTACTTGCATATGAAAGGGGCACTAACTATTAATTTACAAAAAAAATTAACAGCCAATCAATATTAAATCAATCAATTCTTTTACAAGGGGGACTACAATATGAGGGGAAATATCTAATAAACCAATAAAAATGTAACTAAAACACACACACGCACGCACATATACACACACAACACACACACACACCGCCCTGCCCCCTTCCCCCACTGTCGTTGTCCCCCACACGCACACACACACATACACACGCACATATACACATATACACATGCACATATACACACACACACACACACACACATACATACACACACACATATACACACAAACACACACACATATATATACACACACACACGCACAAACATCCCCCTCCCCTCCCCCCAGCCCTTCCCCTCACCCCTCACGCATATATACACCACACACACGCACACATATATACACATATATATAAATAGAGGATAAATAGAGAGAGAAAACATACGAAAGTTGTAGAGAGAGAGTGTGCAGTCACTAGAAAGAGAGAGAAATGGAGGGAATGACAATCGGTGGGAAAAAAGAAAAGGGAGGGTTTTTTTACTGACATAATTGTCACGGACATGTCATGGTCATTGACCATGAAAAAAAACACATGTTTTTTATCACGGTACTGTTGGCTTTGAAGTAATGATTTAACTTCCTTGAAGCGACCACCAACGCATAAGTGAGCTTTTCCAAAGGCAGGTACTGTTGTTCAGCGTCTAGGAGTGTCTTATTGGCATAGTAAATCGGGGGTTGTCCTCTCTCTTTATCACATACTAAGGCAGAGCTCACAGCATGGTCTGATACTTCCAAGTAAAGATATAGCGGGTCTCCATCATTTTGATTACCAGTAGTGGAGGCTTGCTAAAATAAGACTTGATTTCTTCTAGAGCTTGCGAACAACCATCATCCCATATGAGCCCTTTGCCCTTTTTTAGAAGCTGGAAGAATGGTCAACAGAGTTTCGAAGACTTGGAGATGAAGCGATTGAGCTCCGCGAGCATTCTAGTAAGCTTATGAACATCTCTCAACGTCTGAGGAGGCTAGAATCTAGTGATATCATCGATCTGGTCTAGATTGGTCTCAGTTCCCCTCTTACTTACTAGATATCCTAAGAATTTTCCTGACTGGATACCGAATGAACACTTACTTGCATTAAGCTTCATCCGATACATCCTGAGGATCTCAAAGGTTGTCGCTAAAGTCATCGAACTTGTCTTTTCTCTTAACTAGCATATCTTCAATGTAAACTTCCATCGTTTCCCCTATCTGTTGGCTGAACATCCTGGTGACCAACATTTGGTAAGTTTCCCCTGCATTCTTGAGGCTAAATGGCATGACCTTATAATAGTACAACCCGTTTGAGGTTATAAAGGAGTTCTTATCTTGGTCGAGTCCAAATTATGGTATCAAGTGATAGACAGATTAGGCGTCTAGGAAGCTCATCCTCTCATGTGTCGTCGTGGCGTCCACTAAATGATTTGTTTTTGGGAGAGGGAAGCTATCCTTAGGGCATGCCCTATTGAGGTCAGTGAAATCGATACAAACCCTCTATCCAACATTGCTCTTGGGTAGTACCACTGGGTTGGATAACCATGCAGGTAACTGAACCTCCCTGATAGATCCTGCATCCAGTTACTTCCCTACTTATTTCGTCACTACCTTAGCCTTCTCGAGGGATGTTAAAAGAGCCTTTTGAGTGATCGACTTGAAGGATAGAGCAACGAGCAGGCAATGGTAGGTCACACTGGGGTCGATCCCTGGTAACTCATACGATTCCCAAATTAAAACATCAAGGCTGCTTTTGAGAAATACAACTAACTTTTTTTCTCTTAATCGACGAGAGCAACCCCGATCAGAAACGTCCTCTTGATCAAGTTATCATTGACTACAACTTCTTCCTGGCTTTCTATGTCCCTATCGACGGGGTGGACCCTAGTTTCTTCTACCCTTGGTCGACTATACCATAGTTTCTATTTAGAGAGCACATCCCCGCTTGGGAATTCCCTAACCCCTTTTTTTCTTTTTCTATCCTTAGCCTAGTTGCCACGGATTTTGATCACGCCCCGATCGATAATGCACTTTAGCTTTTGATAATGGGTGGATGGTACGACCTTCATGGCATGGAGCCACCCTTTGCCCAAAATATCATGGTACGGGGACTCAATATCCACTACTAAAATTTTAATTAACTTTGATATGTTTCCTTCCCTGACCGGTAAGATTATCTTCCCTAGCGGCATCGTGATCCTCCCTGCAAAGCCGACCATGGGAACAATGGCCCCTATAGACACCCCATTCTGTTACCCCCAACTCTCTTTAGGTCCCTAGTACCTCCCTTTATCACTACAAACCCGGGTCATGTCCCGAGTACTGACCTAGAAGCCATAGGGCACTCCCAGGTTCCGTTTGACCAAAAAGTCAAACTCTTCAGCTCGATCGAGGCTGAATGAATCTTCAAAGGTCACTGAAATCCCTTTCCAATGGTCCATCCCGTGCACAATTCTAACTTACCATGCGGATGAATGATCCGTTTGCGTCCGAAACCTTATCAAAAGGCCACCGAGCGCTCCCGGGCTCTGTTTGACCTAAGTCAACTCTTCAGCTCGACCGAGGCTGAAAGAATCTTCGAAGGGAACTGAAATCCCTTTCCAACGGTCCATCCCGTGCACGATTCTGACTTACCATGCAGACGAACGATCCATTTGACTCCAAGAGGTCACCGAATGCTTCCAGGGCCCGGTTGACTAAAGTCAACTCCCCAAATCGGGTCAAACTCTTTAGAATGTCGAATTACATCTCCTAAACTTTCCAATGGTCCACCCCGTGCACGATTCAGACTTACCATGCGGACGAACGATCCGTTTTCGTTCGAATGATTCCCCGTCCAATGGACCGATAAACACTTTCGAGCCATATTTGACCAAAAGTCAACTCCCCAACCCGGGAGCGATCCAAAGAACTTTCAAAGGTATCTGAATTACCTTTCCAACGGTCTATCCCGTGCACAATTTTGACCAACAGTTTGCCCTCGGCAGCCAATTTTCTGAAAAGGCCTGAAACACACTGCCAAATGGCAGGTTCCAAACCCTGCCTATCGGCAGGTGCCAATAGGCAGGACCAGGTCTATGCCGATCGGCAGTCACCTGGGCCTATAAGAGGATTCATTCACCTCATTTGGAAGGGGAGCCCAGATCTGATAAGAATCGCCCTCAGCGAATCCCAAAAACCTCTCTCGAAGACAGCGCGATTTAAACATCCAAATCCCTTTCTAACTTCCACTTTTCATCAAACTTGGTGAATTATCCACTCTCCATCATCATCCAAGTGCAAGGGATGCTCTCCAACATTCAAGATCAAGCTTAAGATCTTCAAGAAGGTCCAACTCTCTCAACTTTCTCTTAAATTCGCAATAACTTATTTTATTGATTATCACTTTTATTATCTCATCTCACACATCCTAATATACTTTTTATTTAGTGTTATTGCACGTCCCTTATTTTCATATAAATAAAAAACCCAAAAAATAAGAAAAAAAGGGTTTGCTCATAAATTCCAGATAGGGATTCTCATACTTTTCTCACAACTAAAACACTTTTTCTACACACACACACACTCACAAATAAGAGACCCTCCATTTGGATTTATGGGATAAACCCCGCCCCTCATTTTGTATGGGAACTACGTGGACTTTGATGCCTTTATAGGCTACGTAGGCGTCTCGGGGTAAAAACCGAAACTCGGGTCCTATTCTCACTTTCTCTCTCGTTTTCCATCTTCTCTAAATCCAATTTTCTTATATTCAATATAATTGTTCTTAGTGACGTATTACCCCATATGCGTTATCGTTCAATTATAACGATCATCGCGTAAATCTTATTTTCTAATATTATCTTTTGTACCTTCCTATGGATGACTCGCTTTATCTCTTCCATGATACAAGCCGAGAATACCTATCTCCCCTATATGTATACACATGCACGCATATCACGGGGAAAATAAAGGAAAATAGCAAATATCCATGAGAGACCGAAAGGGCGGAATGGGTGCCTAACACCTTCCCATTTCGTAACTTAGCCTCCAAACCCTTATCGAATTATTTTGGTTTCTTTAGCACCAGTATGTCTTTGGATGCCATCCTTCGGGATGGCTTCCCCTTTTTTTCTTTTATCTGTTTTGAGTAAAATAGACTGGCGACTCTAAATCTCTCTACATTTTTACACCTCATCTCGAACGACGCCGACCGAAGCGCTCCCGAGAGGGATGCGCGGGACCCAAGGATCCTCCCTTCACGCGCCCACCCGTAGGCGAGGATTGGGGATGACCACAATGGCAACTCTACTGGGGATATGTATGTTTTGAAGGCTTGACTCTATTTACATGGATGTTATATTTGTTTATGTTTCCCCCCATATATGCATATTCCCTCTTTTTTCATGTGTATCCCATGCTTATGCTTATTATTAATACCAAATTTAGTCTGCTGACGTGGACTAAATCATATGAAAACACGTGTCAACTTGTGTGGAAAATACGAAGACTTTCAACGAGCAACATACTTAAGCACTCCGAGATACCGAGCAACTTAAGCGGTCCGAGCTACTTAGCATGCAGAGCATCCACATCAAGAAAACCGAAAGGCAACTACGCATTAAATGCGCATTATTATCGTACAGATGTATATGTCGGCTAGATAACAGTGCATTATCTTTTCATATGCATAGCCTCAAGGCTATAAATACATTGTAACCTCCTCATAAGAAGAAGACTTTGGATCTCTTGGCAAAACCTATTATCCAGATTCAAGGCAAACAATCAGCAATACAAAACAATTGACGTAGGCCATTTTCATAAGGCTGAACCACTTTAAAAATACTTTGTCTTATTTATTCATTTTTATCTGTGATTGATTAATTAGATATAATCTAGTTTTTTACATCAACAGACTAGCACCGTCTGTGGGAATGACTATACTTAGCGTTTTTCACCAAAACAACTCATCATCTATGGCTGAGAATCCGGAATCTAGTAATCGAAACACTGGAATCCCTCTAAACGCTTCTACTACCCCAAATATTCAAGATCTGGTTGGCATAATGGCTAATTTAGCCCAAGGCCAAACGACCATGCAAGGAACTATGCGTTAACTTATACAAACTGTTCAAGAAGGAGTGCCGTCCCAATTAGGACAATGAAGTGTTCAGAGAAATACCCATTTGCCATCTTCAAGAACTAAATGAACGCTATTCCCGGAGGTCTCTCAATCTAGACGTACTGACTCATATCATACTGAGAGATCTAATGATCCTTCGTATAAACCTGGCCGGACCTCATCAGTACGAGCTACAGATTCTCAACGGAATGTCACTCTCACTCCAGAAAGGACTAGTGCTCTAGAAAGGTTAAGTAGAGTCTCTCCTTTTGATCGTTTGGGCCCTAGGAGGAATAGAAGTCCTCCTAGGATTTCATCGAGGAACTCTCAAAATCCATCCGACCTAAGGGAAGGCTCTGCCCAATCATGCCTAGCAGCCCGTAATGAAAGGTCCTAAGAGGAAAACTCAACGCGATCAGTCACTCGAATAAATAGGCCCGAGGTGGGAAATGATGCATGGAAAGGCTCTATTCAAAGGTTGGAAGACAGGTTAGGGGAAATGGCTAAGGCCAAGAATCCCCTACAAAGAACTTTTGTACAAGGGACACCATTCGTACATGTAATCATGGATTTTTCCACACCATCAAAATTCAAATCTCCTATGGTGACACCTAAATATGATGGAAAACTGATCTTGTCCTCCATGTAGAACAATACCAAGCTGCTGTCGATATCTATGCGGTTCCAGATGAGATGAGATGCAGGGCATTTTTGAGAACTCTCACCGGGTCAGCTCAGATATGGTACAATAACCTTCCTCAGGGGAAGATTGGGACTTTCCTTCAACTAGCAGAGCTTTTCATAGGGAATTTCTATTTTGGAACAAAACTAGTTAAACGAGTAGAACACTTACTGAGTGTTAGACAGAAGCCAGAAGAAAGTACCAGGGACTACATTAGTCGTTTCAATAATGAGAAACTTGAGGTAATTGATTACGAGGAGAAAACAATAATTACTGCTCTGATGAGTGGACTGTTACCAGATAAATTGTACTATACTTTGGCCAAAGATCTGCCTAGGACCATGGCAGAACTGATCAAAAAGGCAGCGAAGATCATGAACGCTAAGGAAGCCATGGCTGCGAAGAAGAATACAAACACTAAGGAGACTAAGGTTGAGGCTGGTAAAACCGAGAAGAAGGATAAGAAGAATAATGGTGGCAACAAGGAGTCAAAAGGTAAGCAAGTGCTGGAGAAGATGAGGAAATATGGAAATTATACTCCCTTGAAGGTAATTATAAATCACATTGTGGAGGAGATCAAGAACAACGAGGAGTTGTCCTGGCCAGGGAAAATGAAGGCAGATCCTGACAAAAGGGACAAGTCCAAATATTGCGAATTCCACAAAGACTATGGTCACACGACCAAATGTTGCATAGCTCTCCAAAATGAAATTGAAGCACTCATCAGGCGAGAAAAATTGGCTAAGTATGTTGATCGCCAAAATGGTGGAAAGACCAGCGATCGAGGAAGGTAAAAATCTAAGTCTCCTCATCGAGCAAAAGAAGACAAGAAGAGAGATCATGAAGATGATCCAGAAGATGACCCCGATCTCCTCAGAAGACCAAGACAGCCAGAATGTGAGGTATTTTCAATCCATTTTGGGTCATTTAAATGTAATGTCATTACACGTGGAGATGCATGAGGTGGAGATCTGACTGCAGAGAGAAAATCTTACCTCAATGAGGCCCAAGCTTGCTCTTACATACAACGAATAAACTTGGCTGAAGATGATCGCTCGAGGAAGGTGAATAGAGACAAACTGGTAATCAGTTTTTCTAAAAATGACCTGGCAGGTGTACTATATCCTCATGATGACCTATTGGTGATCAAGATGAGAATGAAGGAAGTGGTGATTTCACAGGTACTGGTGGACAATGGTAGCTCTGCAGACATCATGTTCTACCCATGCTTCGACAGTTTGAATTTGAAGTTAGCCCAGTTAGAGCCATATCATAGGCCCCTCCTCGGTTTTACTGGCGAAAAGGTTTTTCCACTTGGGATGATCAAGTTGTATATGCTTATTGGTACGTGTCCTTCTTGCCGAACAGAAAGAGTACACTTTTTCGTGATGGATAAAAATGTCCAATCAGCCTACAATATCATCATAGGAAGGGTAGGTCTGAAGAAGTTCGAGGCAGTACCATATACTATACATCAATGTTTAAAATTCCCAACTGACTTTGGAGTGGAAGTTGTGAAAGGCGACCAAAAAGTAGCTCGGGAATGCTACTATTCGTCTGCCGAATAGGAGGAACGAGAAGAATCCAGGAAGAAGACTACTACGTACTAAGTGGATGAAACAGAAGATGCAGAGATTGAAACATTCGACCCTAGAGACGAGTCTCAGCTCGTGAAGGGCCAGGTCATGGAAGCTACCGAAAATATCATTCTGGACGACGAACACCCAAAACGAACAACCCAAATTGGTGCGTCGTTGGATGTATCGTTAAAATAGGAACTGGTAGCATTTCTAAGGCGCATAAAACAAACTTTTGCATGGAGTCATGAAGACATGCCAGTGATAGACCCGAGTTTCCTATGTCACGAGCTCAACGTGAACAAGGAAATCAAGCTAGTGAAGCAGCGAAGAAGAGTGTTCAGTCCTGAAAAGAACCAAACTATACAGGAAGAGGTAGAGAAACTACAGAAAGCCTTTTTTATTGAGGACGTTAAATATCCAAATTGGCTAGCAAATGTGGTGATGGTAAAAAAGAAAAACAACAAGTGGAGGATGTGTGTGGACTTCATTGATCTTAATAAAGCCTGCCTAAAGGATCATTTTCATTTTCCTCGAATCGATCAATTGGTGGATGCTACCTCGGGGAATGAATTGTTGAGTTTCATGGATGCTTACTCTGGTTACAACCAGATTAAAATGAAACCTGAGGACAGGGAAAGTACCTCTTTTATCACCCTAAGGGGAACTTATTTCTATAATGTTATGCTTTTCGGACTTAAAAATGCAGGTGCAACTTATCAACGGCTGATGAATAAGGTGTTTGCAGAGCAAATCAGTCATAACATAGAGGTTTATGTCGATGATATGCTGACGAAAAGCAAGAAAGCTGCTGATCATCTAGTTGACCTAGGTCAGACTTTTGATCAACTAAAGAAATATCAAATGAAGTTGAATCCCACCAAATGCATATTTGGAGTACGAGAAGGAATATTTATCGGATATATTGTTAATCAACGAGGTATCGAGGCGAACCCTGAAAAGATCAAGGCCCTATTAGAGCTACGATCTCCAACTATAAAGAATGAGGTGAAAAGTCTCAGAGGGCGAGTTGCAGCACTTAACAAATTTGTGTCACGAGCAACAAACATATACCTCCCATTCTTCAAAACACTTCGAAAAACTTTTGAGTGGAATGATGAATGGGATAAGGCCTTTCAAGAATCGAAGAAATATCTGGGGACACCTCCATTATTATCTAGACCAGTGATGGGAGAAAGACTATACTTGTGTTTGGCGGTTTCAGATAATGCAGTTAGCTTGTCGTTAATAAGAGTGGAGGACGGAGTGCAGAAACCAGTCTACTACACCAGCAAGGCCTTTCGAGGTATAGAGATCAGATATCCAAGACTGGAGAAGTTAGCACTAGCACTAATCAAAGCGAGCAGAAGGATGAGGCCATACTTCCAAGCCCATACTATAGTAGTGCATACTGATATTCCATTAAGGCAAGCTCTGCATAAATCGGAGAAATCAAGAAGATTGATGTATTGGGCAGTAGAACTTGGTGAATATGACATAGTTTATGATTCTAGGTCATCACTTAAGGAGCAGGCAATAATGGATTTTATAGCAGAGTTCACTCACTCTGATACATCCGAAGAGTAAGAGTTTAATACAGACCAACCCGTGGATGTTATGGGATCACCGAAGATAGCACTCGACCAACTTCCATCCGTGGATAAGCAAGAGAAAATAATCAACGAGCAGCGAGAAGTTTCGGGGGAAGACAAAAGGAAGTATCAAATATTCCATCGAGGAACTCTGTCAGACCAAGAGTTTGATAATAAAGTACCTGTATGGAACCTATATGTGGATGGTTCTTCGTGCACCACGGGCAGTGGAGCAGGAATAATTTTAAACAGTCCTGATGAAATTGATATGGAGTATTCTCTACGCTTTTAATTTAAGGCTTCCATTAATGAGGCTGAATATGAAGCTATGATAATGGGTCTAAATCTAGCCAAAACCATGAAAGCAGAGCATGTCGTTTTATTCAGTGATTCACAATTAATCGTAAATCAAATTCTCGGATTATATGCAGCGAAGGGAGAACTAATGGTCAAGTATTATGCAAAAGCTATGGAGGTTGTCTTGACTTTTACCACAATTTTGTTGATTAGAATACCGAGATTGGAGAATGCAAGAGCCGACGCCCTAACTCGACTGACATCAACTACATGCACCGAGTTACGAAGAACAATCCCAATAGAAATCCTTGTATATCGGAGTGTAGACGAAGACTTAATGATTAACTTCATCACCCTAGACTTGGGACCATCCTGGATAGACCCCATCAGGGCTTATATCGAAGAAGGGATTATTCCACCTAATAAACTCGCAACCAAGAAATTGAAGTTTAAAGCTGCTCGTTACGTATTGACTAGTGGCATTCTGATAGAAGAGGAGTTGTAGCAGGACTACAAAGATGTGTCTATCCCTCCGAAGTGAAAGACTTTATTGAAGAGGTTCATGAAGGGTCCTGTGGAGCCTATGTAGCAGGTCAGACGCTTTTGTAGAGAATAACAACACAGGGGTATTACTGGCCAATGATGAGATTTGATTTCACAACTTATGCTAAGAAGTGCGATAAATGCCAATATTTCTCTTCCATCCGAAGAACTCCCCAAGCATTATTAACACCCATCACGTCCCCTTGGCCATTCGCCATATGGTGGATAGACTTGGTCGGGCCACTTTCGACGACCAAAGAAAGATTCAAATACCTCGTGGTTGCTGTGGATTATTTTACCAAATGGGTGGAAGCTGAACCTCTCATTGATATGACGTATGACAAGGTCTATCAATTTATTTGGAAGAGTATTATTTACAGATATGGTCTCCCACATGCATTCATTACAGACCATGGAACCCAATTTGACAACGAGGAATTCACTGCATATTATCATCAATCAAATGTACAGAAGATCCATTCTGCACCAGGCCATTCCCAGAGCAACGGGCAAACTGAAGTGATAAACAGAACCTTGCTGAATGGTTTGAAAAAAGGTTGGACGATGCAAAGGGAAATTGGATTAACGAGCTACACTCTGTGTTGTGGGCTTATAGCACTACACTGCGAACAACAACTGGGGAGTCTCCATACATGTTGACATTCAGGAGTGAAGCTGTCATACCTGCTGGGGAGTCTCCAACTGGGGAGTCTCCATATATATATATATATATATATATATTCACCAGTGAATAACAAAGACATTTTACAAAATATTTCCAAGAAAATGAAATTATAAAAGAAATTAAACATCTCTTTATTAAAACCAAGCAGATTACATACGATATGAAATTTGGTTCATTACATAAAAATGTCCTATTCTATGGGTTTCTTTCCCTCTGCCTTTGAAACAGGTTCCACCCCAGCTGGAGGATCATCCAATGGATAAGGGGAGTTTATAAGTTCATATCTCGCAGCATTCTAACATTATTTATGGATGGTCGATCAAGCAAGTGCTCTAGACGAGTTATCTTAAAGTTTGAATGGAGACTATAATTATCGAGATACTTCGAGATCAAAATCCGAGGAATGGCACGGACTGGAATCCAACTAAGGTCAAGTTTGAAGGGAGGCGCGGGTAAATCAAGAACTCCAGATTCATAATAATCCCATAAGAAATGACCTTGATCCAGTTTCAGAACACATAAGGCATTCAACCATCCCTGCTTATATCCTTCATTATTCGACTGCTGCAAACGGGCATCAAGATGATACAGAGCTTCATTATACCCAGCCATCCAAAATTCCCCGGGCTGCTTGTGAAATTGATAAGTCAATCTCTCAAGTTGCTCGTGGAGATTTTTCACCATAATTTCTTTACATTCCAGAATAGAACTCTGATTGGAGAGTTGGTCAGTGAAACTCTGAATCTTCTTAGACATTTCTGCCAAATCTTAACTCTTCGCCATCAGTTGAACGACTTGATTTTCTAAGGCTAATTGATTTTGTGTCTCATCAATAGTAATCCGACCATCCCTTGCTCATCCATGGGAAGAAGATCTTGCTCTACCACGAGCAGGTGTAGAAAGTCCAGTTCATTTCAAAGTCTCTAACTCATCCCGTAAGTGAGCATTTTCTATTTCTAGAAAGGAAAAACCATCATCATTAATTGGGACCAAGGCTCCCGAAGAAAAAGAGGCAGTGGATTTGAGTTGTTTTATTTCCTCTTGCAAAGCGTTATTCTCTTGCTCTAGCAGCTTGGCAATATGTCTACGCTCTTCAATCTCAAGCTTTAACACACTTTCCTTTTTCTCATGGGCTGAAATGTACTTCTCATATCCCCGATCAAAACTCAATTGTTGGCACTTTAGCTCGTAACCCTCATGTAGGAGTTTACTGGATTCTTTGTACTGTTGTTGAAGTTCCTCGATCGTTCCCTGAAGATCTTCAATCATTTTATAATAATCCACATTGTTGCCAATAACACGATCAAGTAGGCACTTCAAGTACTAGTAAGCATCAACTGCTCGTTCAGAAGCACCTGATCCGAGGGTGTCAATTATCTGGGCCTCACTAAGGTTTGCATGACCAACTTTGAAATAGTCATTGCACTTCTTCATCAACTCTGTATCATTAGCTGATAAGAGTTCCATCCTGGCCATAAACTAGCTAACAGAAAATGAAAAACAAAATCAACAATGATGCGAGCAGAGCAAGTAAGAAAGAAATTCCAGACGAACAACAAAAATTCATTTTTATTCATCACGATAAAGGAAAACATAGTTTAGGGTTACATCTAAGAAAACAATGAAATAAAAAGACCCGAACAACTCTACACCTTCTCCTTATTTCCTACGACTTCTTCGGACTGTTTGGATGAAGGGGTTGGTTGCTCGGAGAGCAAGGGCAGTTGCTTGGCAGATGTGATAGCTTATTGGACTTGCTCGGAGGGTTGGACAACAACAACAATAGGGACCTGCTCTCCTGTCATCATAGAAGACTCATCTGATGCAGCTTCATCTTTTTCTTCTTCTTCTTCCCCATGAGAGGGAGGAGGGCCATGAGTATGCTCCTGGAACAACTCAGAATCTTCAGCAACCTTCAATTTCTTCAAAGCTGCTATCCATCCATCCCTATATTTATTAAACACTGACATACTCCATTTGAGAAGACATAACAGCCAGGCCCTTATTCCAACCCTCATCCCAACCAGTACTAAAAGATTTTTTAATAACAACTTTCCTTTTTGCTCTTTCTGAGGAAGTCTTTTCCCTAAGGAGCTCATCGGCAGACTTTAGTTTTTCTTCTACCTCTGTCTTATGTCGCTCAAAATCTTGAAGCTTAGCAATATTCTCCTTAGCAGATTTAAGCTTGACCTCAAGCTCCTCTTTACGTTGTTCAGCATCCTTTAATTTCTTCTCCAACTCTTTAGAGGCAGTCACAGTTTGATCTCAGTTTAATTCAACAGACTTGAATTGTTTCTCCTATGCATTTTTGTCTTCCTCATACTTATGATGAGATTCCTTCAAAGATCGAGTTAATCCAGTAAAATCTTCTTCTATCCCACCCGAGGAGGTGGAAGCCCGGATGGCTTCATCTTTCTTCAAAATACTATTAAAACACGTCACGAGCTGAAAAAAGAAAGAAGTTTAATTAAATATGTGAATATAGTATTAGAAGATAAAGGACTCAGGCTAACAATACTTACTGACGTAATGTGTTGGCCAGCCAAAGTAGTAATTCTCTCACGAGAAAAGGTATCTTCAATGCCTTGGAATTCTAGGACAGTCCAAGATCTGATTAAGCCCATGGCAGAGCTCGAAGGAATTACATTACCCTCAGCATTTGAAGGTTGAGAGATAGGGTCAACAGGTCTCTCAGTAGGACTTCTTTTCAATCTCCTCAGAGGATCAAGAGAACTTTCAATTAAAGGTGTTGTCTCTATTTGTGAAATGACAACAGTGTCACTCGAAGGTGCTGTCTCTTTTAGAGGCATAGGGGGCTTCTTGCTAGTTTCCTTAGCAGCAGTAGAAGGGGGTACATCTATATTCTTTGTCCCCTCATCTGGGACATCTTGTTTGTTTTTCTTTGCCTCTTCAGTGGCAAAGGCAGATTTGTCAAAAAATGCAGGAGCTTTCCTCTTCTTCATCAGATCAGTAATAGGAGTACTTAAATCAGAAGAAGATCCTTCCACACTGGTTTTAGAAGTTGGTATCTGATCAAGATCAACCACCATAGGACGAGCAATGAAAGAAGAGGTGGAGCTTCTGTATCGCAACAAATAAGAATCAGATCTAATGTGCTCCCCAGCAACTGATTGATGCAAGCCCCATATAAGTTTTAAATTTTTGATATTAACATCAGTCTCTTTTGGAGGTTTCCTTTTACTGTCAGCTGTAACAAACAAAATTAATGTCAGTGATGCATTTCATCGAATACAAAGAAAACAAGATTTTAAAAATAAAAACAACCTATCCCATTGCCATAAGGTGGACACCTGGAACCGTGTTACACATCATTTCCATTTAATGGAGGGTGTTGCCAATTTTTCATCATAACCCCATGATCAAAATAGTCCTTATTGGCATCGGGAAGATTGACAACTAAAGATCTATTCGAAAACCTAGTTTTTAAATAGAAAGTAGTGTCGCTGGTAACCCATCTATAACAATACATAATTTCTGGAATTCCCAAACAAGTTCTATGAAGTTGATTCAACCTATATACGCCATTAACGACCCTCCATGTATTTGGAGCTACTCTTGCAGGTACAATATCGAAATATTGGCAAAACTCCAAACACAGGGGATTTGGCGGGAAAGATAAGCCACACTTAGCTACAAAAAGACTTGGGAACCAGTGTCCCCGTGCCAAAGAAAGTAAATCAGAAGGACAAGAAATTTCTTCCAAAATAACCCACAAAGGGATTGAAAACTCAGACCAAAATTTATCCAACGATTCAATAAGATAAACCATGGTGAATAAAGTAAATAAAGAAGAGGGAAGAAAATCTTACAGAAGAAAGAAAAGTCGGTTGACAATGAATAATGGAAGGAACGAAGGCACAAGAGAGAGAAAAAAATAAAGAGTTCAAAAATACAGATTTGAAAAGTAGAAAACGACTGGATTTCTATCACGTTTAAATACTTTACCTCGGGAATAGAGAAAAGCAATGATTACCAGGAAATATGTTTGCATTTCCGTCGGCTGAAAGAGGACAAGGGCACAAATATCGAAGTGATCGTGAAAATCCAAAATATTTATGAAGCTTGATATTGTGCGCTAAATAGGAATTAAAGTATTCTCCTAAAATCTCTGAAAGCCAGTAATCCGAGCAGTTTTCAAGTAAAATATTCCACACTCTTCCTCAACCTCAAACTATGAAATATTGGGGGCTTCTGTTAATACTAAATTTAGTCTGCTGATGTGGACTAAATCATATGAAGACACGTGTTAACTTATGTGGCAAATACGAAGACTTTCAACGAGCAGCATACTTCAGTGCTCCGAGCTACTGAGAAACTTAAGCGGTCCGAGCTACTTAGCATGCAGAGCATCCATATCATGAAAACAAAAAGGTAACTACGCAATAAATGCGCATTGTTATCGTACAGATGTATATGTCTGCTAGATAACAGCGCATTATCTTTTCATATGTACATCCTTAAGGCTATAAATACATTATAACTTCCTCATAAGAAGAAGACTTTGGATCTCTTGGCAAAACCTATTATCGAGATTCAAGGCAAACAATCAGCAATACAAAACAGTGGACGCAGGCCATTTTCATAAGGCTGAACCACTTTAAAAATCCTTTGTCTTATTTATTCATTTTTATCTGTGATTGATTAATTAGATATAATATAGTTTTTTTACATCAACACTTATGTTCACACACTTGTAGAAAATTCTCCATGTACACTTCGCACCACGTGCACCTAGGATCACATATATCTACATGTTGCATGCATCACCCATCCATACTTGGTGTACCTTTGGTACTTGTACTTTGATCCCTATTTGGCATAATCAAGAAAAGCATTCTCATCATAAGATACTAATAAGAGATTCATGCATGATTCACACGACATCACCAAAGAGCATTGTTATTGACCAAATTTTACCTAGTAACTGGAGGGTCACTTCGTGATGGGCGCTGGTCCGGCAGGGTGCAGTTAGCCTAAGCGATATGACTCTCACCTTCCATTGGACAAGTACCTTCGACGTATATCGAACGATTCCCCCGCATCGTACCGCTTGACCGAAGTCATGACGAGAGGTATATCATAGGGAATTCATTTACGTACACCGAGTGTATCGAATTTGCTCTCACACATACCATCCCCACGAGGTATATAGTAAGGCAATTCACGCACACTCAGGTATATCAAATGGCTTGTCCATACGTACCGATTGCCCGCAAGAGCAAGACGTATATCGTGGAAGTCACGCCAAAGGGGGGAACCCATTCCAATTCACCCAACCAACTGCATACCCGCATACCGCCCAAATTTCGGTTTTAACCCAAAACTCTACCGAAATTTCGGGTCAGCCTACCGCCCAAATTTTCGTGCATTTTTAAAATGGGACCCTGTCCATGAGTCTGGTTACAAGTCTAGTCGTAGCTTCGCATAGATTAAAATTCCCACTTTTCCAGGCTCGGGTCCCGTACGGCATTGCATTTAGGAGAATTAAATACAAGTGAGAACATAATAATCGTAATAATCATGCTGAGTTCCGTCTCCAAAGACATTTCTCCCTTCTTTATCAAAAATCCAAAAATAGTTTCTTCCTTTTTTCTCAAAAAAATAAATCCCATTCTACGACTTCTCAAGCCAATCGCAAGCCCTTGGCTTGGTTCCCTGTTGTCTTCGGTCTTCAGTCAAATCACCCCGGAGTTTTGTCCGTTCCTCTACTAATTCTTCTGAATCCGAAATCCATCCACTTTCCATGGAGAATACAGATCAAGTACCAGACATACAACTAGATCTCACGACAGTCCTAGCTCAGATCATGTCCAAGATTGACAACCTCCAAACTGAGGTCCGAGAGATGCAACGAAACTAGGTTCCTATTCCTCAAGAGCCCGAGGCCTTATTCTCTCATGCTATGGGTCCACCCGAGCCTATATGGGTTCCCGAATAATATCAGCACGCTCCATGTGCCCCTCCTGTAAATGGGCCACCGCCTGCCCAGCTTTCGATGCCAAACATTACCCAGCTTGTGGCTAACCTGCCTATGGTCGCTGATCCAAAAGAGGAAGAGTTGAATAAAGTCAAAGAGGATCTCAAGATGCTCGCTAAGAAGTTCGACCAAGTCAGAATCTCTGGGAATTACATGGACTACACCCACATGTCTCCTTATCCTAAAGCGAGGTTACTCGAGAAGTTCAAGATGCTAAATATCGAGAAGTTCAGAGGGAGTGGACCCCTGATTATTCATCTTCGTAGTTATCATCGTTCCATGACTCTACTAGGGGCTTCTGAAGAAGTGATGGCCCAATTGTTTCAGCAAACTTTGAAGGATAGTTCCCTCTGATGGTTTTTATCTCTCGAGGAATCCAGAATCCGTAGCTGGGAGGATGTAGCCTGAGAATTCATGTCGCAGTACAAATACAATGAAGAGCTTGAGGTCACCCATAGTGATTTAGAGCTGATCAAACAGAACCCTGGGGAATCAGTCAGTAACTTCATAACCCGGTGGAGGGGGCAAGCAGCTACCATGACCAATCGGCCATCTGAGGAGGAACAGGTCAATATAGTGAAGAAGAACTTTTTGCCCCACTTCCGAGCTCTCAGAGAAGCACGAGTAAAAATTGCCCTCACATATGGTCATCGATTCCCAAAGGTTCAGTACACTATTCTTGGAAGCACGAAAATGGGCTCGAGATTCAGACAAGTGGGTGGTACCGATCGATGAAGTCAGCCTAGATGATGTTGTTCAGATTATGGCAGAATTATTCAGCTAAACCAATAACATTTATAGTATCACCGGGTTACTTGATACTTTGAAGCTACAAGGGTGCTTGGTCCCTTCAACCATACATATCCCCACAGAATGGGAAGACTGGTATGAAGAAGCCGTTGAAGTTGTGGAATGCATTGACTTTACATGGAAAGATAAAATTGTTGCCACCGGATGGGGGGAAGAATTTGAAGATTCGAGTGAAGAACAAGCTTCAGGAAGAAATGGCCCAGTAGCCGACATATGTGGGAAGATATCATTTGAAGAACTCCTCGGAGAAATAAACAGGGTGACAGAACAACCTGAGATTGACAAGGAAGCGGGATTCATGTTCTTCCCTTCTTCAGTAAATCACATGACCATATCGGGGAGATATTACCAGGTTCCAAGCTCACTACCAGCAAATGACAAAGGAAAGGGCATTGAAAACCTTCCTATGCCAGAGATGACCATCGAGGAGAGAAAGATCCTCGATCAACTAAAGAAAACTCAAGATAACATCACTATATGGGGGCTTTTCATGTCTTCCCAACTGCACAGAAATGCTTTAATCAAGCTGCTCACTGGACCCACAGTTCCTCCTTCTACCACACCAGAAGAAGCGATAAATCTGGTTGGATCCTTTACCTCTACCCGAATGCTGTCATTCTCTGAAGAAGAAATCCCCATAATTGGGCCAAATCACAATCATGCACTCAACATCTCCGTCGAATTTATGGGGAAGGCTGTGCCACTCTCTCTTATCGATAACGGATCCGCCTTGAATGTTTACCCACTGAGAACCTTCAAGTGTTTAGGCCTAAAAGAAAGCGACCGCGCTCCAACCTCCGCCGCTGTACGTGCCTACAATAATACTCGTCGGGGGGTGATGGGATCCATAAAACTTGTAATAGGGGTTGGCCCTATAAACCCTGTCGTTGAATTCCAAGTCATAGACATCCCAGCTTGTTTCAACCTGTTGCTCGGACAACCCTGGCTCCATAGTAAAAGGGCGTGTCTTCCTCACTCCATCAGAAATTGAAGTTCTTCGCCGATGGGCGAGTCATCACCATTTTGGGCGATGACAAAAATGTTGAGGGTGCAAGCACCAGCAGTCCAGTCCTCGAGATACAGCACAGGTTAAATGATATGCTCCTATTAGGATTCCGAGTTGAGCCACTCCTACTCCTGGCAGGGGACAGTTTCAAAGAAAGGGTTTATCCAGAATATGACCCTCATGGCAATGTCAATGTGATTCAGATGTTCAGACACATGCACTTTATGCCCAGACTAGGGCTAGGGCAAAGGCAGTAAGGGATACTTGAGCCCATCTAACTGAAGAAATATTTCCTTCTTTGTATCTTGGGGTATCAACCATCAGAACAAGAGCTCAGAATGATCCATCAGTCTCGACCAAAGAGAAGATTAGACTGCATCCCAACTATCCCAAGAGACTCCTTGACTGGACGATTCATCAAAGAAGGCGAAGACTTCCTCTTTTGCAATTTTCCAGAACCATGGTATGACCACACAGACAAGAAGATAAAACCTGGAATGGAGATCTTTTTCCAAGATAGCTACCCATGGGCCGAGAGTTTCCAACACCAAGCACAATCGCTCATCAAAGATATTGAAGAGACTGAGAAAAGTGATTCTGAAGATTCCTTCAACTTATAGACACTGGGGCTGGCACTCTTCCTGTTCATTCAGGCACTACATCAATGGATCCATCCCATCTAATCAAAGCTGCTGATACACCCCTCATCAACTGGCAGGCTGCGCCAGTTCTACCTCTTGAAATCTCCCCTAACCCCAATGTTTATCCTATTTCTTCTTCTGTTGTCTATCCTTATTCAAATGTAATCAAGACCTCTTTTGATAAGGTTCTCAATGTTATTTTTCCTATTAATGAAATAAATGAAGATTTTGAGTATCTTGTTGTGCCTTATATTAACTGCTTGGATTCTAATCAAAATTTTGATGATGGTGATTTTATAAATGAATAATTCTTGACTGATCTAAATAAGGTTAATAATAAATAACATAACCGCGTTCAAGTTAATGAAGAAGAGACTGTTGTTATTAATCTCGGTTCTAGTAGCCAACTGCGCGAGATTAAGGTAGGGGTTACCCTTGATGAGCATGAGCACGCACAACTCGAAGAATTGCTAAAGGAATTCGTGGATGTCTTCACATGGACCTATGATGATATGATCGACATTGATCCTGAAATAGCTCAGCATGAGATACCCACTCTCCCAGATTACAAGCCGGTTAAACAAAAATTGAGAAAGCTTCGCACCGAATGGTCGCTCATTATCAAAGAAGAGGTTGTCAAACAGTTGAACATGGGCTTCATTCGTGTGATAGAATATCCCACGTGGCTAGCTAACATAGTAAATGTACAGAAATCAGGAGGGAATGTTCGAATGTGTGTGGACTACCTAGATTTAAACAAAGCTTCTCCAAAGGATGATTATCCTCTACCCAATATCGATATGATCGTGGCCAACACATCCAGTCGCGCTCTCAAGTCATTCGTCGATGGGTTTGCCGGATACAACCAAATCAAGATGCACCCAGACCACTAAGAAAAAATTGCATTCATCACCCCATGACGAACCTTTTGCTACACCATTATGCCATTTGGTATCAAGAATGCTGGGGCTACCTACCAAAGGACCGCCATAACCATCCTGCACGATCTGATTCACAAAGAAGTCCGAGATTTTCTTGGGAAATTACAATATATCAGCCAGCTAACCTCCATCTATGAATTGATATTCAAGCTCCTCCGAAAGGATTCAACAAAGGTTTGGAACGAGGCCTGCCAAGAGGCTTTTGACCGAATCAAAAAATATCTGACCCAACCTCCTGTGCTCATGCCACCACAACCTGGTCTCCCTGTGCTTCTATACCTAACCATAACCGACACTGCAGCTAGGGCTTTGCTAGCCCAATACCTTGAAGACTCCCGCAAAGAAAGAGCCATCTATTATGCCAGTCGTAAATTGGTCGGGTACGAGGTCAACTCCACTGCTTTAGAAAAGGCGTGTGCCACACTTGTCTGGGTCAACCAAAAGTTGTGACACTACATGCTCGCCTTCCCCATCAAACTTGTATCCCGAATGAATCCCATCATATACCTGCTTGAGAAACCCGCCTTATCCAGTCGAATGGCCCGATAGTTGATGCTCCTAATTGAGTTCGATATCGTGTACGTCATGCAGAAAGACATTAAGGAAGAGCCATCTCCGACTACCTCCCTCATTACCCCATAGAAGAAGCAGATGTCTGGATATTCGAATTCACAGATGAAAATATCCTCTGCATTGCTCAAGACCACCTTCGATGGCAAATGTTCTTTGATTGCGCTGCCAACAAAAAGGGATATGGCGTTGGGATACTTCTGATCGTCCCTGATGACTCCCACACTCCCATCGCCATCAAATTGGATTTCCCTTGCGCCAACACTATGACGGAATACGAGGCATGCACAGTAGGCCTCAAAGTTGCTCTCAATAAAGGTATTCAATACCTTGATGTCTACGGGGATTCTTCCTTCATCATCGATCAAGTGCTCAGAAAGTAGAAAGTCAAGGACGAAAAACTCCAATCCTTCCATGCCCACTTAGAAGAGTTAGCCTCCCGATTCTGAGATATCACCTTCCATTACCTACCTCGAGCAAAAAATAACCTAGCCAATGCTCTCGCTACCTTGGCCTCCATGGTCGACACGCCCGAAGGAATAACAATGAACCCCTTCTTTGATCAAAAGCAAGACAAATCAACCCACTGCTAACATATTGATCTCGTCTCTACCGAAGACCCTGAACTAGCCGATTGTTAGTACTATGATATCTGGTGCCTCCTCAAACATGGTAGGTATCCCGAGGGTTCCAACAAGAAATATCGTATAACCTTCTGAAGATTGGCCGCCCAATACATCATTTGTCATAAAGCTCTACTCAAGAGGAACTTCGATGGAACTCATCTACACTGTATCGCAGGGGCTAAGATTGAGAAAATAATGCAGAAGATCCACAGCGGGGAATGCGATCCCCACATGAACGGTCACATGCTTGCTAAGAAGATCATCCGACAGGGCTACTACTGGACCACCATGGCCCAAGATTGCACCACCTATGTCCGGAGATGCCTCAAATGCCAATAGTTTTCCATTCTTCAACACCTGCCTCCGTGAGAATTATACAACATGACCTCTCCCTGGCCGTTCTCCACCTCGGGTATCGACATCATAGGGAAGGTTACACCAAAGGCTTCAAACGGACTTGAGTTCATCCTAGTTTCCATTGATTACTTCACCAAATGGGTCAAAGCTGAGTCATACGCAGTATTAAACGCCAAGAAAGTGGATAAATTCCTCAAGAAATATATCATCTACCGATATGGGGTCCCACACGAGTTAGTGTCAGATAACGGGTTGCACTTCAAAGCAGAAGTCACAGAAGTAGTCAACGAGTACGGGATTCAGAGACACAAATCTTCTCCCTACCGACCTCAAACTAATGGTGCAGTTAAAGCCGCCAACAAGAACCTCAAAGCCATCATTAGCAAGATGATCAAAAGCTGTAGGGATTGGGCCGACCGGATCTCGTACGCCCTCTGGGGATATCGAACCTTAACCTGAACCTCTACTGGGTCTACCCCTTACTCTCTGGTCTACGACATGGAAGAAGTCCTACCTGTGGAGCTGGAAATACCCTCGCTACGCGTCATGCTAGAAAGAAAAGTTAGTGAAAAAGACTGGTGCCAAGGCCGTCTCGACGAGCTGACCCTCCTAGATGAAAGGAGATTGAAAGCTCTTTTCCATATACAGGGTACCATCGCCGAATAGCGCGATCATTAAATAAGAGAGTCAAGGACCGCGGTGTTCGGGAGGGGGATTTAGCCCTCAAGGAGATAATAGAACCCATTTGGGACCCCAGAGGGAAATTCAAGCCCAATTGGAGCGACCCCTACATTATAAAGAAAATATTATACGGCAGTGCCTCCATGCTCACTGACCTATATGGGGAAGAGATGGCTCATCCGATTAACCTAGACCATCTCAAGAAATTCTACCCCTAGTCCAAAATCTCGGCGCGCTACGACTCTTCTCATCTCCCTTCTATTCTTTTAAAAAAAATTCTCTTTATTTCCCTCTACCCAGAACTACGTGGGCCCGATCCTCTGCAAAAGACCATTTTTCAATAAAGAAAAATAAAAAAAAATTCAAAAACCCCAGAGGTACGTAAGCAACTCATACATCTTATAGGAGCACGGCCCTCTCTTTTTCACAAAATACTATTCTTTTCTTATCTCCGAGAACGGCAGTTCATTCTAGCATATACTTGAACAAAAGGATTATGTATGCCTTAGCGGTCGGTATAGATAATTCAAAATTACAAAATTCATCGAAAGGCACAACTGGATGATCAGAAAAAAAGCCAAATAAAATCACCACATCTATTCACTATTACAACAAATAAACTCTCCAAGAGTCCTACCCACAACTACCAGAGGAGCCTGCACCCTCATCATCTACATCCTGGGGCTCCCAAATTTCCCCTGCCAGAATAGAGTGCCGTATACACTCCATGGACCGATAAGCCTGAACCAGCTTCGAAAAAACTACAACACCCCCTTCGAAAAAGCACTGACCAATATAAATTCTAGGCCCAATGCTCCACAAACTAATTCTCCCAGCTCGTAATATCCAGGCCGACACGGATGAAGTAACACGAAAAGAAGTTGGGTACAATCGATAAAGGATACTCTGGAGGGACCACCAAGCGGAGTCTTTCAGACAACCACATGAACCGCATCACGGGGCTACCCCTCAGAAAGTTAGAACGAACTTCTCGCCAGGCATCCAGACCATTCAGCGTCTCCGCCAGTACCACCACCGTAGGATTTCGACGGTATGACATCCAAAAAGTAATGGCTGCAAGTTTCGGGTCCACCAACAGTTCCCCAGTCACCAGCAACACTTTTAAAACCAGGCCCAGAGCAACGGCTCCAGCATAGCGAGCATCACCTACTTCCCACAAATGCACGGACTGCAGCACCACCGGGAGAGAGATCACTCCTCCAGCAACCAATGATCTGGTCGCTAAAGGCGAAATATAAAGAAGCCCGACCAACAAATCCCTAGGAGAACGGGAAAATTTGGGAAAAGCCGCAGCAACACTGGGATTTATACCCAGCATGGCAGAAATTCCTCGTAGGTAGGACAAACTTCATCCAACCCAAAGCGAAATACATGGTCTTTAGGGTACCAAAATTGTACCGCCGCCATCAGCCTGTTCCACTCAATAGGCCGATTGCGCCACAAGGAGACTCGGCGCATGTTGAAAGCATCATAGTGGACATTATAAGAGCACATTGCTTCCAAGGATTCGAGGTAGTTAGCAAACTCAATGCTACCAGGGAGAGCCATCTTGCAAGGCTAAGAGATAGTGGGCAAATAAGTAAGAATGCAAGGGTGTGATGAAAACACTCCACCCTTCCCCCTTTTTATACTTGGGAACCCTAACAAGAGACAAAATCCCTGCAAAAATCGAAGGGAATCCTACCCCACAAAATAAAAAAGGCTGAAAAGAGTACCATTCAAAGCTTTGAATTAATGGGACTGGACTGAACTGCCGATAGGCACGACAGGGTGCTTGTCGATCGACAACCCCCCATTTTTATAATCTTCCCTTTTTTCCTCTTTTGTCAAATAAAAAAACTCAATAAAAATAAATTGATATTCTCAACATAATTTCAAAATCCTTTTTCCTCCTTATATAATTTCCCCTTTTTAATTAAAAAACTTTCCCTCAAAAATTCCAAAAATACTCCTTTTTACGGTCTCAGCAACAAAGTAAAAAGTGCATGTGCATACATTCATTCATCATTAATAAAAGATAATAAAAAAACTCCATTGTATTGCATCTATTTTGTTTTCTATGTTACATCAATTTTGTAGGAAATAAAAAGAAAAAGAAAAAACAATAGGACTTAACCCGAACCCACATTATCCCTCTCTCTCTCTCTCCCACCTTTCTCTCTAAGAGCTTCCACCCCAGCGACGTGCTCTCTTCCCCCTATGACGAGATGATGCACCGCCACTACCCGAGATAGAATCCTCTCCGGAGGAGGAAGATGGCACCAAGTAAGAAGGAACAGGAATCGCATCCCGAATATGGGCAGTCGCCAAAGATATCCAGTCTCTTAGCCAATTGGTCGACACTCGGACTTGCTGCAAGGAAAAGGCAAAATCAGTATCAAAGAAGAGATGACCAAAATAGAAAAAAAAGAAAGAGAAGAACATAAAGGTATACCGCAGGACGGAGGACCTCCTCCGTCAAACCCAACTCCTCCAGATCCATCGCATGAGGACGATGCAGCATAGGCACCATCCCTACATCAGCCCGCCGAATGTTGTACGAAGGAGTGTGCAATCGCACGAAAGGAACCTCTGAAGTCGCCACCGCAGATCTCGTCGAACCGCCGCCACTGTAGGAAGATCCCATCGCCCGACTCAAAACCGCAGGAGGGAAAGGCAGGGCATCATATATGTTGGACGCCATCAACCAGATCGTCACAAAGTCCATATAGTCATACGGCGCAGTCGTATCGGTGTAAAATAAGTAGGACTCGCCGATCATCGCCACAATCCTCGCATCTTCCGACAGTAGTCGCTCCCGCCTCATTGACGTAGAAGGCTGCGCAAGTGGTACCACCACCTCCTCCTCGACAATCTGGCGAACCACCCTCTCCCCGAGATACCAAGAATGGCCAAACTCATGCGCTAGTAAACGCCTCATCTGCGCGTTCACCCCGGTCGTCCCCACATCCTGAATGGCTGTCCCCCAAGGATAAAAAGTCACCTGAAAATATCCAAGCAGGCATAAATCAATACAAGATCAAAAGGCACAAAAACCAAGTCTGAAGATGGAAAGAGTCTTACCCTACCACTGGTCAGGTCATTCAAGACCTGACGCACTGCCTCCAGAGAGAGAGATCCCTTCGACTGCCGATTGGCCTTACGCCATTGATACAATCGACAGAAGTCCCCAACAGTGTCGTCCTTCAAAGCGATCAACGGGGTATTTCATCTAATCACCTCATAAAACCACGTCTATCAAAGATAAGAATTCAAAAAGAGAAGCATAAGTAACATGAGAATGCATGAAAGAAAAATGTGAATGCATGAAAAGAAATGCACAAACTAAAGAATACCTCAAGAAGGTACATGGCTCCAATAAAAGTCTGCCGACAGCACCGACTGAATGCATCCAGAGAAGAGTAAAGGGTCGCCAAAGTCAGACTCCCCCAATCATAGAAAGGGATGTTCAAAAACATCCTCAGGTACATAAGAACGACAAATGGACGACGTTGCCGCTCGACGCCACCATGAGACCTCCTAACACCAGCAAAATAAATAACCGGGCCATCTGCCTCACTTGCAGCCCGTCCTCCTCATCAATCACCCTGCCCAACAGAACATCCTTCAGAAGAGACAGCCGGATAGAATCCCCAGAAACTATCCTCCCTACATCACCAAGTGCCACACGCACTGCCTCCGATCTCACCCGCAAAGAGCGATCCACCTCTATCTGCTCTCCATCATAATCCAGCCCCAACAGCTGTTGCACGTCTATGGGAGTCACAGTCATCTCCCCGAAGCTAAAATGGAAGGTGTGAGTAGTATTCCACAACCTCTCCCCCAAAGCGCACAAGACCGCTGTCGAACGAGGAGTCTCATCCAGCGCAGATGCCAACCTCCCAAAACCCGCTGACGATACCACCCAACGCACCACAGGTGGGAGATACTCCCAGATATCCCTGAGCCCCGTCGTCCCGCGGACGCGCATGTTCTTCAAAGAAATATCAGACTGGCAAAAAAGGAAAAAAATCTCAAGTCAAGAAAGAAAGAAAAATCACCAAAAAGAAAGGAATGCCAAAGGTCAGGTTACTTACATAACCGCCAGGATTCACTTTCGAGGAACGATGATGCGATGGCTCCCACAGCAAGGTCCGCTCATCCGCAACAGGCTCAAACGCATCAAAGGAGTTCTCACTCCCCAAAGCAAGAGGCACCCTGGCTCTCCACTCCACATTCGCCCAGTCATCAACGATCAACCACTCCCTGTGGACTGCAGTGTTCACAAAAGCGGCCATTTCTTGAAGATCGGAATGCTAGAACGATTTGCAGAGGAATCACAGAAAGAGATAAAGCAAAGAAGTTGTGAAAAAGTGAAGGGATTCGCCCCCTTTATATAGGATGCCAAATGCCATGTCGATCGGCACTGACTCCTTACCTTTCTGAGGTAGTCCAAAAGTCCGTGCCACTGCCGAATGGAACCCCTCATACTATGCCGACCGGCACCCCCCTTAAATTTGGTACAGAAATTCCCAAAAAATACCAGAAAGCCCCGAAAAATTCCTAAAAATCCCAGGAAAGATTTAGAGCATTTTCACTGGGAAAATTTTGCATTCCCTCAAGCGGAACCCCTCTTTCCCAGCTAAATCCTTAAAAACTAAGTGAATCTCCTCCCGGCAAAGCCTCGGAGGATCTCTAAGGATCTCCTGATCACTTCCCCAGCGGAATTTTTACAACACCGAAATTGGTTGTTCCCCCCCTGCGAGGCCTCCTAAAGAAACAAAAGCTTCCCCAGCTATGAGCTCCCCAGCTCAGATCAAAATCATAAAGCACTTTCTCCAGCAGAATCAAAATCCAATCTTTATCCACTCTTAGGTCAGAATTGACCTCGGTATTGGATTGTCACCTGAGTTAGGTCAGAATTGACATCGGTCTTCGATTGTCACCGCTCTTAGGTCAGAATTGACCTCGGTCTTGGATCATCACCTCAGTTAGGTCAGAATTGACCTCGATCCTCGGTCGTCACCATTCTTAGGTCAGAATTGACCTCGGTCTTGGATCATCACCTGAGTTAGGTTAGAATTGACCTCGATCCTCAGTCATCACCACTCTTAGGTCAGAATTGACCTTGGTCTTGGATCGTCACTTGAGTTAGGTTAGAATTGACCTCAGTCCTTAGCCGTCACCACTCTTAGGTTAGAATTGACCTTGGTCTTGGATCATCACCTAAGTTAGGTCATAATTGACCTCGGTCCTTGGTCGTCACCATTCTTAGGTCAGAATTGACCTCGGTCTTGGATCGTCAACTAAGTTAGGTCAGAATTGACCTCGATCCTCAGTCGTTACCACTCTTAGGTCATAATTGACCTCGGTCTTGGATCATCACCTGAGACAGGTCATAAATGACCTTGGTCCTCGGTCGTCACCACTCTTAGGTCAGAATTGACCTCAGTTATTAGATCTTCACCCTAAGCCCATAGATTTGGCTTTGACCCTCAGAATCGGTCACCCTCATCACTTAAGCCCGTAGATTTGGCTTTAACCCATAAAATTTATTATCCCCAGGACACCCCTCAGTCCTCAGAATCGGCCTCGACCCTTCGAATCGGTCATACTCCATCAAAAGCATTATGCGGTGTCCATTCGACGGTCATTATTTGTTCCAAACTCACCCATCGAAGGGATCTATAGACACCCCATTTTGTTATCCCCCAACTCTCCTTAGGTCCCTAGTACCTCCCTTCATTACTACAAACCCAAGTCATGTCCCGAGTACTGACCTGGAAGTCATAGGGCACTCCCAGGCTCCGTTTGACAAAAAAGTCAAACTCTTTAGCTCGACCGAGGCTGAATGAATCTTCAAAGGACACTGAAATCCCTTTCCAATGGTCCGTCTCGTGTGAAATTTTGACTTACCATGCGGACGAACGATCCGTTTGCGTCCGAAACTTGATCTAGAGGCCACCGGGAGCTGTTTACCCTAAGTTAACTCTTCATCTCGACCGAGGCTGAATGAATCTTCGAAGGGAACTGAAATCCATTTCCAATGGTCCATCCCGTGTGCGATTCTGACTTACAATGCGGACGAACGATCCATTTGACTCCAAGAGGTCACCGAATGATTCTAGGGACCGATTGACCAAAGTCAACTCCCCAAACCTGGTCAAACTCTTTGGAATATAGAAGTACATCTCCTAACCTTTCCAACAGTCCACCCCATGCACGATTCGGACTTAGCATGCAGACGAACGATCCGTTTACGTCCGAATGATTCCCCATCTAATGAACCGACAAACGCTTCCGAGCCATATTTGACCCAAAGTCAACTCCTGAACCTGGGAGCGTTCTAAAGTACTTTCAAAGGTCTCTGAATTACCTTTCCAATGGTCTTCCCTATGTGCGATTCAGACCAATGGTTTGCACTCAGCAACCAATTTTCCGAAAAGGCCTGAAACACACTGCCAAATGGCAGGTTCCAGACCCTGCCTATCGGCAGGTGCCGATAGGCAGGACCAGGTCTATGACGATCGAAAGTGACCTGGGCCTATAAAAGGAGGCCTTCACCTCATTTGCAAGGGGAGCCCAGATTTGACAAGAATCGTCCTCAGCGAATCCCAAAAACCTCTATCGAAGACAGTGCGATTTCAATATCCAAATCCCTTTCTAACTTCCACTTTTCATCATCCTTTTCATCAAACTAGGTGAATTAGCCACTCTCAATCATCATCTAAGTTCAAGGGCTTCTCTCCAACATTCAAGATCAAGCTCAAGATCTTCAAGAAGGTCCAACTCTCTCAACTTTCTCTTAAATTCGCAATAAATTATTTTATTACTTAACACTTTTATTATCTCATCTCACATATAATATACTTTTTATTTAGTATTATTGCACATCCCTTATTTTCATATAAATAAAAAACCCCAAAAAAAGAAAAAGAGGGTTTGCTCATAAATTCCAAATAGGGATTCTCATACTTTTCTCACACTTTTCTCATAACTAAAACACTTTTTCTACACACACACACACACACACTCTCATAAATAAGAGACCCTCCATTTGGATTTATGGGATAAACCCCACACCTCGTTTTGTATGCGAACTACGTGAACTTTGATGCCTTTATAGGCTATGTAGGCATCTCGGGGTAAAACCCGAGACTCGAGTCCTATTCTCACTTTCTCTCTCGTTTTCCATCTTCTCTAAATCCAATTTTCTTATATTCTATATACTTGTTCTTAGTGACGTATTACCCCATATGCGTTATCGTTCAATTATAACGATCAATGTAAGGGTAATCGCGTAAATCTTATTTTATAATATTATCTTTTGTACCTTCCTACGGATGAATCACTTTATCTCTTCCATGATACAAGCCGAGAATTCCTATCTCCACTATATATATACACATGCACACATATCACGGGGAAAATAAAAGAAAATAGCAAATATCCATGAGAGACCGAAAGGGCGGAATGGGTGCCTAACACCTTCCCATTTCGATACTTAGCCTCCGAACCCTTCTTGAATCATTTTGGTTTCGTATGCACCAGTATGTCTTTGGATGCCATCCTTCGGGATGGCTTCCCCTTTTTTTCTTTTGTCTATTTTGAGTAAAATAGACTAGTGACTCTAAATCTCTCTACATTTTAACACCTCATCTCGAATGATGCCGGCAGAAGCTCTCCCGAGAGGGATGCGCGGGACTCGAGGATCCTCCCTTTACGCGCTCGCCCGCAGGCGAGGATCGAGGATGGCCATAGCCTCTTTGAGGTTGACGATATTCAGCTTCATTTTATGGAATAGTTCCAGGTACGTCACTTCGAAGGAACTCCCCTGGTCCATAAGTAGCTTGTCGACATCCCAATTAAAAAATTTGAGTGTGATTACCAACGTGCCATGATATGGGGTCTTTACCCCAATAAAGTCTTCTTCGATGAACACGATGTGATTGGTGTAGTCAACATCTTCTGGTTGTTTAATCTTTCCTGCTTAGGACTTGGCGGGGTCAATTTGAAAAGCTTTTATCACAGCAGTCACCTTCTTGAGTTCCATTCGGACGGCATTGCTCTGGATCTTCTTAAGGTTTGATGCTCCATAGATTACTATAAACTCGTGTCCTATATCATTGTTGAGAATGTTGTTTGGCTTTTGGTCGCCATTAGCTACCACTTTTTTTTATTTTCTTCTCGATATACTCGCTGAGGCGCCCTGCTTGAACCAACTCCTCCAAAAGTCACTTCAGAGCTTTGTAATTCTCAGTTAGGTTATCACCCTCCTTATGGAACGCATATCTCAGCGCGTTGTTTCTTTTAGTTGGGTAACCACCCATCTTCTTGGGCCATTTAATGAACGACTCATCTTTGATCTTATTGAGAATCTTGTAAATAGGTTCCTTGAAGACTGTGTTAACAACCTGGAATGCTTTAGAAGGGTCAACCTTGTTTCCATTCTTAGAGCCATTCTTATCCCATTATTATTTCCCTTCTTTTGGGTATCATTTTTCTCTATCCCTTATTAGCCTTTGCTCGACTGTTGTCCCCTCCATTAGGATGAACCACCTCTTCCACCTTGGAGTACTTCTCGATATGAGCCATAAGATCATCGATGGTCCTGGCCTCCTTCTCAGTAAAGGATTGGTGCAACAAAGAGGTGGTCGATAAACCAATTTTGAAGGATTCTACGGTAACCTACTCTGAGAAATCCTTGATCTCATTGAAAACTTCCCAATATCTCTTAGCGTAGTCTCAGAGGCTCTCCCATGGCTTCTTCTTCATTGTGAACAATGCATCCATCCGCTTAGGGTGGGAGCTACTGGTTATAAATCGTGCCGTGAAGGCCTCCGCCAGAGCTACGAAATTTCTGATCGTCCTATGTGGAATCCTATCAAACCACTTTTTTGCTACATCATGTAGTCTAGAAAGGAAAATCCTACACATAAGTGCGTCATTGTGACTCCACAAGGTCATTTTTTTACCGATATTGCCTGACCTGGTCTATGGGGTTTGTTTTCCCATCATAGACCCAGAACCTAGGGACAGTGAATTTCTTCGGGGTTCCTCCTGCTTGATTGCCCTTAAGAAAAGGGACTTCACCTGAGTGTTGAGAGCTCTCTTGGCTAGTTCTATGGTAGATCTAGCTCCTCGGTGAGCTGGATGTTGGTCCATCTTCCTATGGACCAGAATCCTTAAGCCTTCGTTTTTCCGATCATTACTTTGTGGTGCCTCTCCTACTATCCACACTTTAATCGCCCTCACTCTGACCTGTCACGTTCAGTTCTTTCTTAGTTACGTCTGGAGTTCCACCCTCGGCTATGAGTATTGCTCGCCTGAGGGCTAGGAGTCCTCATACGACTTTTTCTAGTGTCCCTTTGGAGGTCTCTCTCTATTATTTCGAGTCGCCTCTGTAGGCGAGCGTTTTCTTCCGCTTAGAGTCGTGCAACCTCCTCTTGTTCATAAAGCCTATCTTCATAAGCATTGACCATATTATAAATATAGGTAGACCCAGGTGATCGAGTGCAAAAAGTAGCGCGTGTAAAGACGCTAATCGTTGTTTTAGTTTCGCCAACTCAATACAAAAACCTAAGTTACTACTACACTTGCGAGGCAAGCACAGCAGTAAGTCGGGTATCGAAAATCCACAGAGACGAGATGTTAGAATTTAAGTGATTTAATACTCCGAAATAAAAGTGTAAAAGGTGATAGGTTGGAAATAAAGAAAAGGGAAAAAATTAAGAAGTTAAGTCTAAACTAGAATTAATAAAATGAGAGTTGGGATCGTGTCCCCACCATGGGCTAAACAACTAATAATTAGAATTTCGATTCGAAAACATTTAATCGAGCATTTTCAATTAAGTATAAACATCACACAATAAGGAATTTAACCCAAAGTTGCGAGATTAAACATTTAACAGAAAATGGTCACACGCATCTTAAATTCGGATTACCGCTATAAACACTAACGTTGCATGACAAAGAAAGTTAAACGCATAATAATCCGACTTTAATACGCGAGGTTTCAATTAAATGCAATTTTACACAAAACCTAATTTTCGGAGCTCAACGCCCATCAATGGCGGACACACAATCCCAACCCGTTATCTACTCACTACACATGAATAAAACTAATTTTAACAACTAATTAACTAAGCAAACAAGAAATTAATATACTAAAACAAGTTATCTAGGCATGTAAATAATTAAGAAAGCAAGAAACAAGCTAAAACAAGTTGAATAAATGAGGAAGAAGATGAATAGTGCTTACAACAATCCAAATGGTACAAACCCTAGGAGAGAGAAGCTCCACCCAACAAATCCACCTAAAAATGAAAATATCTCCTCTAAGAAAAGCCCCAAACATTCTATTAATACCCCAAAATAAACCCCCAACAAAAGCAACCCAAAAAACCCAAAATAAGTCACTTTTCGTCCATATCTGATAGGACCGGTCGACCTCTGTTTTGGGACCGGTCGACCGCACTTTTGGGATTTGCCTTGGGCTGGAGGCAGCCCACTTTTCCACTTTGAACCAATTTTGAGGCGTTGCACGGAAATGGCCATAACTCCCTCATACGGAATCGAAATGAGGCGTGGTCAGAACCGACGCGAAGCTAATTCAATTATCTACATGATTCTGTTTTGGTACCCTCCAAATTATGCAGTATGAAATTACCAAAATGCCCTTGAAGTAGAAGAAAATACCGAAACCTTCCGGAAATGGGCATAACTTCCACATACGGAGTCAGAATGACGCACGGTCAGTGGCCATGGAAAGATAATTTGATGATATACATGTTAGTAACTTCATTACATAAAAAATAGTGAGTTTCAAAAGACCAAATTGCCCTTGAAGTAGCATTCGACGACGAAACTTCTCTGAAATGCAATCGAACCTCACTTTTAGCGTTCCAATACCTACAAAAGCACAAATAACCCCTGCAAAGCATGTATATATCCAAATCCAAGGTTGTCTGGTTAATAAGCATAATTATAGGCATTTAGGACCGTAAAAGTGCTAGAATGCATAAAGATAACGGGCGGAAATATGCAATATTCGATACGAATCACACCCCCTAACTTAAACATTGCTAGTCCCTAGTGATACAACAAACAAAACTAGTCCACAGAAGGAAATACAAAACGTATATATGCATCGAAATATAATTGCCACTTTCGTAGGGAACACGATTGCATTTAGCATATGCAATAAGCCGTTAAACCCCTAGGTTACCCTAGTGGACGAGTGTCGTCTCGTGAGGGTTTTCAGGGATGATACCCACAAACATCATATGGTTTCCTCAAAATATGCCCAAACCAATGTGCGACAAGCCCAACAAAAGCGAAAAAGATTTCATACACATTATTAGCAAAGTGGATGAATTCAAACAAAAGTCCAAATCATTAACATTATAGAATGCACCTCATAGAATTGAAACCTTAAAATGTGGGAGGGGAGCGAGCACATGCAAAGTATGATTTGGCGAAAACTTAAATAAACCGGATAAACATTAAAGCAAGCATATATTCAATCCTCACGGGCATTACGCTCATCAAGCGAATTCACTCGAAACAGGGAGGTAACACACGGGACATGCGGGCTAAAGAGTAATTGTAAATGGAAACTAGGCCGCGCACATGTCTCAAAAGAAGGATGCTATATGTAAAATGAAAAATGTAATCTCAATGAAAGGATACCGCTCATTAAAGGAGGCGAAATGCATTTTCACAGATTAGCACAACTATTTCAACTTTTGAATTATATCAACTTAAGATCACATAGGACTTTAATAGGGTTATAATGTAGGTTAGGCTAAGGTACGAAATGAAAGGATGTATATACGGATTCAAAGTATTCGGGATGAAAACTCGAGATAATGGGAAAATGAGGGCAATATCAAAATTGGAAAACAAGTTCCAAAACGGCATTAGATATATCATCGGGAAGAGTAATCAAAGCTTATTGAACTATATACAACATATACAAACTTTCTCTTTCTTTTGTTTTCTTCTTTTTCTCATTTTCTCTTTTGTTTTCTTTTATTTTTTTGCTTTCTCTTTTTCTTCACTTTTTTCACTACTTTCTTTTCTTTACTTATCAAACTCTCATATGCCTAAATTGCAACCGGCATCATAACAACATCATTCAATCCCAAGTAACATTCCAAACAAAGGTATAGAAAGTGTATGTATGGTCTAAAACTCCAATTTAGAGTTAGTTATGGTAATGGGGTTATGAAACGAAAGGCTAATATTTAGGCTCAAAGGGGTTAACGAGGGTAAACATATAAGGGTGAGGTCAAGGCTAATATGGGTGATATATCAAAGAGGGCCTATGATCATTTCGTAAAGTTTACGCAATTCTCGTGTCAAAATAACATATGAAAATCATGCTCAAGTAACACATTTCAAGTATGAACTCAATTAATGAACGGTTAAATGAAAGAATAGTGAGATTACCAACGAATTCAACGTTTTCAATGAGAAAAGAATAGTGTATGCACTCACAAACGACGAAAGGTACAAAGCTTACTCAGTGTAAGTATATACAATGCAACAAAAGATTACCGAGTTATAAAAATCTTAAACCAAATCAATAGAACCATAAAAGTGCGTGTACTCATGGGATTAAAGTTTAATTCATGAAGTTATTCACAATATGAATAATCGAGACTAAAGTCTAATAACTTCTAAAATCGAGAACATGCATCATTAGGTTGTCAATTGGATCGGGCAATTATTGAAATTTATCATCGGAAACAAAAGCAAAATGCCCAAAAAAAGAGAAAAAATAAAGAAAATCTTTTTTAAATTTTTGAATTTTTCTAAGAAAAGCGTACTAAGTAACTAACATGTGAGCAAAAACATGGACTAAATAAAGAAATGGATAGAATATCCCACACCCCCTAACTTAAAACTTGACATTGTCCTCAATGTAAATTAAGAACCAAGTCAAAGAGAGGAAAAGAGCGATATTACCCAAAAATGGAGCGATCCCCATAAGAACAAGTCCAAAGAATCTACAAAACAAGTTAGTACCGAGCATAGCAAAAACAAATAACAAAAAGTTAACTAATTACACTAGACTAAATTAATAAGGAAAGAAAAAAAATAAAAAGAAAGAAAGCTAACTATATACAATCTACTATTTAGACTTCACACTAACTGTACACTAGAAGTCTAAATAGCTGAGGGTCCACCGTGAAAATGATTTGACTTTGGAGGATAACCGGTGTACCCTCACATACAAGCATGCCCTCCGAAAAATATGGATTCCGTTTTAACAACGGAAGGCATGTGTAAGGCGGAAGAAATGAACCATCGCCAATTAAAAGTTTTGGTGGGACGATGGGGGGTTTGGATTGCACGGGTGACAAAAACAAGTGGGGACCGAGAAAAACTGAATATCCTCCCAAGGATTTTGAAGTTGGAATGGGAGGCGGCGCACACAAAGGCAAAGATGCGATCGTGGAGGGCGACTCGAGCAAGTACTCCTCATCGGTGATAGGGTTTAAAACATTAAAGTTCGAAACCGAATCATCGGGTACTTGTTCCGGTGGGGTAATAGAGAATGAAAATGGGGATGAAAGAAATTCAAACTCATGAGATGAATCATCATCGCATGAAGTTGGAATTTCAAAGGAAATAATATCATTTTCAATGAAATGTTCTTCTTTGGGGGCCAAAGAAGAAATCATTTCATTGCATATAGATATTACGTCATTTTCATCCTCACTTTCAATATCTATTACGAGATGGGCAAAGTCTAGAATGGATTGTTCCAAAGTAGGTACAAGTACCTCATTTGGTTCAAAACATTCCTCGACTTCAAAAGTCTCGGAAGCAAAATCGTCGTCGGACTCAAATAATAAATCCAACTCATGTTCCCACGAACGATTTTCTTCCCGATAGCGATTTTCAATTTTTTCATTTTCATACATACGCAAGCCCTCACCGAATGTCATAGGTCGAGGTGCGGATGCATTAGAATGGGAACTTTGAAAATTACCATCGGACTTAAACGAAAACTCATTATTATAGGAATTTTGAAAACTATTGCAATTCGTTTCAAAATTCCTATTATAAGGAGGTAAAGGCCCAAAATCATTGTCATCATCATCAAAATTCCAATAACCTAAATTTTGACTTTCGTTATACTCGCCCAAAGTAATATTTGAATTTGCAAATTTTTGGGATTCTAAGTATTCACCGAAAGTCATAGGTTTGCGAGAATTTTGAGAGTTATAACAAGGATTACCGAAAGAATTGGAATAAGACATACTTACCCCAAAAATGGCTCAAGTGGCGAATTCCATCAAATAGGTGCGCGCGGGAAAAATTCGAGCGTTTCTAAGTGCTCAAATGTGGAAGTCCTGTAAAAAGGTTAGCAAATAATACAAATAGAAAGAAATAATATGAAATACTAAATCAAATAAAGTCTAAAACAAACTAGTCCCCGGTGATATATCTAATGCCTTTTTGGAACTTGTTTTTCGATTTTGATATTGCCCGCATTATCCCATTATCCCGAGTTTTTCATTCCAAACACTTTGAATCCGTACATATATTCCTTCGTTTCGTACCTTAGCCATACCTACATTATAACCCTTTTAAATTCCTATGTGATCTTAGGTTGATGTAATTTAAAACCCATAATAGTTGTGATAATCTGTGAAAATGCATTTAGCCTCTTTTAGTGAGTGGTATTCTTTTATTGAGATTACAGTTTTTCAGTTTATATATAGCATTCTTCTTCTGTGACATGTGTGCGGCCTAGTTTCCATTTACATTTACTCCTAATTCCCGCATGTTCCGTGTGTTACCTCCCTGTTTTGAGTGATTTCGCTTGATGAGTGTAATGCCCGTGAGGATTGAATATATATGCTTGCGTTAATTTAGTATCCGATTTATTTAAGTTTTTGCCAAATCACACTTTGCATGTGCTCGCTCCCCTCCCACATTTTAAGGTTTCAATTCTATGAGGTGCATTCTATAATGTTAATGATTCAGACTTTTGTGTGAATTCATTCACTTTGCTAATAATGCGTATGAAATCCTTTTCGCCATTGTTGGGCTTGTCGCACGTTGGTTTGGGCATATTTTGAAGAAACCATATGATGTTTGTGGGTATCATCCCTGAAAACCCTCACGAGACGACACTCGTCCACTAGGGTAACCTAGGGGTTTAACGGCTTATTGCATATGCTAAATGCAATCGTGTTCCCTACGAAAGTGGCAATTATATTTCGATGCATATATACGTTTTGTATTTCCTTCTGTGGACTAGTTTTGCTTGTTTCATCACTAGGGACTAGCAATGTTTAAGTTAGGGGGTGTGATTCGTATCGAATATTGCATATTTCCGCCCGTTATCTTTATGCATTCTAGCACTTTTACGGTCCTAAATGCCTATAATTATGCTCACTAACCAGACAACCTTGGATTTGGATATAAACATGCTTTACAGGGGTTATTTGTGTTTTTGTAGGTATTGGAACGCTAAAAGTGAGGTTCGGTTGCATTTCGGAGAAGTTCCATCGTCGAATGCTACTTCAAGGGCAATTTGGTCTTTTAAAACTCACTATTTTTTATGTAATGAAGTTACCAACATGTAGATCATCAAATTATCCTTTCGTGGCCACTGACCGTGCGTCATTCTGACTCCGTATGTGGAAGTTATGCCCATTTCCGGAAGGTTTCGGTATTTTCTTCTACTTCAAGGGAATTTTGGTAATTTTATACTGCATAATTTGGAGGGTTTCAAAACATAATCATGTAGAGAATTGAATTAGCTTCGCGTCGGTTCCGACCACGCCTCATTTCGATTCCGTATGAGGGAGTTATGGCCATTTCCATGCAACACATCAAAATTGGTTCGGAGTGGAAAAGGGGGCTGCCTCCAGCCCAAGGCAAATCCCAAAAGTGCGGTCGACCGGTCCCAAAACAGAGGTCGACCGGTCCCATCAGATATGGACGAAAATTGACTTATTTTGGGTTTTTTGGCTTGGTTTTGTTTGGGGTTTATTTTGGGGTATTAATAGAATGTTTGGGGCTTTTCTTAGAGATATATATTTCATTTTAGATACTTAGTTTAGGGTTTGGATTTTGAGAGCTCATCTTCTCCTCTCTTTGGGTGTTCCCCATTTGGGTGTTGTAAGGTTACTATTCATTATCTCTTCCAATTAATTTAAGTTGTATTTCCTTATTTTCTTGCTTTGTAGTTAATTTACTTGCTTTCTAATTTAGTTTACTTGCTTTATTTATTGCTTTCACCTAAATACATGTCATTTACCATGCTCTGTAGCTAGGTTAAATTAGGTTGTGTCGGATTGAACTCACCTAGGGTTGATTTGGTTGCTTTGCTTTGGTGATGGTGTTTACGGGTCTATTTCGAGTGTGTTGACCTAGTTATTACGCCTAGGGGATTTGACGGGGTATATCATGTATGCTTCGTGCTTACGACCTTGCGTGCGTAATTTCCGGGGTATTTGTTGACACCAAAATCGTATTAGACTTTTATGCAAATTTAGGGGCGTGACGACCCTTGATTTAATTAACTGTCGAAACGAGACGCATTTGTAATAAATCGTCGACCCATGTAACCATTTTATACTAATTAACTCGGGTGAGGGATATTCGACGCAACCTATAGTTTTTACTCACTTTCTTAATATAGCTTTATTTTCCCTCGCCTAGATTACTATTTCCCTTTTATGCATCTTTTCCCTTTTTGTGTATAATCATCTTTTACACTTTTATTTTAGGAGTATTAAATCACTTAAATTCTAACATCTCGTCTCTGTGGATTTTCGATACCCGACTTACCGCTGTGCTTGCCTCGCAAGTGTAGTAGTAACTTAGGTTTTTGTATTGAGTTGGCGAAACGAAAACAATGACTGTGCACTTTACACGCGCACACTTTTCGCACTTAATCAAAATGGCGCCGTTGCCGGAAATGGCCATAACTCCCTCATACGGAATCGAAATGAGGCGTGGTCAGAACCGACGCGAAGCTAATTCAATTCTCTACATGATTCTGTTTTGGAACCCTCCAAATTATGCAGTATGAAATTGCCAAAATGCCCTTGAAGTAGAAGAAAATACCGAAACCTTCCGGAAATGGGCATAACTTCCACATACGGAGTCAGAATGACGCACGGTCAGTGGCCATGGAAAGATAATTTGATGATATACATGTTGGTAACTTCATTCCATAAAAAATAGTGAGTTTCAAAAGACCAAATTGCCCTTGAAGTAGCATTCGACGACGGAACTTCTCTGAAATGCAACCGAACCTCACTTTTAGCGTTCCAATACCTACAAAAGCACAAATAACCCCTGCAAAGCATGTATATATCCAAATCCAAGGTTGTCTGGTTAATAAGCATAATTATAGGCATTTAGGACCGTAAAAGTGCTAGAATACATAAAGATAACGGGCGGAAATATGCAATATTCGATACGAATCACCAGGTCTCCCATGGCTTTCTTTAAAGGGTTTCCTATCCTAGTGAAACCTAGGGTTTATTTATTGGCGAATCTCAGACCTGACCCTAGGAAGAATTGAGTCTTCTCGGATGTCGTAGACTTGGGGGATGGTGCTGCTGTGGTGAGACATTACGGGCTTTCTGATAATGAATGTTTTCATAGGAATACAAGTCGTTTCTCACAGACAACGTCATTTGTGAGTTCAGAAATTATCACAATAAAGGAATCTATGAAAATAATCACAAAGAACAGAAAGTAAAGGAAATCACATGCACAACAATGATATATGTGATTCGGTAACTTGCCAACGTCCATGGAGAGGTTACTTATTCTTATATATGTCTCTTAAATCTCAAGTTTTCAATCCCTTTGCCCCGGATCAGAGTTTATAATTAATAGATATGTTGTTACAGAGTTTAAGTTATTTAAGGAACTCCTAATAACGTGCGAATTTGCCATAAGGTACTTGAATATATCATCTGAGATGTTTGGTACCTGATTTGACCATATCCGTAAGTGTTATTATACTTCTAAAATACTTGTGTGGAAATTGGGTCATGATTTGTGCTGGGCTGCACGTTAATCCACTAGGACTAGTCGCCTACTCTCATGGACGGTAAAAAATGGGCTCCCACAATTATGATCTCTCGTCTAAGAGTCAACAAAGTGGCTAAATGTCAAACCGAACAACCACCATGCTATGTCTCCACAATCACGACTTAAGTCAGCATCCTTCCCTGTTGGGATATGTACATATGACGAAAATCAGTGATATACATCTATATATCTCAAAATCGAAGTGAACATACCACTGATGAAAGAATAAGAACTCATCTGTATTAAACTAGTACTTGTAAGCATTATCCATAATTAGAATCGTACCATCCCCTAGTGGTACCCTAAATAATACACATTGCTACATAACATCAAATAACTAAGTGGACTCACTCGTCACAATAGTAACAACTTCCTTTAAAGGAACTATTGAAATGGCGACTCTACATGTGGCCACGTTGACTCTGCCTCCATAGTCATCATTGCTAACTCTTTCCTCGTTGGGTCTGCCCTAATCAGTCGTGACCTCACTGTTCATAATTTATTTGGCTCTACTAGCCATAATAGATAATATTATTTAATCTTGTAAGCTCTTGCGATATCCGCCCCTATGTGGTTCCTTTATATAGACGTGGTCTTCCCAACTTGAGTCCACGCTATACTATCTCCAGTCATTGTGCCTACTTTACCCTCGATCTTCACAATCTTAGGAACTCTATCATTTAGATAGTTGTGTGTAGTAAGGTAACTCCCACTATCTGAACATAAGTGGTGATTTATGGTTTACCCAATAAAACTTATCAAACCTTGCTTGTAAGGTATATGCCAACGCAAAACAAATTTTGTTAGAATAAAAGCGATTAACGCAAACCTCCTTCTTCGCCAAAATATAGTTGAACTTCTCCTTATACTGGATACCACGCGATCACGCATATGATGTCTTCAAAACAATACTTTTAATGTTGTTACGAAAGGTGAATAAAAGCATTTCCCCTCAAACTATACGTTAATCACTTTCTAAAAATCTCACGTCAAAAAGTCGGTGACTCCCGACCAAAGTTAACCTCATACGTGGGATATCTCGCAAAGAAAATCCAAACAAGGAACCCTCCCGATACACTCGGTCTTCTTCGCATAGTTCATCTGTAACAATGGAATGAAACCCCCAAAACGATCGTCGTTATACATAGTAAAATTCATAAATGGTAAAGATCTAAATAAATCACATAACATAATGCAAAAAAGTGACAAACGCACTCAAGATCCCTAAGACACTAGAACCTGGAATGCTCTGATACGAACTGTGACACCCCGTAAAATTTAATAATAAATTGATCAGGTCTAATACAAACTCAGGGGAATCAAACAATTGAATATAATTCTAAGCATGATTGTAATAAAACTAAATGCATAAAATAAACAAATAAAACATACTATTGATTATCCAAATAACTCTCATATCGAATCAACTGACAATACTAGTACCATCGCGTAACTACAACTATATCAACGTAAATCAAGCTACTGAAATAATTTCAGGGCGGAGGCGACACAACTACCTATGTCCTGAAAAACGTTAATGGAGACGTTAACAATAATTCTAAGTAGTATAATAATATAATTGATCTTAAGATACAATATAACAATGCATCATATTCTAGTCTTTTGGTTTCTTTTAAGTTATTTCAACCTAAAATAAAAGTAACTATCACATGTATCTACTCCCGAACCCATATGTTCCCCATGATTAAGTTGTATTCCTCATTATAGACTTTTTTGTAATAATTCCACTTTTCCATTTATACGTCATAATGGTATAATGTCATAGGGTAAAGTAATACCTACATCAACATCCATATAATACGAGTACAGTCCAATACATGTACCTCAAAAAAGGTCTCATCACAAATCTACACGAAACGAAGGTCTATCCTACTACTATTGGGGATCGCTCGCACGTACTAGGCCTAGTTATAGGTTATCCCATATCTATAAACACTCAAGCATCTACTAGGGATAACCATTACGCTTTCACACCAGTCATATAGCCCTATACACAAAACTATATAAAAGAATCAGCATGCGAACCTTTCACGGATATAACGAGAATTTTGCACGTAATGTTCAGGGTAAATATAGATAACTCAAACCCGTCATTATCGCATTAGGGTACCGATTTCCATTAATCGCATCCCCATAAGGATATCCCCTCTAGTACAGATCCCACGAGTACAAATGCTCGGTATGTTGCACATAATACACAATCAAGTAATCCTACACGGTTAAGGGTTACGAGACTTATCTTAATCTTATTACTTAATTAACTTCTGTTAATTAAGAATGTTATTGTTGATGTAAAAAACTAGATTGCTCTAATTATTCAATCACAGATAAATAAATAAGACAAAGATTTTTAAAGTGGTTCGGCTAGGAATAAAGCCTACGTTCACTGTTATGTTATTGCTGAGTGTTTGTGGAATTCTTGATTACAAGTTCTCTCAAGAAATTCTGGTCCCCTTGAATGAGGATGGTACATGGTATTTATAGCCTTTAGGCTGTACATGAAAGGTCCAATACATTAAATGATATACATATGAAAGGGTAATACATTTAATGCAGCGTGTGCGTCAAGAATATAATGAATAATTGAACAGTTGTCCGTCTGGTAATTAATGATACGGCCGAGATGCAGTTCGGACCGCCTTAGTTGCTTGTTGATCAAGAGTTTTTCGGAACATTAGAGTACCTCGGTGCTATAGAGTTCCTCGGTGTGTTAAAGTTCCTCGGCATGATAGAGTTCCTCGGCATATTCTCGTTGCTCGGAAAGGAGCACGGTTGGTCGGGAAATGATCTTCCTCGCTGCTATTGTGCCATGTAGATTGACACGTGTCTTCATCTTCTTCGTCCACATCAGCACATTAATTTTGGTATCAACAGAAGCCCCCAATGTTTCATATTTTGAACTTTGAAGAGTATGGAACATTCTTTCTCGGTATATGGCAATATTAAATGTACTTCCCGGGTTTCAGGAACATTGTATTCAAATTTCCTTCTTATTTCGCAGTTTCTGCCTTTTTGATAAGCGCTTTGATATTCGTGCAAATTTTGTCCTTTTAGCCGCCGGAAGTTTAGTAGTTTCTTTTTGGTAATCATTTCTTTCGCCGCTTCCCAATGCAAAGTATTTAAACTTCTTTGGTAACCATACCGTCGTCTACGTTTTTCATTCTCTGCATTCAAGCTTTCTCTTCTCTTCTTCTCTTGTGCGTTCATCCTTATTTCCGTTCGTTGTCAACACATCTCCTTTCTTTCTGTAAGATCTTCTTTCTTTCTTCTGTATCTCTTTTATTCAATATGGTTTATATTGTGGAGTCTGTTGAGAAATTCCGTTCTGATTTTTCCATTCCTTCGTGGGTAACTCTAGAGGTTCTTTCTGAGCCTTTAGATTACTTTCGATTGGCTGAGGGACATTGGTTCCCCAGTCTTTTTGTTGCTGAATGCGGTTTTTCCTTTCCACCAAACCCATTATGTCTTGAGTTTTGTCAATATTTTGATCTTGTTCCTGCAAAAATAGCCCCCAATTCATGGAGAATAATTAACGGCGTGCACAAATTAAATCTAACTCATGGGACTCGTATTGGGATCCCTGAAATTATGTTTTGTTATAAATGGGCTGTTCTAGATAATATTTATTATTTAAAAACTAGGTATTTGAATAGGGCTCTTGTAGTTAATCTCCCTGACTCAAATAGGGATTATTTTGAGCATGGGTTGGTCATAAAAAATTGGCAACATGCGCCTTTATCTGGGAATGAAGTATACAACGGTCCCAGATGCCCCCCATACGACAATGGGATAGGTTTATTTTTCATTTTATTTTACTTATGAAATTATGCTTTCATCATGTTTGGCAAAATGTATGACTGATATTCCATTATGTATTTATTTGCAGTTGATAGCAAAAGAAAAACTCCAAAAGAGTCAGAAGTGAATATCAAGCATTTGAAACTTATCTGGAATTTGCATAAGACCATTGCTGACGAGCATATTAGATCTGCTTCATATTTACTACAGTATAAGAGTTACACAACCTCTTATACTGCTCGCCCTGTTGAACCAGCTTCAACACCAGAAAGTTCATCTTCAGATTCTCATATCCCCCTATCTCAGAGAATGGGCAAGAAAAGAGCTCCTCCTGCTCTATTTGGTGAAACTTCTTCTGCTGTTGGAGCCCAGAAAGGCAAAATTGATGTCCCAGAGGGGACTAAAAGAGTAGATGCTGGTTCCTCCAAAGTTGCCGAGAAGCCCCCAGTGGCCCCGAGTAAGAAAGATGCTCCTGCTGATGTAATTGCCATCTCTCCGACCAAGACTTCTTCCTTGGTTGATGCTGCTGACCGTCCTTTGAAGAGATTGAGGAAATCATCCTCAGTTAATCTTGCTGGAACTGCATCTTCTCTACCCGCTGGTGGTAGTAGTGTCTCAAAAATTATTCTTCCGAGTTCTTCAACGAGCTCAGTTATACCCGAGGTTCTCGGGGTTGATGAAAAAATTCCTAGGGACACACTGACATCCCTAGCTGCTCGCCATCTTTCTTCAGTAAATTTCTCATACCTTTGGTCTTTCTTTCTTTTTCTTGAATTCTTGTATTTGTGTTGACTTTATTGTTTTTCTTATCTTTCAGCTGGTGAACAGCTTCAATACCATCGTGAAGAAAGATCAAGTTATTAAAGCTTCCAGTTCCTCGTCCGATGTTGACGATGCTTTGTTGGGTTTAGCCCAATCTGTGAAGGAATCTCGCCAACAGTACATCGAGGAGAAAACTGTTTGGGAGAAAAAGTTGGCTGTGGCTGAGGCTGATAAGATGAAGATGGCTGAAACCTCCAAGAATTTGGAGGAGAAAATTAAAGATTTGGAGGTTAAACATCAGGAATCTAATGATAAATTGAAGAAGGCAGAAGAAGAATTATCTACTCTGCGAGATATCAAGGTTAAGAAAGAGGAATTGGAGGTGAAGCTTTCCTCGGAGAAGTCGAGGAGAAAAGTCGCAATCAAGAAACATTTCAGCGTTGGTTGGGAGAAAGGATGGGAGAGAGGGATAGCTGCAATGACGTCCCAAGTTCAATATGGGGAGTTGAAGTACTTCCATGATGGTTGGGTAGCTGCTCTGCAAGAGCTAAAAGTCCAAGATGATTCTGAGTTATTCCAACGGCATCTCCCTGGTCCTCCTCCACCAATTGTGGAAGAAGAAGAAGATGAACCTGCCTCAGATGAGTCTTCTATGGCTATGGGCGATCAAGTTTCTGCCTCTCAACCCTCTGCCACCGAGGACGTTTCTTCTATGCCTCCTCCTCCCGAGAAGATTCCTACCGATCAAGCTGTAGTTACCACCGAGCAACTGAGCTCCTCGTCCCATCCTCCCGAGAAAGTCTTGGGAGACAAGGAAAAGGTGTGAAGTTGTTCGGTAGCATTTCTGTATTTCCTTGTAATCGAACGATGTAACTTTTTGATGATCTAATAAAATATATCTTTGCTTATCTCTGTTGTTGATAACTTGTTTTTGTTGATTGTTGTCTTTTTCTTGTCATTAGTTTGTTGCTAGAATGGAATTGATCTCTTCTCATGATACCGAGCTGATGCAGCAATGTCATCAATACTATAAGGCTGGTCATACAGATCTTAGTACATCGGAAATTGCTGATATCCTTGGTCATGGTGCTTCAGAGCAGGCTATTGAAGCTTATCAGTACTTGAAAGCTTTACTCGACCGAGCAGTGGCCAATAATGTCGCTTACTATGAGTTGATCGAAGAGCTTCATGGTTCCTTAGAGGATCTTCAAAATCAACACAACGAATCAATGGCTTTGCTGCATAAGGATTATGAAAATAGATACCAGCAGCTCTCTTCAGAAACAGGCCACAAGAAGATCATTGCTGGGTATGACGTTAGGGAGAGGACCCTAAAAGGTGAAGTTGAAGCCTGTAGACAAATTGCCGAGATCCTGGAACAAGAAAATAATAATTTGCAGAAAAAATTAGCTCAATATGAATCTGCTGCTTCATCTTCTACTGCATTAATACCAGTTACTGATGAAGGCTTCTCGTTCTTAGAGGTCGAAAATGCCAAACTAAGGCAAGAGCTGGAGGACTTAAGAAGATCTGCCATTTCTGGAACTGCTCGGGGACGAGGAAGAGGTTCTCGGGGGCGAGGAAGAGTCCTCAGCCAAAATGTTGAAGAGGCTCGCACTCAGTCTACTCTGGAAACTCAAGCATTCCAGTTGAAAGTAAAAGACCGTGCTCTGACTGAAATGTCCAATAAAAATCTGTCTCTGGAAGATCAGCTGGCATCAACGAAATCTGCCTTGCATAACAAGGATCTCTTTGCCAAAAGCCTTCATGAACAATTGGATAGATTAACCTTCCAATTCCATAAACAGCCAAGGGAATTCTGGATGGCAGGATACAATGAAGCTCTCGTTCATCTGGATGCTCGCATTGAACATGCTAACAATGAAGGTTACAAGCAAGGATGGTTAAATGCATTGGGTGTATTAAAGTTGGAGCAAGGGCATTTTTTATGGGACTATCATGCTCCATCATTATTAGACCTGCCTGTACCACCTTTCAAATTGGATATGGCATGGATCCCAGCTCGTTCCATTCCTCGCAGTCTAATTTCAAAATACCTTGGTGATTATAGCCTTCACTCCCAAGTTGAATTATCTCGTCCTGAGCGTCTTTTGGATACACCTTCTGTTATGAACGTCAGAATGCTCAGAGATGTTAATTTCATCAATTCTCCCCTTTGCCTAGAAGACCCTCCTGCCGGCGAGGAACCTGTCTCTAAAGCACAGGGCAAAAAACTAATAGAATAGTAATATTCATGTAACAATTTAGTACCTTCTTGTAATTTGTAATTTATTCTAGATTAATGAAAAGATTTTCATTTTCCGTTTGCCAATTTTGTTACTCTTGTGTTTATCAAACACATTTATATTTGTACATATGTATCTGTTAAAAAGATAACGATAATATTGTTCATTAAGCAACTTAATAAAAAGTTACAAGTATTAGTAATGTTTCTCGATCACTTAATAATAAAGTAATGAGTAAAAATATTCAAACTGTTTCCAACCAACCAAGGTGGATGAATAATGTTTGTCGACCAATTACAGTTGATGGGTTTTTATCCCTGATCAGCTATAATTGGTTCAATTATAAAAATGTGTCCGACCAACTAAGATCAATAATTTGTCTTCGCCGACCAACTACAGTTATTGGGTTTTTATCCCCGACCAACTATACTTGGTGTATTTTTTTTGAACATTTTGTTCTTCAAAGAACTCATTGTAATAATATTACCTCCCGACCAACATAAGTTGTAATATGAGAGTATATTTTTATCTTACCAACCGTAGTTGATCATGCTGGTGTACAGTTTCTGGCTCCTTAAAGCTTTTGGCTCCTTAGAGCATTTTTTGGCTCCTTAGAGCATGTCCTCCTAACCAAAGGAGGTTGGCTACTTATAGCACTTTTGCTCCTTAGAGCATATCCTCCTAACCAAAGGAGGTTGGCTACTTATAGCACTTTTGCTCCGTAGAGCTGTCCTCCTAACTAAAGGAGGTTGGCTACTTATAGCACTTTTGCTCCGTAGAGCTGTCCTCCTAACCAAAGGAGGTTGGCTACTTATAGCACTTTTATTGTGTAGTGTATTACACTAGTATTCCCGGAAAAAAATTCAACCAGAAAGAACATGGCGAAACATCCTCGTTTTATTCATAATGAAAGAAATGCTTTACATTTGACATCACTGATAATACTTGCGCAGGTGTTCAGCATTCCATGCGTTCTTAAATTCCTCTCCTTCTAGAGTTGCTATTCTGTAAGTTCCTGGTCGAACAACCTCTGTAACTCGGTAAGGTCCATGCCAGTTTGCTTCCAGTTTATTCTGCCTCTGAATGACCTTCTTTAGCACATAATCCCCCTCCTTTAAATCACATTTCTTTACCCTTTTGTTGTAAAACAGAGCTGTTCGTTGTTGATAAGCAGCATTCCTAATGGCTGCCTCTTCTCTGACTTCCTCGAGCATATCCAAATCCATCCTTCTCATCAGATCACTGATCGGAGAATTGAAATTTAACACCCTGTGTGTTGGTAGGCCCAACTCGGCAGGTATCACAGCCTCACTTCCAAATGCTAGCATATATGGTGATTCACCTGTTGCTGCTCGGGGAGTTGTTCGGTAAGCCCACAAAACTGACTGTAGCTCATTAATCCAATTTGCTTTAGCGTCACTTAACCTCTTCTTCAACCCATTTAGTAATGTTCTGTTCGTCACTTCAGTCTGCCCATTGCTTTGGGGATGGCCTGGTGCTGAATGAAACTTCAAGACGCTTGACTGATGACAATAGGCAGCAAATTCTTCATTATCAAATTGCGTTCCATGGTCTGTGATGAAAGCGTGGGGGAGACCATATCGACAAATGATATTCTTCCATATGAACTGATACACCTTCTCGTACGTCATATCAATTAGTGGTTCAGCTTCCACCCACTTAGTAAAATAGTCTACTGCCACGACGAGATACTTGAACCTTCCTCGGGTCGTCGGCAGTGGTCCAACCAGATCAATCCCCCACATGGAAAATGGCCAAGGTGATGTTATGGGTGTCAACAATGCCTGTGGAGTTCTTCGGATGGAAGAAAAACGTTGGCACTTGTCACACTTCTTAGCATAGGCTATACAATCAGCTCTCATCGTCGGCCAGTAGTATCCCTGTGTCATCACCCTTTGCAGAAGAGTCCGACCTGCTACATGAGCTCCACAAGATCCTTCATGGATTTCTTCAATCAATTCTTTGACTTCTGATGGATGCACACATCTCTGCAAACCTGCCATAATGACTCGTCTATACAAAACACCATTAGTTAACACATACCGAGCAACTTTATACTTCAATTTCTTGGCAGCTAGTTTATCCTCTGGTAGCACTCCTTCTTCAATGTATGCTCTGATAGGATCCATCTAAGACGGTCCTAAATCAAGGGTAATAATCTTCACCGTCAGATCTTCCTCTATGCTTCGACTTTCTAGTACTTCAATTGGTATTGTTCTTCGCAGCTCGGTGCGCGTAGCTGACGCTAGTCGGGCCAATGCGTCTGCTCTAGCATTCTCCATTCTCGGTATCCTCACCAATTGAATAGCATCAAATTCTTTCAATAACTCCATCACTTTTGCATGGTATTTCACCATTAACTCTCCCTTCACTGCATATATTCCCATCATTTGATTCATAATTAATTGAGAATCACTGAAAATAATTACTTGACGTGCCTCCATAACTTTCGCCAAATGAAAACCTGCTATCATAGCCTCATATTCAGCCTCATTATTGGAAGCTTTGAATTGGAATCTCAAGGCATACTCCATGTCAATATCATCTGGAGAATTTAAAACAATCCCTGCTCCACAACCAGCCGTGCAAGATGATCCATCTACATATAATCTCCATGTATGTAACTCGTCTTCAAATTTCTTATCTGTTAGAGTTCCTCGGTGAAATATCATCTGTTTTCTTTCATCATCCCCGGGTATCCTTCGTTCCTCGTCGGTCATTTGTTCGCGCCCCTCTACCAACCGGAGTTGGTCGGGGTTTGAATATGATGATTTTTCTACATCCACAAGTCCTTTTACCAACCTTGGTTGGTTTGGATTTGTGTCTGTTGATCCTGTATCGTCCACAGGTAGGTCAGCAAGCATCTTTTGCTCCTCGGGGGTATCAGGGTATGTGAACTCTGCTATAAAATCCTCCACGGCTTGCCCTTTCAACGATGATCTGGGTTCATACATAATATCATATTCACCGAGCTCTATTGCCCAGTACATCAATCTTCCTGATTTTTCTGGTTTGTGAAGGGCTTGTCTTAACGGCATGTCGGTATACACAATGATGGTATGGGCCTGGAAGTATGGTCTCATTCTTCTACTTGCTTCAATTAATGCCAGTGCCAATTTTTCCAGCTTTGGGTATCTGATTTCCGCACCTCGGAAGGCTTTGCTTGTGTAATAAATTGGCTTCTGGACTCCATTCTCCAATCTGATCAACGCCGAGCTAACTGCATTTTCTGATACTGCCAAATACAAGTATAGCTTCTCTCCAGTTATTGGCCTAGACAACAATGGTGGGGCTCCCAAATACTTCTTCAAATCTTGAAAGGCTTTCTCACATTCATCAGTCCACTCAAAACTTTTTCGTAGTGTTTTGAAGAATGGGAGGTATTTATCAGTTGCTCGGGATACAAATCTGTTGAGTGCTGCAACTCGTCCGGTAAGACTCTGCACTTCTTTCTTCGTCGTCGGGGATCGCAGCCCTAAAAGAGCCTTGATCTTTTCTGGATTTGCCTCAATACCTCGTTGGTTGACGATGTATCCGAGGAACATTCCTTCTCGTACTCCAAAGGTACATTTCGTCGGGTTAAGCTTCATCTGGTATTTATCCAGTTGATCAAAAGTTTGACTCAAGTCAACCAAATGATCTGCAACTCTCTTGCTTTTGGTGAGCATGTCGTCGACATAGACCTCCATATTACGGCTGATTTGTTCGGTGAACACCTTGTTCATCAACCGCTGATATGTTGCACCTGTATTTTTTAAACCAAAAGGCATAACATTATAACAATAAGTTCCCCTTGGGGTAATAAAATAAGTACTTTCCCTGTCTTCAGGTTTCATTTTGATTTGGTTGTAGCCAGAATAAGCATCCATGAAGCTGAGTAGCTCGTGTCCCGAGGTAGCATCCACTAGTTGATCAATTCTGGGCAATGGAAAATGATCTTTTGGACATGCCTTGTTGAGATCAGTAAAATCAACACACATTCTCCATTTGTTGTTCTTCTTCTTTACCATCACCACATTCGCCAACCAATCTGGATATTTCACATCTTCAATGAATTGGGCTTTCTGGAGTTTCTCGACCTCCTCTTGTATGGCCTGGTTCTTCTCGGGACTAAACACTCTTCTTCTTTGCTTCACAGGCTTGATCTCCTTATTCACATTGAGTTCATGACATAAGAAGTTTGGATCTATTCCTGGCATGTCTTCATGACTCCAAGCAAAAGTATTCTTCCTGTTTCTCAAGAAAGTTATCAACTCCTGTTTTATTGAAAAATCCAACGACGATCCTATCTGAGTTATTCGTTCAGGATGCTCGTCGTCCAGGATAACAATTTCTGTAGATTCCACAACCTGCCCTTTTACGAGTTGAGATTCATCCCTAGGGTCAAGAGTTTCAATTTCTGTGCCTTCCTCCACTTGGTAAGTAGTAGTCTTTTTCTTTGATTCTTCAAGTTCCTCTTGCTCGGCAGACGAATAATAGCATTCCCGAGCTACTTTTTGATCACCTTTCATAATTCCTACTCCAAAATTCGTTGGGAATTTCAAACACTGATGTACTGTAGATGGAACTGCTTCGAACTTCTTCAATCCAACTCTTCCCATGATGATGTTGTAGGCGGACTGCACATTCTTATCCATTACAAAAAAGCGTATTCTTTCTGTTCGACAAGCAGGCCAAGTTCCAATGAGTATATCCAACTTGATCGTCCCAAGTGGAAAAACTTTCTCGCCAGCAAAACCCAGAAGGGGTCTGTGATAAGGTTCTAATTGAGATAATTTTAAATTCAAGCTATCAAAGCATGAATAGTACATGATGTCTGCCGAACTACCATTGTCTACTAACACCCTTGAAATGACCACATCCTTCATCCTCATTTTGATCACCAGAGGATCGTCATGAGGGTAGAGAACACCTGCCAGGTCGTTTTTTGAAAAACCAATCACTAGCTTCTCTTTGTTTACCTTCCTCGGACGATCATCCTCGGCCAGGTTTATTCGCTGAATGTATGAACAAGCTTGAGCCTCTCCGAGATAAGCTTTTCTTTCTGCAGTAAGGTCTCCTCCTCCTGCATCTCCTCCTGTAATAACATTACAATTAAATGACCCAAAACGTATGGAAAATACCTCTCGTTCGGGTTTCCTTGGCTTTTTGGGAAGATCGGGGTCATCATCTGGATCCTCTTCATGGTCCCTCCTCTTTTTCTCCTCTGCACGACGAGGAGATCTAGATCTCTCTCTAGTTCTATCATCATTCTTCCTCTCACTCCTGCGATCTACGTACTTTGATAATTTTCCTCTTCGGATGAGTGTTTCAATCTCGTTCTGAAGGGCTATACAATTTTTGGTCATATGGCCATGATCTTTGTGAAACTCGCAATATTTGGTCTTATTCCTCAGGTCGGGATCTGTCTTCAGTTTCTCTGGCCACTTGATTTCCTCGTTATTCCTGATTTCTTCCAAAACATGATTAATTCCCACTTTCAATGGAGTATAATTATCATACTTCTTTAGGGCTTCCAACTTCATCCTGTTATTCTTGGAATGTTTGTCACCACCATTACTTTTCTGATCTTTCTTCTTAGAATTGTCGATCTCCACTTTAACTTCTTTATCCATATTCTTCTTCGCAGCCATAGCCTCCTCGGCATTCATGATTTTGGCCGCCTTTGCCATCAACTCTGACATATTTTTAGGTGGATCTTTGGCCAAAGTGTAGTACAGCTTGTTAGGCAGCAAACCACTCATCAGAGCAGTGATTGCTGTCTTTTCTTCATAATCTATGACTTCCAACTTTTCGTTATTGAAACGAGTTATGTAATCTCTAGTACTTTCACCTGATTTTTGTCTTACACTTAGCAAGTGTGCTACTCGCTTTACCGGCTTTGCTCCAAAACAAAAATTGCCAATAAACAGCTCGGCTAACTGAACAAAAGTTGAAATCTTACCTCGAGGAAGATTATTGTACCATATCTGTGCAGATCCGGTAAGAGTTCCCGAGAATGCTCTACACCTCATCTCGTCGGGGACAGCGTAGATATCTGCAGCAGCTTGGTATTGTTCTATATGAAGTACGGGATCTGTCTTTCCATCATACTTGGGAGTCACTACGGGTGCTTTGAATTTCGACGGTGTAGGGAAATCCACAATGGCTTGCACAAAAGGTGTTCCTTGAACAAAAGTTCTCTGTAAGGGGTTCCTCGCCTTAGCCATTTCTCCCAGTCTATCCTCCAACCGTTGAATGGAACCTTTCCATGCTTCATTCCCTTCCTCGGGCCGGTTAGTCCGAGCAACTGATTGCTCTGACGTAGCTTCCTGAGATTTATCTCGACGAGTGGTTGGTCGTGATTGCGCAGATCCTTCTCTCAAACCTGGTGGTGGTCGAAAACTTCTTGATGGAGCCCTAGGTGGACTCATGTTCCTCCTTGGTCCTAACCGACTGAAAGGAGACACTCTGCTTAACCTTTCCAAAGCGCTAGTTCTCTCCGGAGAGATAGTGATACGTTGATCTGTATCCGTAGCCCGTATCGATGAAGTTCGCCCAGGTTGATAAGAAGAATCATTAGACTCCTCATTGCGATATGACCCAGTACGTCTAGATTGTGATTGCCTATGATCACTCCTTTGCCCTGAATAGGTAGGTGCACCGCCCTGAAGAGTTTGAATGAGTTGCCTCATAGATTCTTGCATGGCGGTTTGTCCTTGAGCCAGATTCGTCATAATTCCAGCCAGATCTGGGGATGCAGATGGATTTGGAAGATTTCCAGTATTTCCAACATTTCGATTACTGGATTCTGGATTATCTGCCATTTGTGATAAATGATTTTTAGGAAAAACGATAATAACAGTCGAATTCCCACAGACGGCGCCAATCTGTTGATGTAAAAAACTAGATTGCTCTAATTATTCAATCACAGATAAATAAATAAGACAAAGATTTTTAAAGTGGTTCGGCTAGGAATAAAGCCTACGTCCACTGTTATGTTATTGCTGAGTGTTTGTGGAATTCTTGATTACAAGTTCTCTCAAGAAATTTCGGTCCCCTTGAATGAGGATGGTACATGGTATTTATAGCCTTTAGGCTGTACATGAAAGGTCCAATACATTAAATGATATACATATGAAAGGGTAATACATTTAATGCAGCGTGTGCGTCAAGAATATAATGAATAATTGAACAGTTGTCCGTCTGGTAATTAATGATACGGCCGAGATGCAGTTCGGACCGCCTTAGTTGCTTGTTGATCAAGAGTTTTTCGGAACATTAGAGTACCTCGGTGCTATAGAGTTCCTCGGTGTGTTAAAGTTCCTCGGAATGATAGAGTTCCTCGGCATATTCTCGTTGCTCGGAAAGGAGCACGGTTGGTCGGGAAATGATCTTCCTCGCTGCTATTGTGCCATGTAGATTGACACGTGTCTTCATCTTCTTCGTCCACATCAGCACATTAATTTTGGTATCAACAGTTATACAATTAAGAATTATCATTCTTCTACGTTATTTTACTACAAGTAAAGCTTATCCCAAAACTAGGCCCACAAACTAACCAATCAAACCCCTAACCAAACTCAGCAAAACTGAAGGGGTCGATCGATCGACTCCAATCGTCCTTCGATCAATAGTCCATGATTCATCATCTTCTTCCTTATGAACTTTGCATCTCCAAACATCCATTAACGAATATCTAAGCTCCCAAATCATCATTACAGAGTACTAGAATCATATTTATATAACCTAATATCATTCCCAATATATAATAATAGTTTTCTGAACTTTTAAACATAAAATTCAAGGGATGTTTCAAAATTCATTCAAGAACCCTAGATTTATAATTTTAATGAATCCACTTCTTATATATATATATATATATATATATATATATATATATATATATATATCAATTATCTTCATAATTAAAGGGATTTTAACATAATTCCCGTACCAACATTAATTCAATCATTATAATCTATTTAAATCCAATTTCATGAAGGATTTGTCCTAATTGTTTAACAATTTCATTATAGAACTAATAACTTAATTAGTTGATGACCATAACTACAATTTCAGATTAATTCCATATATTTAGAATCAAATGCGTAATCATACTATAATCAAAATTTCAATTATATCCTTATACTAAACAAACTTGCCTCTAAGTTTAGTGGTTTGAACTCCAAGACAAATAATACCAAATCTTATTCTCTAATCTGTCTCCTTATCTCTCTAGGATTTTCTCTCAAATGAAATTATGGTGAATTTGGTTTAGCCTAATGACTATATTAATAGGTTAACCATGAAATTGAGTTTGGACCTCAAATAAACCTTAACTAAACAAGCCCAAAACTACATCCAAATAGCTTAAAGTCTAGTTCAAGGTATATATTATCCTATGGGACTTAAAATTCAACCTTTAAAGATATAAACGAACCTTTTACAGTTCCCGAAAGTCACCCAAATTATTACGTCAACATAATTATTTTTATTCGTTAAATAATTATTAAGATATTAATTTACTGCAATTCCATCCAATTTATAAATAATAGCATAATTTTAGTGACGTCATTAGTCACTGCAAATAATTACACACAATTGTAATTTATTTAATTTACATTAATTTATGGGGTATTACGATTAGAGTTAGAGTTTTGGCTAAAAAAATAAACATACATAAACAAAGGTCTGAAATCGCGGTCAATGAAATAAAAAAAGGTCTGAAATAAACGAAGATTTGAAATAAACAAAGGTTTGAAATCAAAGGTATGAAACAAATTATACAGATCCATTACTAGGGATTTTCTCTAATTTTTATTAAAATAAACAAAGTCTAAAATCAACGCCTTATTTTATTATAAACATGCATTTATAAAAATGAAATGTCTTTGAACGAAATGTGAACCATGTCATATTTGTTGATATATGTTTAAACAAAGAGTAGTATGGAATGGATTTGTTGACATATTTTCTATAAATATCCATTTATAAAACTGGATTAGTTTTGTTGATGTATGGAATAACATTTATTAAAATCAAATATTTGGTGTATGTCTAACAGAAAGTCACAAAGTAGGAAATAAGAACGAATACTCTTTAAGACTAGTAGGCAATTACTATTTGTCGAGCTTTTCGGGATAAAAATATATTTTTTTAATAAAAGGGTCTTAATGTGTAATCTCCTTTATGCTTTTCTTAAATTGGGACTAAAATTGGACTTGTTGTGTATTATTGATTAATTGAAAAACATTAATTATTTGATGTTGGTATTGTGCGGATGAATGATATCTTCACTTGAAGGATGATCCTTCATTCAATTGAGAGTTCGTGTATTATTTTATTTCTTAATAGTGCATATATCTTCTTGGTTAATTGTTGTGGTCGTGTTCACCCCTTCCTTAATTGCTTGATGTTTCGATGAACATAATAGGGATAAAGACTTGGTCGTTGGTAGACACAGTAATTCTAGGATTAAGTGAATTAAAATTGGACTTGTTGTGTTTGATTGATTAATTGGAAAACAATAATTACTTGGTAGACTCATAGTAATTTTATGATTAATTGGAGGTTATACTCCTAGTATTTGTATGTTCTCCCATATCAAACCAATATTTTATACCTTTTTTGTCTTCTCATTCACGTTATCAGTAATTGGTCATGTTCACACCCCTCCTTTTATATATGTTCTTAGGAAAAATGAGTCATGGTACTAACTACTTTCAACAAAAAATCGAGAGGTTACAATTATCCCACACAAAGACTGCTTTTACTGGTGCCCAACATATATAGGAGACTCCTACTTACCAGTATGGGAATAGGAAAATGGAATCATTTAATTACCCTATAAATCATGGGGTTGATCTCTCACAACCGTACTTGTTCGATCATATACTATTTTCCTTCCCATAATATTAGGATGAGGCAATAGAGAATATATTTCACATTTATAATCCCTAATGTTCATTAACATTAGTGACTCAATTAGAAAATGAAGAAAAATATCCATCCATTGTGGATAGAATTTCATAAACAGAGAATTCACCCAGATTCGAGTTCATGTCACGAACATTTATACGGAAATCGTATCTATGCTTCCATTTAGTTGGTCACATGCATATTTTCACAAATTTAAAAAAATAATACCATGCAGATGGAAATCAGACATATCGAGCATGCTTTAAAAGCTCTTATATATATATATATATATATATATAGTTTTTAGCATGATTGTCATACATTCTTCGCTAAATTTATTTTTTATTTAATTGTAGGAAATGACGTACATGAACATATATAATAAGCTAAATAAATGCACTCCTACTCCACCACCCAATTTTTTTGACATTTGAGGGTTCTTAACACTCTACTCTGTCACAAGTTAATTCTACTCCATTTACACTGTCTCTGAGTCATGAAACCCCACAAAGAACTGTTAATCCAACTCACCTAACTCTTACTGACGAATCCCAAACACAAGAGAATAATTACATTTAGTTCAGCCCTAACGAGAATCATATCAGTGATAAAAATATTTTCCATAGTTTTAAAGTCTGCAGTTTGACGATCAAAAAGATTAATGTGGGTATCGTCGGGGTTGGGGGGTTGGGTTGGGGGGGGGGGGTGTGTGACAACCCGCCTACTAAAATAATAGGTGGTCAGCCCAATACTCTAATAATCATAGGAATCATAGATGGTCCATTCTCAGCATCACTGTCGATTAAAATAATAGTACGAGATAACCACCAATCATTTTAGAAAACGGACTCTCAAATTTAAACTTTTGAAAGCATAAGAAAAATACTTCGACAATCCCATTTGCAAAAACAGTGGATATAAAAAATCAACGAATAAAGAACGACAATATGATAAATAATCACCGAATAAGCTGTCGGTGAACAGACCAATACAATAAGTTACACCGAGTATTACATTTCAATTATTACATGATAATAAATGAATGCAGTTCTTTGGGCAACACGCCCGAAAAATGAACTAAACATAACTAGAGTACAATGGAAAGAAGCGTCTAATAAAAATAACCTACAGCATCCGCAAAATGTTGTAGCTCCATGACAACCGGAATGGAAATGTAAATACGGGTGTCCATACGGTAGAGCACCTGTATGACAAAGAGTATGTGCATAAACAAAGAAATATAGATGGGTCAGGGCCCGGTTTGATATGATTCCCATGTGACAAAATGCATGACAGTTAAGTGCGTAAATCTCTCTCAATTAACTATATATTTCTCACCTCTCAAATCTAAAAGCAACCTAACACAATATCAATTAATGCTCTAGTTAAACCAAGAACAGAAGGCTAACTTATCTCCAGTCTCAACACTATGGCCTTATTCGTGCGTGGGGTATCTCGCAAAGCGAAATCCAAACAAGGAACCCCCCTGATACACTACTACTAAGCAAGGTTGATCGTCGAGATACATTAGACCCTGTCCTAATTAATCCAAGTACTAAAGGCTAACTTCTCCCCAGTCACAACACTCTTCCCTTATTCGTACGTGGGGTGTCTCATAAAGCGAAATCCAAACAAGGAACCCCCCCGATACACTACTACTAGGCAAGGTCGATCATCGAGATCCATTAGACCCTAAGTACAATATTGACATATATAGTCATCTAATTTAATTTCCTTTAACATAGTGCTAAGGGCTAAACTTCTCCCCAGTCTTAACACTATGCCCTATTCGTGCGTGGGGTGTCTCGCAAAGAGAAATCCAAACAAGGAACCCCCCCGATACACTACTACTTAGGCAAGGTCGATCGTCGAGATCCAATTAGGCCCTCAGCACAGAATTAATATATACATAAATGGGAAACCATCTACAGCTACTCAAAGAAACATAACTAAATCCATTCACCATCTAAAAGCGTAATTCCTATTTCTTTCATTAGGAATATATATAAAGGGTACAACATATTATCAAATATTGACCAATCAATCTCATTTAAACAATTTCTTTACCAATTTTATTTCCTTTCTTCCATCCAGGAAAAATACATTTTTAAAGCAAGTTTTATTAACATAAAAATGCTTTATCTTTTTTCATAGAATCCCACTTCCCTTCTTCCGTCCAGGAAGTGTAACCAAAAGTCATTTTTATTATCATAAAAATACATTTGTATACCATATGCTTCCATCTCCCTTCTTCCATCCGGGAAATATATCCGAAGCCAAACCATATATCCCATTTCCCTTCTTCCATCCAAAAAATATAATTAAAGCCATTTTATTATCATAAAATGCTTTAACAAAATCTAAGATCGCCCCTTCGGGTTTCCACACTGGACACGCCCCTAAATGGGTATCATCTTCCAGGGCCCATCAAACAAGACAACATGGGAACCTAACAAACGTCGGGAAGTGGCCATATGCATGCGAGAAAGTCAAGACCACACCCAGAATCTCCTAACCAGCGCAGTATAATAAACACCATATGGCCTAGGGACTATATCCACCCTGCATTCATTAGTCAGGGGGCTTCACCACGCGCGCGCAACTTCCCTTATGATAGCGATTTAGGGAGGTGTGTAATCATAAATTATCATTTATGAAAACATTTACTTTTTCCATTTTGAAAACATCCACTTTTATAATTCTCAAAATCATTTGTACTTATTCGTTTAGTACTACATATTAACATATGTCTTTCTTATTCTTAGTGTCATATTTTATTAACGACCTAAGACCCGAAGTGCCATAAACTTCAAACTAGTCTCCAAAAGTACATACAATTACATGAACCATCAAAGTGAGTCTCCCTTAAGGTGTATCTCCCAAATGTCTCAACAGACACATTTTTATCTCCAATTTATCTTTTGGTTAATCTCCTATATCATACGGACATTAAACTACACAAACTAGCCCTCGGGGTAATCCTAATCATCCCGTTTAATCCTAGGACATTAGTCTACCTAAAACTACCCCCTAGGACTCCCCATTACTTCCCAAAGGAAGGTCCCTAAACCTTGGATCTAAAAGAAAAGGCTAAAAATTTAAACTAGGAAAAAATCTCACAAAAATAGGGGACCCGAATCGATTCGCCCCTTGCGAATCGATTCGCCTAAAAAGCCGAATCAATTCGGTGAGCAAACCTGACTTCCTGTAATTGCCGAATCGATTCGGTCCCAAACCGAACCGATTCAATTTGCCCAGACCTGTAAGCTATCCCTTATCCTAATCGATTCGCCCTTAGGGCCGAATCGATTCGGTCCTGCAAAAATCCCAAGTTGGGCTACGGGTTGTTTGAACCCTAAAACCCCAAAATCTCAAATCTTCCATTTTAGCCAACATCAACAACAACTAATTCTACCAAATTGTTTCTACACCATTAATAACCAATATATAATCCTCAAATCAAGTTAAAACTAAGATTTAAGGCTTTAATCACCAAAATCAATAAATACCCATTTAGGGTTTAAATCTCCAAAACTTAACTACACATGCAATTTATCACATTAAATAACATCTAGCAAGTAAGAAACTTGCCTCGAGGTTCGTAGTCTCTGATCCACCTCCGATAGCAACGAAAATCCGACCCAAATCTCCATTTTCTCTCTTTTCCTCCATTTCACCCAACTCTCTCTTCTCTCTCTCTCTCTCTCCCCTTTGGCTTTTCTCACAAATGAAGAAAGAAAAAGGGGTGGGGGAACTTAAACGGGTTTTAAAACATTAATATCCTCTTTTAATTGCTAATACACCGTTAAAATGACTCGTATCAACTTAATTGAGTCATAACGCGTTAAAAGTGTCCGAAACTCCAAAATACAACTTGGCACTTATCTCAACTATCTCGGCTATTCTAAAAACAACTGCATCCCCTATTTTGGAATTCGGGAAAATATGAAAAAATTTTATGTTCCAATTTTATTTTATTTCATTAATTTTACCCAACTTAAAGTATAGGTCATAACCGTCATTTTACATATAACGACGCAATATATCACAATATAATGTTATTTACCTTCTCATAACGGTAAATAGACAAAACATAGTAAATATTATCCCTAAATCTCACGGAAAATAATATTTACTCCAACTTCCCCTATTTTATAAAATTAGCCCATCGGGCAAAATAATATAAAATAGCCGTTCAAAAACCTGGCTTGTTACAGGGGTAAATAACTGGAAGACTATTAATCGCGCCATAAAGGATGACTTGTAGGATCAATCATGCAAAAATTTTAAATTCCCACCTGGTTAGAAGATACCTATTCTTTTTGAAATAGTTGAGCAAATGAAAACTTATATAAATAACCTTCGGAAGCAACATTTCTTAGCGGGGACATCAAGTTCTGACATTTTGGCATTGAAAGACAAAGTTTCACAAAATGTTGAACTACCCATTAACCGATGGAATTACTTCTTGGAAAAAGAGGCCAGGGAGGAAAAAATTAAATATAGGGAGAAAAATAGAGAGAACATGAAAAAGAAAGCTTAATTCTACAACCTTGGGTCCAAATCATATGATGATTTGAAGGCTCAATGGCTGGACAAAAATAAGGAGACTCCGAAAGTAGGGATAAAACTTAATCGGGTCAACATGTACTTTCATGGCCGATGAGATAAAAAGACCAATAAATTCTAAGATAAATTGGCTCCGACTCTAATGAGTTTGAACTTAATGATAATATACACGCTATAGTAAAATAATGATGAAATTATTATCCTAAATATATTATTATACTACAAGAAATGATATATGGCATGAGAATCAGTCAATCAGAGTGAAGCCTCTCAGATTCCATATCAAAGGTACTTACGAAGGATAAAAAGGGGAGGACAAGAGGTTTGGTCTCCTATTTATCGAGGACCAAATACTGCACACCGCAGCTATCTCGGAATATTTCAGTTCAGTGAGGAGTTACATGTTGAACTAGAAGGAAGAAATGGGGAATACAAAAGAGGAAGTTTCAGGTCTGATAAAGGACATGAACTTTATTAACAGTACCTTGGGACATCTGGCGAATGAAATCAAGGGATTATTTTAAATGCTTAGTCCAACACAAGGCATATCTCAATTCATGCCTTAAGGTTTACCCTTTCCCCCGCTTTAAGGTTTACCCTCCCAAATGCGTCCTCCAATATTCTCCTCCCAAATACCTTCTCCAACATTCCCCTCTCCCATGCCTCAAGGTTTTTGAGCATCATCATCTTCCTTGCACGATGACTATCCCGAGGAGTATTATATTATAAACTTGACCAATACCATGGTCATTGGGCAATTCACGATCATTTCTATGATTTCGGGAATAAGTGTACACGGTCACTCTTTGAAAAAAAGAAGAGGTTAAGATATTAATGGATGAAGTCTAGCCGGGTTATGAGCAGAAGGGTGTGTTCGTCGACCAGACTCAATTTATCTAGTATAAGATGACATATATGGTCTGACAAATTTATTTGGTGAAGATGATTGTGTAATGAACAAGGTTTTTTTTAATATTTTAGGACAAATTTGTAATTATTTTAAGTTCTCGGGACATGTAATGACATCTTAATTTGTTTTAATATTAATTTTTCAGGGTTTAATGACATCTTAACTTGTTTGGTTTTATTTCATATTAGTTGAATGCTTGGATTAAATGAATTACCTTAAATTATCAACTGAGAGTTCTTGCATGCAATATGACTTTAATTTCAACCTATTATATAAGTGAATTGAATTTTGAAGAAATCTTTAGTCGTTTTTATTATTTCTTTACTCTTTTTTTAGCAGTCCCATTTATGCGTACATACTTTTTCCATGTGAATACGATTATTCCACTCCTCACACACATGCACACACTTATTCTCTCACATCCATGCACTACTCTCAATAAACTTTTTAAGATAATGTTTCATATTTACTATAACTCTTTGCCTATAAATTATGATCAATACATTTATAATACTTATAACTTTGGGTAAGGAACATTTTATTGTTTGGATCATATTTTATAAACAATTGAAACATTTTTTAATATTTGTAGCTCTAGTAGGGTGGGCGCGAATGTCAATTACAACGAGATTGCATATGCTTTAGGGAAGTAACACTATGTGGATTTTAATATTATTAGTTTTGGATTCATGTAATTAATTTGTTACATTGATAATTTTAATATTATTATTTTTTTAATTGATGTATTAGTTCTATAATGGAATTGTATACAAGTTTGAAAACATATACATGATTTTTTTTGTAAGAAAACAAATCATTATTATTTTTAAAAAAATCTATTTATTATTGGTCACGGTCCAAAATCGTGACCATATCCATGACAACTTTTAAAGGGTTAAAAGGTGGTCAGGTTAAGAACCGTGACCACCTAATCTATTGTCACGATAGGGACTCACGATTCATCATCGTGACCAATCACTTAAAGTTCACGGCATAGGGTCACGACCAAGAACTATAACCATAGGACCTATATTCACAGCAGGGGGTCACGATTCATGATCGAGACCAGTAAATAGTTGTCACTGGTCACGGTTAGTGGCTGTGAATATATCCCCAATATTAGGTTATGAAAGCAATTGTGATTCTTGATTTAGTAACGGTTTTGGACTGTGACCCTCAAAATGGTCATCTTTAAAATTGTCACAGTTCAGGATTGTCACCAATGCAGTTTGTCACGGTTCAAAACAGTGATAATTTTTATTTTTTACAGACATTTAGAAGCTTTGTATTTTTTTAAATTATATTTTATTTTCCATTGCAAATTATAAAAAAAGGATATGAATATTAATGAGAAAAGAAATTGTTTTATTCATTTATAAATTTTTTCTTTAGATTCCTCAAATGGTTTATTTTAAATGGGATTTTCTTTTGAAAGTTTCAATTTGACCCGTGTTTTCATTTTTTTAAATTCATAAGTATTACAAATTGGATACCTCAAATTTCTAAATATATTTAATCTAGGAATACTAGAAATAAATGCATAATTAATAACGAGTAGGATATAGTTTAGCCCATCATGAAATAACTCATAAGTCACCATAGGGCATTCATATCGCCCCTTAACAATTTACTACAGGAATCCATAATGCCCATCAATTATGAACATCCCATTTACACCCAATCACGTCATTTAGTATAATGATTTAAAACTATCCTACCTAATCCATATAGCTACCCAACGATCATACGATAAGTATTTGCTACTTCACTAAATCTTTTTGAATAAAAGAGATTCAACCATTATCTATATATATCACATAACTATACAATTGATTATACTAAAGGCATAAAACTACTATCATATTAAAAACATGAGTACACCTAACCCATGCAATAATCGATTGGCACTTACACGACCCATAAATAAATATCAATTATTATCAGATCTACAACTTGAGTCCACTTGACCTACGTCCACAAAAGATTGATCATACACACTACCTAATAATTAAAACCCACATAACACATAAGTAACCATAAAATACTATCATAAAAACAACATGAATTCACCCATGAAAATAAAAGATAGAGCACACACGACCCAATAGCAAACCAACAACATGTGTCCACCCGACCCATACCCACCAATAATAGGAAAAACTTATGCCCCCTAAGAAAATATCTTATGAAGGTCTATCTTAACACCTATGGGGTATCACTCGATCCTCTTCTAGTCTCGACTTACTAAAGGATGTCTCCACTCCTGAAGTTCCAAAATACACAACAAGGGCAATCACTATGCCATCATACCAATTGAGTAACAACATACAAATGACGACATGGAAGGATCAATACCCCAGTATCCTTCACAACTAAATATGTCCATAACATGTAGGATGGGATTAATAATATAGACCTAAGAAAAACCAACATTAACAGTTAGGTTGCCATCCTTAACCTCACTACCCATATCCCATCAGTCCTCAAATAGTAGATCATCCACGAGCCTATACACGCACACACCCTTAATATGTTCACGCACATAAAATAATACAATAGACATACACAACCTAAATGTTTCTACACCATTCATTAATGTGCTATTATTCCTAGCCATTACTCTACCCTTTATAAACTCTTCTACTGGTCCAAACCATAATTAATCCTAAGTTTGGTTCCCTAATCAAATCATTGCACATTGGCCAGTAATCTAACTACCATAATATCCTAAGTAAACTAATAGATAATGGTCTGTATAAACCATACTAAAACACCTCTACTATACCCAAACAACAATCAAACATCTTCATAAAAGACCCTAACCTTAATCCACCCATCAGTCTTCATAAAAACCAAACCTAACCCGGGATATATGACCAACTCAAATTGATCAAGTCTGGTCCTGGATCGATTTGACCGTGGGACTTCCTAAATTCAGTTTTGTCACTTATGGGAATTTTGCTCTAAACATTCGAAATCCAGTACCAATTCATCTCAATCACATATCAATGATTACTAACTGTGTAGGGTCAAATTCCTCATTAAAATAACATCTAAAACCTAACATGTATCGATCTCTAATCAATTTCCTCCAAATTATAAGAACAACCTAAATATAAAATCCTAGATTCCAAATTCATTAATTCTTGCCTAATTTTACACATTAAGATCCAATTGTCAACAAGAGTATAAACGATTATGATTCTAGCATAATTAAATCTAAATTCCATAATTAAACCAACCAATTACCTAATTGAGTCTACCCAATTCCATGTTATGCATAAGAACCCCAATTATATCAACAATGACTTAATTCTCTGGTCCAAATAAATTCATCTCATAAATCTTGTACTAGTAATATAAATAATGATTTAAATAAGGGTAAATACACAATTATTGATTTTTAATTATTGAACATGATTAAATTTAACCGACTTATATAATTTGATATGAACCCTTTATATAAAATTATAATTTCAATTGTGAATTCCCAATGATTTAACATATATCACTATAACATCAAGTTCTAGATTTATTAACCTACGGTAATCTATTCAATTGACATAAGTCAATTTACATAAATTCTAGTGTAAACCAATAATGCCAAAGGGATAAATATAAATAATTCTTTCTTTGATTTGTTAGAGATGAAATGCCCGATGTGATGCAGATATTGATAGTTTGATTTGATCCAAATTATCCCTCCTTAATCTTCTAAGCCCCCCCCCCCCCCCCCCCCTACAATTGCTTCCCAAATAACCTCATAGTTTAGGTTTAATCTTATGATAAGATGCATATATTAAGTTAACACTATGTATTTACATTCCCAATCACGTCAATCACCTTAATGGGTTACCAAACTCATATACCTAATTCCTCGTCTAGTTAACACCATATGGCCTACCAAATGGCCCCATAAGTCCGATCCAGTAACATAACATAATGTAACACATAAAAATTAAATATCATAACCTAGCCTAAAAAATATCCAATTAAACCAAATGTTTAAAATTCTTAATTAAATTAATTATCTAATTATGTTATTTGTTTAAAATCACAAGGTATCATAAACTTTATCTATATATTAGGATTATGGCTATAGTAATAAACCCAAAATTGATGAGTACGTATTGTAAATAGATAATAAACCCGAACTTAGTGATTATAGGACATATGCTCTTGATCATGTATCATGTATATTTATGTGTTCTGATTTGGGTGTGTTATCTTATATGTTGGTGCCCTATGTCCATATATATATTTTGGGTGTAGATCTGGAAGTAGTATATATATATATATATATATATATATATATGTGTGTGTGTGTGTGTGTGTGTGTTTGTATTAGTCATGTTTATGTGGATGGTGACCTAAGAAGTGTGATCATATATGATTGTGTTATGTATGTGTATTGGATGACATTATATGTGCAGATTCTAGAGACATTATGACTTTAATACTTACTAGTTATAATGATGAGGAATTTATCTATGTGGATTATGTGATATTTTGATTTTTTATAAATGGCACTGCGTATGTGTGATGCGAGATATAATTGGGAATGTGTGAGCCTATACTTTATTTATGTATATATTAGTTGTAAGCCCGTGTTATGTGTTTTGAGATGGGTTGGGAATATGAAAGCCCTTCACGTATACGATGGGACTAATTGGGCGTGTGAAAGAATTTAGTTTTTTTCTGTGATAATTTATGTATCTTATGAGAGCATGGTAATGTAGTGGAATGTTTTATAGTTTAATTAGCTTAATGTGGTGAGACATTAATAAGAGTGTGAAACTTAATTATTTGAGTTTGTGTTATGGTATAATGTGTATTGAAGAGGGAGACATGTGTGTTAGTGATATGGTATACATGATAATAGCTCGAAAGTGGGGCTTAGGATGATAACGTGAGGTGTGATATGGCTCATGTTGGTAGAGTGTAGGAGGTTGAGATAAGATTTCGGAATTCAGTGAGACTTATGACGCAATCGTGATTATCGTATTGGTAGTTTGTAAGTTCACTGTAATTAACTTAACAACTATGATGTTTGCATATATTTCATATTGTTAGGTATCATGTAGAGAGTGTCTTATAGCGGGCTTGGCCCACATTTTATCGATAATCCCCCTTTTAGGTTTAGTTAATTTTTGTTCCAATCGAGTTACCTTTTGTAGCATTACTTTCCTTGAAGTTTAGCAGTGTGGGGGAACAATCCAAAGAGCTCGAACAACTCGGGCTCGGATTCAAACTGGCCCAGAATAGTTGGATGAGGATTGCAATTAGAGATAATCACAAATATGATCTCCACCTGAATGGATCTCGAGAAGATATACGCATAATTAAGCAACAGGTTTATTAACAAGCAAGGGAGGCCCTGCACGACTCCATATCTTTATCCCCTATAATTGTAACTCTTATCCCAGGGAAAATGGGTATGTAATTAGTGTTATCAGAAAAAAGAGTATAATAAGAAAATTGAAACACCCCGTGGACGTAGGCTATTATCTAACCACGTAAATACCCGTCTTGTGAGATTATTTTCTTTCTATTTTTCATTATTTGTTTAGGATTATTATCCGTGGAATAATTTCAACAAAAAAGTTAAACACCCCGTGCACGCAGGCCAATGCCGAACCACATATATACTTGTCTTGTGAGATAGTTTTCTTTCTATTTTGCATTAACGGTTTAAGATTATTATCTATGGGATAATTACACCTATAATTGGCGCAGACATTGGGAAATAAGTTTCCTCTACCTACATCAATTAAAGCTTACAAACAACCATGTCTCACCCACACACTGCACCTCTCCATTCAATGGCCACTAGCAGGGTGGATTGGTAGCACTCAGAGTGAGATCTAAAATACACCCAACAAGAGTCAAGGAGTTCCTCACGCTCGTCATTGCACACAAGAGCAACACTCTGAACAAAGAAATGAGTAGTATTAATCCACTCAGATATCACAGTTGATCAATGCATACGAACATAGGCTCCACTAGCATAAGGATGCTTCATGCCTTCAAGAGGAGGAAAATGCACGTCTTTAGTGACACCTGGAAATGATGGAACGAGAGCTCCGCAAAGATAAACATAAGCACCATGGTCGTACACATAGCCCTCAAAGAGTAAAACTCACAATCGGGGAGGGAGTTTGCATCGTAATAAAGATCACTTCGAGCATAAGAGTTATCCAACGAGAAGAGATCAAGAAGAGCGACATCATACATAGATATCTGCAATCTCATTAGGAAAAAGATGGATCAACACCCCACTAATCGTGGGTCTATATCCATCAAGGAAATAGCCAGATGGTCCCTCATAGCCAAAATACAATCCCCTTTTTCAAGGGTAATTGAGGCGTAAGAACCCACTAAGAAATTTGAAACTCCGAGGTTTAAAATTTAATTTGGAAAGACCAACCCCATTGAGCACGTGCATAAGGATAGGAAGGTCATGACCTTGTGGAATCAAAGCGACGATCTTATGTGCAGCATATTCTCCTCCATCCTAGGGGATATCGTGCAAAAGTAGTTTGAGAGATTACCACATAGGTCGATTAATAATTTTAAGTGGCCCATTGAATCCTTCACTGCTCGCTTCATCACCGGTAGTGCCTAGATGAAGAGAATGGATTATATCCTCATGATGAGGAAGAAGCCCAGGAAACATTGCAAGAATATGTTAGACGATAGTAGGAGACATACAATGACGTTGAGGACTGCTCAAAATCGATCGATGTAGCCTCATTTAAGATAGGGTTGCCCATCATCTCTATATTGCATCAGTCCCTCACCAAGAAGGAGGCAGACACCATCAATGACCTCATGTATCGCATAGAAAAATACATTAAGGTGGAAGATGTGGTCTCCATCACCTAGGGTAACAACGGGCACTCGAAGGCGACCAAATGCAATGATATAGAAAATTCCCATAAGAGGGGGCAAAAAGAAGAACGAAGGATCTAAGATTAGGAATAAGGAATACCCTACTAAGTCTTTCTAAGCAATCAACACTATATTCAAGGAACTGATTTACAAGATCCAGAGAAAATTCAAGGACAAAAAATTCCTCAAGTGGCCAAAGAAGATGGGGGAGACCCAACTAAGAGAAATAACGCACTTATGTATTTATATCACGAGGGGAATGGGCATAAAATAGAGAACTATAAAGGCCTCAGTTACCATCTAGAAGAATTGGTCCAAGACGGTCATTTGAGTGACTATGTGGAAAAGAAAAGGGTCAAAATTGTAATCAATGTTGACCAGAAACTAGATAACATCCTAAAAGATAAATTGGGACATAATTTCCTTGTTATATCCTTAGTAAATGAGTATAAGTGGAGCTTAGGTAGCATAATGGGAGCCCATAATAATCCATTTTTATCGGGTCGACGTTGTCACTTATTAGAGGTCGTCTCAGGTTCCAATCTGCTCGGCCATCTTTACCTGATAGTTATCCTTAGTGGATATAATGTCTCTCTCATACCACATACCCATATCGGCGCGTACATCGGAAGGACTCCCAATGTTCATGTGGAGAATAATAAGTAGTGTGGTTGTTGCCAACCTCCGCCCACTATATGTGGGTTGTAACTAACTCATTGTTATTTGTTATCATAGATATAAACAGTGTAACTGCCTGACTTATAAAGGCAATCCACCTGTTCCATAATATTTCGAGTTAATCAACTATAAATAGCACATAAACCCATATGGAAAGGGACAAATAATCTTCCCTCTCATAATAAAAACCCTAGTTCTGTATTCTTTTGTTCACATATTAAGAAACCATTGCACCCGTGGATATAGGTACCATTATCTAATTGAACCACGTAAATCATGTCTCTTATCACTGTTTCTTATCCCCATTCTCCTTTTCCTTTTATGAATTAATATTTAATTATTTTTGGTCCTAAACCTCTGACTAAGACACAAGTAAACTATTTTTACATGATAACAAATTGGTGTCGTCTGTGGGAATTAGATAATCCATTAAAGTTCCTACCCCATTTCGTTTCCTTTTCTTGTCTGCTAAGAATGACAGACAGTCCAGAAAGTAATCAAATGATAGAAGTCCAGACTCTGTCCACCCCCATAGGGATGGGTGACATTCAAGGAATATTGACGAGCTTAGCTAACGGACAGGATTCTATACAAGAGAGTGTCAAACAGTAAACCCAGGTTGGACAAGTTGGCCCCCCTATAGTCCCCACACCCTTAGAGAAGGAGTGTTAGAGATAAAGGGAGGAAGATTACCATCTGCCCCTACTATGATAGGAGGAAATAATCCCGCATATAAGCCCTTGAGAACCCCTGGATATTGAGCCTGGGGTCCCATAAAAATAGGGGCTCCTCCCAGCATACGGGGTTACAGTGGGATCGATCATACTGCCTTGGTGCCATGTTTTCTATTCAGTCCCTGAGTTATTATGATGAAATGTCCTTCTTTGAGGAGGGCCCTAACGCACTAGAGAGGCAAAACAAGGGATTCACTTTTAATCGAATGGGTCCCTATCGCACTCGAGGGCAGATGGAAGCTGTCCTGAGGGACCATGGCATGCGAAGGAATCATCCGAATAGATCAAAGACCAAAGGGTCACACGATTAGCTAGGGCATCTACCAAGATCGATTAGATCTTCCAGGAAGATATCTCGGCAAAAATATGAGGCCGACCCATTAAGTCCGCTGTAGTGGAAGTTGAGGACAATCAGTCGTGGAAGGGTCCATTCAACGCCTAAAGGATCGGCTCGGAGAGATGGCTAGATCCAAGAATCCTCTTCATAGAGACTTTGTGAAAGGGTCACCATTCGTCTCTTCAATAGTATCTTACCCCACCCCAGCCATATTTAAAACTCCTATGATCTCGCCAAAGTATGGTGGGAAAACATATCCAGTCCTTCACGTCGAGTAGTATCAATCCTCTATTGACATATACTGTATTCCTGATAAGATGCGGTGCACAACCTTCTCTAGCACCATAACTGGCTTTCCCCATATTTAGTACAAAATCCTACCGTGAGGAAATATATCTAACTATTAGTAGCTAGCTGAACTATTCGTTAGTAATGTTTTCTTTGGCACTATACTAGGCAAGAGAGTTTCCCATCTCCTCAGCGTACGATAAAAGTCTGACGAAATAACTCATGACTATGCCACTCGCTTTAACACTGAGAAACTCGAGGTAATCAATTACAACGAGTAAACTATCGTAACTATGTTGATGAATGATTTACAATCAGGAAAGTATTTCTGGGTATTGGCCAAAGAGCCGCCTAGAATGATGACAGAGTTATTAGTCAAGACTGGCAAGATTATGAACGCCGAATAAGCCATGGCCATGAAGGAGTATGATCATCTTAAATCATCGGCCAGTAAGGGCAACGATAAGAAAGACCTGAAAGATCAAAAAGTTGGCAAGACAAAGAAGTATTATGAGTATACCCCCTGACAGTAGGCATCCATCATATCCTTAAAGAAATTTAAAGAAGTAATGATCTCAGGTGGCCTGGCAAGATTAAAGTGCCTGTCAATAGGCGTGATAAGGCAAGTATTACGAGTTTAACAGGGACCATGGCTATAATACAAATATCTATATCGCCTTGAAGAAGACAATCAAAGGCCTAATTAGAAGAGACAAGCTTTCTAGGTACATCGATAAGGACGACCGAGCAGAAATAGACAAATACAAGCCCATAAGGCAATTTGAATCACCCCACAGAAAGGTAAATGAAAGAAAGAGATGCCAAAATGATGATTCAGATGATGACCCAGACCTCCCTAAAAATCATAAGGAACTAGTACACGATATCGGTATGATATCCTTTGGATGTCATTTTTTTACAGGAGGAGACACTGGGGGAGTATAAGACCTGGCCAAAAGGCAAGAGTAAACGAACCTAAGTCTTGCACACATGTCCTTGAAAGGTAAACAAAGACTGACTAATTATTGAATTCTCTAAAGAGGATTTATTCAGAGTCCTTTATCCTCACGATGACCCACTAGTCATCATTATGATGATTTGCGAAGTTAGGGTCGCTAGGATGCTGGTAGACAAAATTAACTCAGTCGATGTCATGTTCTACAACTGCTTAAGAAGGCTAAAGCTCTAGGGCAACATCGTCCCTTGATAGGCCTTTTTAGAGAAAAGGTATAACCACTGGGAACAATAAAGCTGGAAGTTATAGTAGGTACCTAGTCCACCTTCTAAATATATATTCTTCGCATCTTCATTCTGGATAAAAATGTGCTATCCACTTAAAACATGATACTGGGAAGAGTCGATTTAAAGAAGTTTAAGGTTGTTTCGTCCATAGTTCACCAATGTATGAAGTTCTCGACCCATTATGCAGTGGGTGTTATTAAATGAAATCGTGCAAAAGCAAGGGAATGTTATTATACGTTGACCGAACAGGAAGAACAAAAGAGGTTGAAGATAACTTATTAGATTGAGACTATTGATCCTCGGGATGAATAAAAGTTGGTCAAAGGGTAGGTCATTAAAGAAATCAAATCTTTTCCCCTTGATGCCGTTCACCCTGACAGGACAATTCAAATTAAGTTATCTTTAAATTGTCATCTGAAGGAAGAGCTGATAAATTTCTTATGAAAATGCAAGAACGTATTCGCATAGAGCCACGAAGATAGGCCCAAAATCGACCCAAACTTCATATGCTATGAACTTAGTATAATTGAAGGCGCAGAGCCAGTTAAATTGAAACGAAGGGTTTTTAAAATCGAGAAGAATCTCATTCTGTAAGAAGAGGTGTGGAATCTATAGAAGGCCAACTTTATTGATGACGTCAAGTATCGTGAATGGCTATCCAACTTGGTGACAGTCCTTAAAGAGAATACCAAGTGGAGGATGTGCGTTGACTTCACTTATCTAAATAAGGCGTGTCCCAAAGATTATTATCCCTTACACATAATTGATCAGTTGGTCGACGCAACTTCTGGTTATGAGCTCCTTAACTTCATGAATGCTTACTCCAGGTACAATCATATCAAGATGATGCCCTTATATAGGGAAAAGACATCTTTCATCACCATTAGGGGCACTTATTGTTACAACATTATGACCTTATTCGATCTCAAGAATACAAGGGCCGCATATCAAAGGTTGGTAAATAAGGTGCTCGAAGACTAGATTGGAAAGAAGATGGAAGTGTATATGGATGACATACTGATATAGAGCAAGACCTCAGCTGTGCACATTAAGGATCTTAGGCATAAATTTGACCAGCTAGAAAAGAACCAGATGAAGCTTAATCCGATAAAGTGTGTGTTCGGAGTGAATGAAGGAATATTCTTGGATTTTATTGTCAACTAACGTGGTATTGAAGCAAACCCAAGAAGATCCAAACACTAATAAACATGCAAACCCCTATAATAAAGAAGGAGGTACAATGACTAACAGAGCGCATCACCGCCCTCAACTGGTTCATTTCTAAAGCCACCGATAAATACCTGCCTTTCTTCAAAGTGTTGAGGAAAAGTTTTGAGTGGAATGAGGAGTGTGAGATTGCCTTTTTAGAGTTAAAGTGTTACTTGGGGTGAGCTCCACTCTTGTCCCGACTTGTTCTAGAAGAATAACTTTATTTACACCTGGCTGTGTCCAAATCGACTGTCAGTTCAACATTAGTACGACCGGATGAAGGCATTCATAGACTAGTTTACTATACCATCAAGGCCTACCAATGAGCCAAAATTTATTACTCGAGGATGGAGAAGTTAGCTTTAGCATTAAGGGAGGATTCTAGGAGGATGAAACTATACTTCCAGGCCCATACCATCGTGGTCTATACCGATATACCCTAACGACAGGTCTTATATAAGCCAAAAAAATCTGGTCGACTGATGACTTGGGCAATAGAGCTCAGAATGACTATTAAAAGGCAAGCAATAGCAGATTTTATAGCTAAATTCATATACGATAAACCATCTGAGCAGACTCTTTCGAGAGAGAGCTCAACCTTCAAGCAGATTTTTCAAAAGAGAGCGAGCAGACTCCCATGGGAGAGAGCTCAGTATATAAGGAAGATTTGGTTGAAGATAAATAATCCTAAAAAAAGATGTTTCGATTTGGAGAACTTGTGGAAGCAACATTTTGTCAAGATTGTACTAGTTGAAAATTATTCGTTGACAGATTATCCTGTGCATCTGATAGCGGTGCAGGAATTATTATCACTACACCAGATGAGAAAGAGTGGAGTATGCACTCCATTTTTAGTTCGAGGCTTTCAATAATGAGGCAATGTATGAGGCCCTAATAGCAGACTTCGATTTGGCATTGTCCCTTGGTGCCAAGCACATTCAAGCCCATAATGACTCCCAATTGGTAGTTAATCAGTTGCTCAAAATTTATGAAGACGGGAAAGATTCCATGATGAAGTACCTGACTAAGGTTCGATGCTAGCTATGGAAATTTATAGAAGTCAAAATTCTATGGGTTCCCTACTCAAAAAATGCTAGAGATGATTCCTTAGCACAATTGGCATTAGCCACACAAATTGAATTGAGAAGAACTGTGCCGATTGAAATACTCGACGTCATTGCACGGATGAGGAGAGTTTAAGCATCATGGAAGTAAGTGCAGGCGAATCAGGGATGGACCCCATACGAGCCTATATTAAAATAAGTGCACTCCCCTCTGATCCGAATGAAGTAAAAAAGTTGCGTTATAAGGCCTTCCATTATGTGTTAAATGTTGGGGTCTTATAAAAAAGGGTACATCATCTCACTCTAGCGATGTGTTTACCCCACAGAGGTCAACAATCTAATAAAGAAAGTGCATAAAGGGTGCTACGAGGCACTCATCTAGGAGGTCATTGGTAAAGAACATAGTAACCCATAACTACTATTAGCTTACTATGAAGGCTGACTGTTCTGATTATACGAAGAAATGTGACAAATGTCATAAATATGCCAAAAATCCACCACACATAAGGGGCGCTAATAACACCAATCACTTCACCTTAGTCGTTCACAATCCGAGGGATCAACTTGGTCAGCCTTTTATCGAAAATAAAAGGGCAACTCAAATACCTGGTGATGGCCAGTGGACTACTTTACTAAGTAGGTTGAGACCGTGCCCCTAATTGAAATGTCGTACTATGCCGATACGGCATAACTTATGCCTTCATCTCCGACCATGGGATGCAGTTCAATAATTAAGACTTTGAAAATTATTGCACCCAGTAAAAAATAAAGAAACTCCATTCTGCACCCGAAAATCTATAGTGCAATGGCCAAACCGAAGTCACTAACAAGACACTATTGGATGGAATCAAGAATAGATTGGATAATGAAAAAACAAATTAGATCAATAAGCTGTATAGTGTATATGGGATTATAGGACTACCCCTAGAACGAGAACTGGAGAAACATCGTATATGCTCGCCTTTGGTACAGAAGCAGTGGTTCCAACTGAGATAGGACTCCCCAATCACTGGGTTGTTAACTTTGATTCCCCTCAAAGTAACCTAATGAGAAGACTAGATCTAGACCTGGCCGAAGTGGTAAAAGAGAATGCAGCACTGCGAGTCGATGCTTATCAGTAGAGAACTACCCGCTTTTATAAACATCAGGTACATCCAAGCAGTTTGAAAGAGGGTGACTATATCCTAAAGAAGGTGATACAAAAAAATAACAAGCTCGAGCCAAATGGGCATGGACCGTACTGGGTGAAAATTGTGGTAAGGCCAGAAACTTATCGTATCGAAACACTTGATAGTGAGCAGTTCAAGAATCTATGGAACTCTTAATATTTTAGAAAGTATTACCAATAGGGTATTAAACGATCATTCACCTTGTTTATTATGTAATTGAAAATTTCCTATAAATAAAAGTTCAATTCCCCTAATTGCACCTTCTTTGTGTATTTGATTTTTTTTCGGCATGAGATATGTACATACACCCATCTAAACCTAAAATTTAAGCTCCTATACATTCTCATTGTACGAGGTCGAAGAGTAAGTTCATAACGAATCACTATAAGACTTCATGAGTTATGAATGACAAAACTGTATGACTCCACTTGTCACAAATGGAAAGCTCTGTATGTCTTCGTGGAGCAAACAAGTCATGAGTAGGGAAATCAGTAATAGATAGTACTATACGGCTTCGTTGAGGAAACAAGTCATAAATAGAGAAATACGTATGAGTTATTGAACAAATAAGCTATGAATGGAACTTGTTGTATGACCTCGTTAAATAAAACAGGTCACGCCCAAAAACTAACTTCATGTATAATTTTATCTCAACAAAGATCACGATCATAAAGACTATGAACAAAACGTATGTACGACCCTACAGGTTGCAAAAAGAAACTGAAAATCTACATGGGATACCCCAATTGGAATTAAGCAGGATTATGCTTTGTGCTCATAGTCCAACCATGCAATGATATAAGGACGACTACCTATAATAACTTGGTTATTAAGGTAAAATTGCACACATATCATCCATAATACTATAGAGAAGTAATAAAACAGAAAAGGATATGCACTTAATCATCCGCAAATAAGCTTAATTACTAAAAGAATCAACATTTAAGTTTTGTGATTACTTTCTAAAAAAAATTAATACAAAGGAAAAGGTAAAAGGCTTCACAAAAAAATCAAACAGCAGGATCATTGTTGCCAGAAAGGTCAAGAACATCCGAGGCCGGCAGATCATCAACTAAGGTCTCACCATCACCTCCCTCTCAAGATAAGGCGCTAGCTTCATCGTCATCTCCATGCCACTTGCTAACCTCCTTGGCTATGTCTGGGTAATGTGTCATTACCCTATTTTTTATATCCTCATACCCATCTATGAAGAAGCCTACAGAATCCATGTTATGGTCTGCTGAAGATTTATATTTTTTCACCCTGGTCTCCTCGACGATAGCTAGAGCATATTTATTATTATTCAGGTCAAAAGACATAGTGGCATTATCTTACTCGGCCTTCTTCAGTGCTTACTTCACTACAACTAAAACCTCATATGAACTGTGTATAGTGGCATCATCAGTTGTTGATTTGTCCTTTAACGTGATGTTCTCTTAATCAACATAACTCAACTCTACCAACCTGGTCATCAGTTGCCCATCCCACTCCTCAAGCTTTTTAGTGGTTTTTAGATCTCCAGACACCTTCTCTAGGTCAACTTTCAGTTTCTTATTCTCTTCATTTAGCTTCTTATACGCAATATGGTTAACTAAGGCATTCTCTTGTAATACTGTTGAGGCAACAAAAACCTAGCAATAATAAGGCATGAATTAGTAGATGACAAAAATAGTAGATGATGAAAATATAGCATATATAGAACAATGAAAGGGGAAAAAAACTTACCACTAATAATTTATGTTGCACTAGTCACTACAGGGAGTTCGAATCATACCTTCTCAAAAATTTGAAGTCCTTACTATTCCTATGATAGCAGAGCATGTTTATGGCATTATTGGCTTGATGGAAAACAGAGTCAGGGTCTACTCGTAGCTCCTTGAAAGAAATCCTGTGGGAAGGGTCAAATTGAACTCTTCAACTTCACCATATCTAGACTAAATTACTGTACCTCCACCAACCTTCAAAAGGGCCTTATCTCCTTTACTCTGGGTATTTTAGGGATTTTTGACTAATTGGAGGCTCTAAAGGAAACTTCTCCCCTTCACTGAACATAAAGGATTTCCCCTTAGATCTAGCCATATTGTCCGTAGTTTCATCATTCTTTCGAGCATCCTGCTCTTCCACATTCTCCTCTTCGGCGTGCTTGTTCTCGGCCTCTAGCTTATTTCTCTCAACCTTTTTCTTCCTCTTATGAATCAAATCCATGGCTCTACGATCGATTTGACGAGGAGCCATCTCATAAGTTTGGGTGTTCCACAGTAGTTGGGGGAATATAACCATGAAAGTTGAGTAACCAAGTGAATGTTGATAATAAACTAGAAATGAAAGGCATTTTTAGTATATGTCTCGAAACCTGCTCATCTTCCAACTAGATGATGGCCGCTTCCAAGGTATTCTCAAACAAATTATACACCTCCCAAGGAACCTCTATTTCAATAGGGGGAATGCAGCGTGGCGGAGTATGATTACCAGCAACAATAGACTTCTCCACAGAGAAAAGCTCTTCAAATGTCGGTGCAATAAGCCTCGATCGGATCCACCAGCAAAGCAGGTAACCCGGAGTCTTTCTTCACTGAAAAGGATCCAACAAGAGAAATTAATATAAAAAAATAAGCAAAAATAAATAGACGTATCAAAAAAGAGAATTTTTTTTACCTATCTGTTTAAGCCTGTTCCATTATATGGCAATCCTACAAGATTTATCATGCTCATGGTTTCTAAACTCCCACTCCTCCTTTGCAAATACATATTGGCCTTTCCAGTTATGGTTGCAGGTCAGAACTACCGTAACCATTCTATATAGAGATTTTCTACGCGCGAAATAGTAATAACCAGGGGCCTTGGCATTTTCCTTCAGTGCGTGCACATATCTAAAAATATTCCCTGTCAAATCAAACCATGTATTAGACTTCCAAAACATCATGGACCCTAGGATGGTCCTATACGCATTAAGGGGAAATTGGGTCAGAGTCACCCCGTAACCTCTCAAAATATATCGAATTATCGGATGGAGAGGTAGCCTAAGTCCTACCTCGAGATCCTAAAGGGACAAGGAAATATCATTGGAATTACTTACATCATATACCCTCTCCTCGGGTAAAGGAATACTTGTATGAATAGCAATAGGGATGCTATACTTCTCCCTCAGATAGTCAAACTCATCCTTGGTTGTGGGACTGGGATACCACTGAGCATCATTTTGAGCAGGATCATAGGCATACGAAGACTCAGAAGAGCCCTCTTCTTCTTTCTTTATCACATCAGACAAAGACTAATCTATTAGGGAAGTAGAGGGGAAGGGATCCACACTCCCAGGCCTAACATCCTCAACTTTGTCCAAACCAACATCCTCGGAAGGGGATTCAAAATTTATGGTAGACATAGATTCCTTACTTTCCAAATTAATATCCTAGAGAGGGAGTACATAACGACCTATTTCATAATCTTCCAAGATAGGGGAATTAATGAAAGGCTCGTCTAGGTCAGGTGCAGAACCGCTACTTGAAGATATTTTGGTTGTGTATTTAGGATGCCCCGTTCATACTTTGGTATTACTACCCACAGAGGGTGAGAGAACCTTCTAGCAATAATTCCCGAGCATTCATATTCAAGCTCATGCACAAATTTGTAGATACGCTGAACATGGGGAGAAAAAATCATAAAGATGGAAACTCAATCTCAAAAGAGTACAATAAAGGAATTTGGGGGTTGAACAATGAGTCACTATTACTCTAAATTAACACAGGAATATCGAATGTCACCTAAATCCTAGGCCAACCAACTCAATGTCCGTCTAAATAAGAAAACACCCATCAAAAACTTCTACGATAGCCAACCCACCAACCATAAATGAAAATCGTAAACTACGAAGAACAGTAAAACCCTAAAGGAACCAGAAGGAGCGTACCTGATGGATGAAATTATAGAGGAATGTTATAAATACGAAATATCATTAGAAAAATCTCCCAAACGCATAAGCAAGAACTAGTAAGTTGATCGTTGTAAGCAGAATATCATTTGTAAGAGCAGATGAACACTTATCTTTCTCTCTCTACAACTTGAAGTATTTGAATTTGTGAGTAGGGGAAAAAAACACATTGGATATTTATAGTTACAAAAGGATGATGGAAAGGTCACGTCATGGAAGACATAAAGTCTGCAAAACTCAGTTGATTACTAGGGAATGATTCAGTTGCGTGACACATGTCCTCAATGCTTTCGCAAATGTTAAAGTTAATCGTATAGGCCTAAGCCGGCCAGAAAGGGAGCCGACCAATAAAATATATTGACAAGCAGAATAAACACTCCATCCACTCCCTCTGAAGCAGTAACTGCTCAAGAATCCCATTATTTTAGGACCAGTCACCAGAAATCTCAAGCCCGTGCATGAAGTCTTGGGGGACTTTTGTTATATCCTTAATAAATTAGTATACGTGGAGCCTAGGTGGCATAATGGGAGCCCAAAATGATCCCTTATTATAGGATCGACCTTGCCATTTGTCTGAGGTCTACTTAGGTTCCAATGTGCTCGGCCATCTTCGCCTAATAGCTGTCCTCAATGGATATAATATCTCGCTCATACCACATACCCGTATCAACGCGTACATATAAAAGACTCCCAATGGTCACGTGGAGAATAGTGAGAAACTTGGTTATCGACAACACCTACCCACTATGTGTGGGTTATAACTAATTCATTACTATCTGTTATCATAGATGTAAATGGTGTAACTTCCTAACCTATAAAGATATTCCACTCGTCCCATAATATTCTGAGCTACCCAACTATAAATGGCACAGAAACCCATGTGAAAAGGAACGGCTAATCTTTCCCCTCATGACAAAAACCCTAATTCTATATTCTTTTGTTCACATATTAAGAAACCATTGCACCCGTGGATGTAGGTACCACTATTGGACTAAACCACGTAAATCGTGTCTCTCATTATTATTTCCTAGCCCCATTTCCTTTTTCCTTTTATGAATTAATATTTAATTATTTGTTATCCTAAATCTTTGACTAAGACACAAGTCTTCTAAACCATTTTTAAAATATAACATTCCCTATTATCCACGGTGCCTCAAGTCCTAAGTAGATCTAAGGCAAAGTCATTCAGATGGAGCTCAAGAAAGTCATTGTAGTAATGGAGACCTTCCAAACTGACCCTATCAAGAGTCCTATAATCAAGAACTGATGCCCTGAAGACATAAATTATAAAAAACATATAGTCTTTACGGAGAATGACCTGATCGAAGTTAAGAATCCACATCATGATGTACTAGTAATAGCCCTCGGGATTGAAAATTGGGATATGGATAAATTTCTAATTTATCAGGGAAGCTCCTCTGAGGTTATGTATTTATAATTGTTCAAAAAACTTAATCTCAAGATGGAAGACATGAAAAAAATGACCATCCCCTTTGTCGACTTTATGTGGAAGATGGCAATGCTACTATGAAATGTGTTCCTTCCTGTTCGAACTAGAAAAATCTTAAAAATGATCAAGTTCTTAGTTGTGGACATTGATTCTCCTTACAATGTTATCCTTGGAAGAGGATGGATACACAATATGCAAGTTGTCCCCATTACTAATAACCAAAAGCTCATGTGCATCGCGAACCGTGGGATACTAAAGATTAGGGGAAACTAGGTTGTTGCTCGATAGTGCTTGGTCATTGCTATTAAGCGCAAACATGATAAGAAAAAGGAGAAAGTGATCATCTCTAAGGCAGAAAAGATGGATCCACACCACCCAAATATCATCTAATGTATGGAAAAACGGGAGTAGAAGAAACAAGGATAGACCTCGCGGATAGAGTTATGGAACTATTACAAGAGATAATGTTCGAATCCTCATCTAAAGAAGAAATTTCTAATCAACAACTCTCTTATCGATTAAGAAAAGGCATAGCTGATTTATTTACTAAAAGACAATAAAGATGTGTTCACTTGGTAGCCATACGATATTCTCAGTAACAACCCCGAAGTCATGTGCCATCAAATTCATGTCGACCCGACTTATCCGTCGATTATACAAAAAGTTGGCCTAACTTTCCCCCAAAAAGCAAAGGCCGTAGAAAAAGAGGTTGGAAAACTTTTGAAGGCAAGGTCTATTAAAGAAGTTCAATTCTCAAAATGGCTCTCGAATCCAGTAATGGTAAATAAGAATAATGAAAATTGGAGAGTGTTCATAGAATTCAACGACCTCAAGAAAGCTTGTCCTAAAGACAACTTCCTTTGTAAATATCGATCAATTGGTTAACATCACAGCCAGTCATTAGCAAATGAGTTTCCTGGATAAGTACACAGGGTACCATCAAATCCCTTGTTTGGCCTCAATTAAGATAAGACCTAGTTCATCATTACTCTTAGCATGTACTATTACAAAGTCATGCCTATTGGTCTCAAGAATATAAGAGCTACATATCAGTGATTGGTCACAAAAATATTCAAGAAACAGCTAGGAGACATCATAGAGGTGTACATTGAAAGAGCAAGTGCAAAGTTGACCACCAGTAGGACTTGGCAAAGACTTTTGAGATCCCTAGATACTACAGGATGAAGCTCAATGCGGCTAAGCACTCCTTTGGGGTCTAATTTGAGAAGTTCCTTGGGTATTTAGTCAGTAAAGGGGAATTTAGGACAACCCCAACCAGATAGTGGCCATCAATATTTTTCAGCCTCTAAATACGCTTCGCAGTATCCAAAAGCTAACAAGAATTTTGATGGCTCTTAATAAATTCATCTTCAAATCATCCAAAAGATGACGACCATCCTTTCAGCTATTAAAGAAGGAAAAAGCCCTAACCTAGAATGAGGAATGCTCAAAAGCCCTTGATGATATCAAATCATACCTAAGCTAACCTCATGTGCTTTCAATCCCTAATCCAGGGACCCCCTTTACCTTATCAAGTGGTATCTGATCACGTAATCAGCTCAGCCTTGATGTGCAAGAAAGAAAATCACCAAGACCCTTTTTACTATATCAGATAAATGCTCCTCAATGCCGTGACATTCTACCTCCCACGTGAGAAATTGGCCTACTCTCTGGTCATTGCTTCACGAAAATTAAAGCACTATTTTGAAGCTCACTCAGTCATGGTCATTACCCTTTTTCTCGTTTAAAATAGTCCTTAGGAAAGTTGACATATCATGACGGATTTCTAAATAGTCGGTGGAACTTAGAAGGTTCGATATCCACTATCAACCAAGGACCGCGATCAAAGGCCAACTACTGGTGGACTTCATTGTCGAGTTCATGTGAATAGGAGGAACTAGTGATAAGGACTTCGCCTATCAATCAATCAGCTAAGAGTTTGACCAATCCAAAAAGTGGACTCCCTATATAGACGGTGCATCTAACTCAAGGGGAACAAGAATGGGACTTGTACTCATTTCTCCTTAAAAGACCACAATCGAATAACATATGAGATTTGTCTTCGAATATTCCAATAACAAAGCTGAATATGAAGCCCTCGTGGCCCGGTTGTGAGAAGCCCTATCTTTGGGCGCGAGCCACCTCAACATATATTACGACTCAAAGCTAGTGTCTAACTAAGTGACAAGAGACTTCAATGCTATAGAAGAGCGAATGTTAGCATATTTGCGATTCGTCCAAGACTTAATTGCTAAGTTTGAAAGGGTCCACATTCAAAAATTTCCCCGGAGGAATAACAATCATGTCGATGCTTCAGCCGCTTTGGGGTCAGCAGTGGACTATGATCTTAAGAGAATAATTGAAGTGGAATTTCTCGCTAAGCCTAGTATTGCAAAACTAGTAGTCATCGAATAAGTCCTCTCCATTCAAAGAATCACTAGTTGGATGGATCTGATCACAACTTCATTGTAAAAATAAGTCTTACCAGCCGAAAAAAAATTCTATTAGGTCAGGATACAAGTTTCCCATTTCTACCTATCGCCTGAAGGCAAACTCTATTGAGGTATTTCACAGGTCCTTACCTTAAATGCATGCATCCAAATGACATCAAACCAGTCTTATACGAGCTTCATGATAGTATTTGTGGAGGCCACATAGGAGGAAGAGTTTTGGCCTTCAGAGCGATCAAGAAAGGATATTGGTGGATGCAAATGCAGAAAGATGCAGTATCTTATGTCAGAAGGTGCGATAAGTGTCATAAGTTTACTCCCATGATCCACCAGTCAGCTAGTGACTTGAGGTCATTGCCTGGACCATGGCCATTCTCTTAATGGGATTTGGACATTATGTTCCCACTACCTACAACACCAGGAAATCGGGAATATCTGTTAGTCGGCATAGACTATTTCATAAAGTTGATTAAAACAGAGTCATTGGCGAACATTAGAGATACTGATATGATCAGAGTTATTTGGAGGAAAATCATGACTCATTTTGACATACCAAATTTTTTTTATCACAAACAATAAAATGCAATTCTAAAGGGGGTCATTCCAAAACTTCTATGACAACCCAATATCAAGCACCACTTCAGCTCATTAGCTACCCTCAAAGCAATGGACAAGCCAAGGTGTCCAATAAAATAATGATTGGCAGCACGAAGAAAATACTAGGGAAGTCAAAAGGTGATTTGAAGGATGAACTTCCCTACGTCCTTTGGGCATACCGAACTACGCCTAGAAGATCATTTGGAGAAACGCCCTTCACTTCAGCCTATGGAATGGAAGCCATTATCCCTCTAGTAGCTGGCTTGCCAACCATGAAGACCATAGTTTTTTTTATCAAGGCTTGAATTGAGAATACATAAGGACAGAGCTTGACCCAACTGATAAACGAAAGGAACAAGACTTAATCAAGTTATCTTCCTACTAACAATGGTTGGCTAAGTAATACAATAAATGCGTCAACATAAGAAGATTTAAGGTAGGAGATTACGTCCTCAAAAAGCTTCTCGACAGTGCCAAAAAAGTCTTTTGATGGAAATTTAGGTCCCAACTGGAAAGGACCGTTCAAAATCATTAAAGATGATCTATAGGGAGCCTATCATTCGGATACAACTGAGGGCAAGGAGATCCAAAGGGCTTGGAATGCGGCCAATCTTAGGAAATTTTATTTTTACCAAGTTTGTTTCTCCTAAATTTTAACGTTTTTCTTGTGTTGTTGAGAATAATTTAGGTTGATTAAAGTGCAAGTTCAATTAGTACAATTAACTTCATTATTGTTCCATTATTTTGTTCCAAATGGTAGATCATTTTTTTATATAGATCATCATTATGTCCGATCATCACGTCTGATCAAATATTGGTCATTGACATGAATCCCTTAAAATGACATGAATACCTTAGTATGATTACACTTAATAAAAAATTTCAAGGTTAAATGGTTTCGTCATAAGAAATACAAAAATATCAAGAATTTACTAGGAAAGTAAAAGACCTAAGGGGGATCCCTAAGTTCTAAGCGTCTCGACTTTGGTCGGTTAAAATCCTTAATGAGTGGATGTCTCTACGACTAGTGAATTTTTTTTGGAGTTTGGCCTAGACCCTTGTGTGATGACAGAATCTAAAAGCTAAGACATAAAATAAAAACATGTTTGGTATAAGAAATGGAAAAATGAAAAATGTGGCACTTCACAAAGTAACCATTTTACAAAAAGCTTATACATCAACAAAATTCCAAAATACAGTCCTAAGCATAACTTTCGCCCTTGACGGGCTGTCATCCCGACAATTGTGACCCTTCTTCTGTTATCAGGGTATGGCCTAAAATCATCATCACCGTCATGAGTTAACAAGTAATCTTATGCCATCTGATGAGGAATAACATCGAGGGGAACCCAACTTTCATCACTCTAAAATAAAGGATTACTATAAGTATGACACTCCACTTAGTACCAGTACCAAAGCTCATAGTCTTTTATATCCTTTATAGTGGATAAGGTTTTCAGCTAACCATTCTTGTACGCCACCTATTTGGCTTCATCGAGCATAAGAGTGGCATCCCCCAATCCGTCGTCATAGCCAGAGGCCCAAAGTGTGCAAGGACCCTTCCTAAGGTGGTATTTCAATTTCATTATGTCACGAACAGGGCCCAGTTTGATCGACCCATCTCGCTTTAAATCCTCCTCAAATTTTTTGAGCATCTCCTAGAGAGAAATATTTTCCTTTTGTAGAAACTCCGTAACGTCGTTGATGTCCTTAACATCACCTTATAAATCGGGGGACAAACGAGATTGTTTGTCAAAGCACTTATCATTTTCTGAAGATTTGCCAAATGAAAATTAAAGCATCACGAGCCTGACTACTGGCTTTCTGAACAAGTATTAAATCGAGGTTTCCAATATCTAAAATAAGTGGTCCCCCTGTAGTTATATTTTTGAGCTATAAGAATCAAGAGAAAAGCATCCATGAACAAAAAGATATGATTTTAATTTTAGGGACTTTTAATTACATAAAAAAGTGGGGCAAGCCCTTACAAACATTCAAAAGCATGATAGTACAAGAATTTCTTAGCTAAGATAATCATAACTATATTTGACTCTTTTTTTCCTTTACATGCTCTTAAGGATTTGGAGTTTTGACTTGATCGTCACCCACTATTTCTTGATCGTTCGTAGCCTCTGCCTGACTCCTACATGAAGCTTTATCTCCTTTTTCTTCCCATAGGGGAGAACCTGGATCATGTACCCCAAACAAATCAGATTCTGAAGAGACATTGGTTTTGACCAAGGCCACATCCCAGCCTTTTTTTAAATTTACCTTTTGAATGAAATATAATTATTTCTTGGCCTGGGCAAAGGCTTCCACATACCCATATTCAAAGGCCCCATCTTTGGCTGCTATCAAAACATGAGCGTGATCATCGTTAGCTATTTTTAATGCATCATTACGCTCTTTATTTAACTTGTCAACTTCCAAGTTGGTGGACCTGTTCTCATCCTCATATGCCCTTTTGGCAGCAACCAAAGACTTTTTATATTTCTTCAATGCCTTCGATAGGTCGTTATTGGCCTTGGCCTAGTTGGAACTGCTATTGATTATGGAAACAAAATATGTTACAAACTACAAAGACAAAACCATAAGTCAACTCGGCAACCAAAATAAGTAAATAATCAAATCAATAAGTGCTAAACTTACTTCGGATAATTCCAGCCCGACGTGGGAAGAAAGTTGATATGAGGTAATCCTATCGACTTCCTCCTGGTCTAGTTCCATGACAACCTCCATCAGTAAACTAGGGGCTAAAGATTAATTTTTGGCCACCATCATAGTTTGGTGGACCATCCCCATATTGGAGGCATCCACCCTCTTGGTGGGAAAAATAATAGAGGAAGAGAGAACGACATTATGCTTCTTCACCCTCTCTTTTTCTGGGTAATCTACCATAGTAAATAGCCCGAAACGGCCTCCGACCTCCCTCATTTTTGACACCTTTTCTTTTTAGGAAGTGGGAAGGTCGAAATCATTCATAAGAGTAAGGCTTCTGTTTCTTGGGGTCATGATGTCCTCTTCAGTAGTTATGATGGTGTTCATGTTCACGGGATCAAAATAAGACAAGGTGAAGGCTCTAAAAGACCCCGTATTTGTGGAGGTAATTGGTGTTTCAAGAATGGAATCCACAAGCCTGATTGTATAACTAGATGTGGAGTTGGTATACTCGAGAAGGAAGGACGCCGACCTAGGATTCTCTCCACCTGGAACCAATAGTCTCCTTAGATTCCAAATTTTTTAACTCCTCACGATTGAAATGAGAAAGGTATTTCTTCTTTGACCCAACGTAAGAAAAAAATGAGAAGGCAAAAGATCAGTGTCTATTTCAGCTACCTATTCTCAGCAATAACACAGTAAAAATAGGCAAAAGGGGAATAAAAATAAGGAATTATTAGCCTATTCTCCTCCCTATGGCAGGGCATAAAAACCCTCCATCTGCTTCATCACCCTATAAAATGGGTGGATGTTGCCAATTTCTCGTGATAAATCCATGATTCCAATACCACATATTAGAATTGGGGAGGTTGATAACCAAAACCCTATCAACCTTTCTTGCCTTTAAATAAAAGACATTGTTAGTTGTGTTTGACCATGAGTAGCAATATCTAAGTTCTAGGATCCCTATTTTGGTCCCATGCAATTCGTTTATTCAATGGATACCATGTATGATTCTCCATGTGTTTGAGAACATTGGGTAGGAAAAACATGAGAAATTCACAAAACTCTAATAACAATTAATAGGGTAATGTTATGCCCCCTTCATCTACTAATAAAGATAAAAAATTAAAAACCCTTGGAAAAGATGTGTTAAGGTTATACAAACAAAGGCCGCAGCCTTGAATGACAAAAATATTTGCAAAAGGGATGCAGCCCCAACGTTTAAAAACCTAAAAGTTGCGTCATCTTCTTCATTTCCATCCTTTTCATCTACAGCTGTCTCGGTCTCTTGCTCTGCTGTCACGACCTCTGCTTCAGCCTTTAGCCTGGACCTCTCTTTGACTGCGGCCTTCATCTCATCCATGCAGGCATCATGCTCAGCATCCACAACTCTCCAAGATTTAATTATAGTCGCGGCATTAGCAAAATTCTTTGCTACTCTATACCTCAGCTCTTGGTAGCCGCGGATATAAGATCTATTGTTGATAAGGAAGAAGTTCGGGGAGCCTTTGTAAGATGCTACGGTGTTGTCAATGGATAATTGAAGGGCTTCACCATGTTGCTCATCTTTTCTGACAAGGGCCGCAGAGTGGTCATCCTCCATCTTCTTAATAGCCGCGTCATGATCTTCCTCCATCTTCTTCATTGCCGCGACATGGGCCTCAACATTCTTGGCATCTTTGATCTTTAATTCCTCGTGTTACTTCTCAAGAAGTCCCAACTTTTTGTTTACAAGCTCCGCGGCTTGGGAAGCTTCCACAGTATAAGCCTGGGAATCCTTGAGAGCCTCCGCGACTTGCTTGAAATTATCCTCAACTTCGTCCTTAGATTTGATAGCCGCTTTAAGATCCATATGAGTCGCCTGGAATGCAGCGGCCAAAGATTTATTTCCATCTTCAAAGGAGTCAGTTCTATCCTTCTCTAAATCACCTGTGTGAACACCCTCCGCAACCTTCTTAAGTCTGTAGAGACCCTCATACTGCATTTTTTGGGCCGCCACAACTTCCGCAGCTTGTAAGTGTTTTGAGAGTTGGAAAATAAAACTCAAAACTGCAAAGAATATTGGAAAGCTATAATTACTTACCTCAGAAGACTGTGGAGGGCATAAGACTCCACGTCCTCATGGTCCTCAACTACCAACCGATTTAAGTTGACTCTATCCATTTCCTTCCTTATTCTATTGATGACACAGCCAGTATTATCCCAAGAAGACTGGGGATCTGGTCTATGCAGTTATGGTCGCGGACATCTACTTTGTGAAGGAGGCAAATTTGCATTTACAGCCATTATGGATGGAGGGGAGGAGAATTTCTCTCATATGCAGGAGAAGTGAGGCAAAAACCTTGATCAGATAGTGGTGACATCAGACCTGCCGCGACAAGGTTAGCCCCCATATCATCATTAAAAATGCCATCATGCCTCTCATTAGGGGACAAATCCCCAACTTGATGTGAGGACGTGACAACATTTTTTGATCTGTAGCAAGATTTTAGGGCGCGACGGGCTCAACTTGGCCACCAGGGGCAACTGCGGAAGGAGCCTTGGACTTGGTCATTTTTCTCTTCCTATGCCTAGCAGTGTTATTGAGGACCATCGCATCCTCATCCATCTCAACTAGCTGAGCTGCTAATCGAGACCTATCAATCTCCTCACTTGAGAAAAAAGGAAGCAAAGTCAATATCCAAAGTTAAAGATAATTGTCGCGGAATCAAAAAATCAAATAACAACATACCTTCAGTACCCATCTCTTTGGTAATAGATTTACTGGGGAAGTAGCCCGCTTCAAAAATAGATGTGGAGGTTACAAGTGTGCTGAATTTCTTCTGCTCAGCAGGAAATGCTGCGACCTCCCCAACTCTTTTCTCTTACTGCTTACTCAGCTGCAAATTGTCTAGAACTGCAGAAAAATGCAAAGGTTAGTACAAAAACATAATGAGAAGATTAATAAACAACTATAAAGAAGGGACGTTGCCATAATTCAAAAGGTATTTACCAAGTTTGGAGGGACAACCCCATTGCCGCAGCATTCTAAAGGCTCTCTCCCTCTCAGTCTCTTCAGGGTGAATCTCCCACCTTCTCCAAAAATGTAGAAGTATTTGACCTTCCAGTTCTTTACACTGGTAGGCCTCCCAAAGTAAAGGGCCTCATCCCTATCGCGGATTAAAAAGTAGTAGTACCCCATAAACTTTACGAAATTTTCCTTCGGGCGGTAGAAGTGAAAAACTCTGCGGGGGTAATGTCTCTTTTGAATTGATTCTCCCATAGCACAACAACTGCAAGAATTGCCCTCCAGCCGTTGGGATATAATTGGGATGGGGATAGACTCATTGTTTGGAAAATTCTTCTAATAGGAATAGGGATAAGCAATCGCAGACCATAAATGAATGTGTGCAAGGGGAAGAAGACCCCTTCGTCATCAAGTGCCGTGCATAGCCTCTGTTTCGCGGCAGGTGCTAAGTACATCAAGTTCTCTAGAAACTCAAAGGCCTCAGCTACCTGATCAACCCATTCTTGGGTCATAGCACTGTGGATACTAAGTGTAGCAAGAGGTCTCTCATCCCTCCCAAATGGGCCAGCTGGTTTATCCCTAACATTAGTTGCACCCCCTGCCATGGCGTTATCATCTATGTCCATCGGATGGTTGCTAGAATTGGCCTCTTCTTCCATGGCCACAGAGTCTGGGCTTGAATCTGAAGTTAATACCACACAGTTGGGGTAATCCTTCAGTTGGAAAGGCCCTACTGACTTTAAAGGAGGCACTGACGGAAGTTCAGGAGGAGAGGCTCCAAAATGTTTTTCCCAAAAGACTCTCAAAAATTTGTCTGGGTTAAAGTTCATATGGCTGCAGCAGTACCTGAAAAGCAGAGAGTTTGCAGTTAGGCACCGCAACCACTATGGTCCTAAGGCTTCTCATAGGCCACGACAGGAATAATGATTTATCAAGAAGAGGATAAACAAGAAATGTTGGGCAAAATTTTCTAAGTATACCAAGTGTTGGGTTCTAAATCCCTAAAATGTTATAATAGCCATGACATATATATTATTTTGGGGAAAAGATGTAGAGGATTTCTGGCATGCCGTAATCACTAAACTATGGGTTAGAAATCCGCGGACTCTAATCTCAGAACCCAAGAATTGCTACGGGCCACAGCCTTTATTTAATACTGGCAGCAACCCTTATTAACTACATGTCGAAGTTGTTTCTTAAACTATTTGAAGGTTATATTCACTCAGAGCAACCTTAATTTACTAAATGGATTTTGTCACTCCGCGGCCACTCACTCAAACAGGTTAGTATTTAGTCTGGGTAAAGATCAAAAACCCTGGAATACGAAGAGTCCCTTTCAATAATGTCAAAAGCAAAATGGGTTACCTAATTCAGAAACCCTAAAGTCTAACCCAAATCAACAAAATTCATGCATTGGCCCAATATTGAAGATTGATTCAAATCCAAACAGCTACGTGAATTCAAATGGGTTTGATTAATTAGGAAATTGGGAGAAACAAGTATATTCAAATCCAAGCAGCAAACATGATTACAATTTAACAAAATACATTCAAATAAGCGCAATTCGTGATGAGTATAGAAGATATAATTCAAGCTCAGGAGATTTAGAAAGGCAGAAATTCAGTTGTTGAATTGGTGAATTGTGAACTAAAAAAGCTATTAACGAGGTTGGTAACTTGAAAAAAAAATTACCTGGAAATGAAGGAACTAACGGTGCTCAGCCTCAAACAACCTCAAAACACCTCAGAACCACCACACGCAGCTTTCGAAAGTCGTTGAAAAAAGCAAGAGGATGAACGAACAGAGTTTGGCTATAGATATTCTCTCAAAGAGTTGGGAAACGTAATGAAGTCCACGACCAAAAAAAATTATATAAAAGGGAGCGGGAAGACGAAGCATCACCTTGTAGGTACCGAGGCACCTTGAGAGGACTGGACTACTCAGCCGCAGCCCCAATCGCAATCTCTTGGCACTACGACTTTGGAGCTTATTGATAGTATAGATATAGTACCTTACCGAAGAATGTATACAATGGAAAGTGCTGAGGACTCATTGCCGCGAACCCATCGTTTACAGGGTGCGAAACCTTTCAATGCTAAGGGCGTGATCCATGCCTAGTACAGGGTGCGACCCAATTTATTACAGGGTGAGGCCCCAGTCTTATCATATTAACTGGCCGTACCCGTCGTTCATCCACCAGCAATACAACAGCAACTATAAATAGAGGTTCACACCTTGAGATTGAGGGGGATTCGTTTTTTCCTCACTCGGGCTCATTTCTTACACCAATACCTAGCTCAGAGCTAATCTCTCTCTCTCTTTGCCTCGTTGGGGGCTTCCACTCAGGCATATCTTCCACCTCTTCGGAGCATCAAAATCCTCATTATTACCATGTACTCTCCTTTATTCTCGTACTTGTACGCCTCTTTAGGCTTGATTATATTGTACTACGCAACGCATAAAATGAGAATGGAGCAGCACAGTGGACGTAGGCCTATTTTAGAGGCTGAACCACTCTATATTGCATGTCTTCTCTCTCTTTTTACTAGTTCTATCTGTTTATTATACTTTACACTTGATTCGCTGGTACGAGAACGACTAGTGGATGATTTCTCGTATCATCATATGGTATGAATCTAGTGGATGACTTCAATGTAATAACAGTAAACTAGAATATTAGTGCATGTAATATTTACCATGGGGGACTGAAATACTTGTGCCTAAATTTCCACATAGTCCTTTCATTTACGAAGTAACCCATTTTTTCTCAAAGACAGAGGGAAAAAGCAACATAAATTAAGAAAAATAGGGAATCATCGTAAGAAAAATTAAAAATGCAAAAGAGGAGAGAACTTAAGGCAAGAGCTTTCGATGCTTTGAATAGTTGAAGTGGTAGAGTGAAATGATGGTGGGAAGCTTTTGATGGATTAGTTCAAATTTTGAGACACCTCGTCATTTGAAAACAAAATCCAAGTTCATTAATAACCAGAAGTGCTTCAGTTTTTTAGAAAAGAAATTTTACCGGCGTACCCCCAACTAACTTGAGAAATTACAAGCGCACCTTTTGAGAGCCCAACGGGAAAAATCTAGTAGAATCTTCATTTAAGAAATCTTTCCAAGAGTGGTAGGATACAATCTAAATCCGCGATCAACTACCTTCATTAACTAACTCATTTTTTCAACCTCTACACACTATTCAGGCTGCAGAGCTTCGGGGGCAATTGTGGGGAACAATTCGAACAACTCGAGTTCAGATAAACGACTAAGAATAGTTGGGTGAGGATCGCAATTAGAGATAATCATAAATATAATTTCCATCTACATGGATCTCGTGAAGAGATGAACACAATTAAGCAATGAGTTTATCACCAATCAAGGGAAGCCCAACACGAATCCATCTCTTCCTCCCCTATAAGTGTAACCCTTACCCAAGGAAAAAAGGAATGTAATTCTTGTTATAAGATTAAAATAGTTTAATAAAAAAGTGAAATACCCCATGGACGTAGGTCATTGTCGAACCATATAAATACTTATCTTGTGAGATTGTTTTCTTTCTATTTTGCATTAACTGCTTACGATTATTATTTGTGGGATAATTGAACCTAAAAAGTGAAACACGCCATTGACATAGGCCATTAACAAACCATGTAAATACTTATCTCATGATATTGTTTCCTTTTTTTTTGCATGAACTGTTTAGGATTATTATCTGTAGGATAATTGCACCTATAAGTAGTGTCTCCTAACTATTTAGTTCTTAAAAACAATTTTTTTTATACTTTTGTACTACCCTATTTATATATAATTTAATTTTTCGTACTTGATTTATAGGATTTTAAAGTTGTATTCTCAACATTATGAAGCTGTACTTCAAATTTATGGATATTATGGTTCAAGTGTATTCGTTATTTATATGGATTGAGATATCCATGTTATTATTTGGAATCAATTATTGATTACTCCACATGTTTATATTGATTATTAGATTTTTAAAGCCTCAAAATTTTAGTACTTACAACTGTAACACTAAATATGAAAATTAGGGGACGTCATGGTTGGTATCATTACATGGTGTAACCGTTATGTTTTTCCTCAATTTTCTCTGATATCGAGATCTTGTGTTAGATTTTTTTTTAATCTTTGGGGCTATGATGAATCATGTATTGACGTTGCTTACTCTATATTGGCAGATGGTAAAGATGAGAAGATAAGGAGCATGAAGGAGTCGAGTTTGCGTGATTCTTTTATGAAATTTAAAACCGCGAGTGGATCTATATGTGCAAACACATAAAATTTCCGACATGAGGTGAATAGGACTTGATTTAATTTAAGACAATTTAGCGCAATTCAAGAATATACCAATCCTAATTTTCAAACCTTTATAGAAAAATAATTTTAGGCCATAGATTTGCAATTGAACATGTGCCATAAAAGACTTTTCAAATGATCAATTTGAAAATCACATAAACAAGGAACAAATAACCTATTTAAAGTTAAATAACCAGGTAATATCCCTTAGACAACCCAAATTCCTAACCAATTATCAAACAACCCTAGGTGACTTGGTATGTACCTAATATAAATTAACAATTCAAACCATCAAATAATATAGAACAACATATCTACGAGAAAAAATCCCACCCAGGTGAAAATACCTCGAATGCATGATTTCTCTCATTAAACTTGAAAACATAAATTTAAACAATGTAAGAGGAAAACTCTCACCAAATCTCCTGAATAAATATTCTCCTTGAACATTTAAATTTTCCTCATATTACGATAATTAAGATAGGAGCTCCATCAATCTTGAGAGGAAGTCCTTTGTCCTCCAATCATCATACCTTAAACAGCTGCTTCAATGTATTGCTCAATTCTTCTTCAATCTAGCATTATATTCGAATTATGGAATGAATATGATTTGGAAATTCAATTGATCTGGGATTTAGTGGATTTGATTAACACTCATGTAAAAGAACTCACAAATCCATAGATCGAGTATAGATATAGGAAAATCTCTCAACTTTAAAGATCAATGAGTAATTGAAAAGAATATCTGTAAAACGTTTCAAAAAATCATTGAGTAATTGAAATTAGTGTGTGTAAAACCTTTCAAAAACAACTGAGAACAAAGCCCAAGACAGCTCTCACCTTTTCATATTTGGTAATTTAAAATAACTAAGCGTTTTGCACACTAGGTTGGTTATAAATGCATGAAACAAATCTAATTATCCAATAATGAGTCACGTGTTAATCTGACTCAAGTCACTTAAAATCGTGCGCATGGTTGTGATTTGGTGTCATAAACATGCTTTTGCATAGAGGTCACATATAAAAACTATAAAAAGTTTAAACAACAAACCCAAAAGTTTAAAAAATTAACACATTATAAAAAGGATATAAAAAACATATAGTTTTGGAAAACTTGAAAGTGTATGTAAAGCCAAGATGCCAATTCACAACCATAAATGGATATCAAAGTACGTTGGGTCAGAAGCTTAAGTAGATATTCGGAATCGTTGATGACGAAAAAAGTCTAAATGGCAACAAGTATAATAAATTTTTTAATGTTAAAAAGAAATCTTTACAAGTTGGTTTGATATCCCATCCAACTCAAATTTAAGACTATTGTCATCTTTCAATTCAATTGATAAATTTTTAAATTAACTTTGAGAACGTCATTTTTTTAACTCAATTTCTTCTTCTTCTTCTTCTTCTTCTTCTTCTTCTTCTTCTTCTTCTTCTTCTTCTTCTTCCGAGAAAGCAGGGGGCTATATAAATAGTCCATAAATTAGGTCACACGCAAAGATTCACTTTTTACCAAATTTTATCTTGATTTAATTTAAAGTGAACATGCAAGATTTTGTAAAGCCAAATTCAAACCGATTCTCCAAACCAAACAATAAGAAGAAGAAATAAAGAAAAAATCCCTTTCGGGCAAACCTTTAATTCAGCATTATTAAATATAAGACATACACGTAATGACTTATAAACTACTTAGAGATCCACTAAGTATAATGCATAAGAGTTTTAGAATCTTTTACAAAACACGATACAGTCCAATACCGCCCACAAACAGCAGAGCTTGATTCAATATCCACCGATTAACCTTTGGAATACGCAATTCTGCTCTTCTTCGTAAGCTATAGAGCCTCGACTCCACAAATCAGCAATAGGGAATTTATCTACAAGGGTTTAAACTTTGTATTATGTTCTTCTTGATTTGAAAAAGTGGTCCTAAAAGATTTAAGGAGTCTAAATAAAAAATACTATAGAGTTTAATCACAAAAAGAACTCTAAAAGGCTTGGAAATAAATGCATCCCTGCATCTATATTTATAGGGAAATAGGTGATAAGGAGATAAGGATAAAATATTGCATTTAATTTGGGATAAAAAAGTAGGCATACTCATTCGAACGAACTGTCATCTCGTTCGAATGAAGTAATTGATCTCGTTTGAACGGATTCCAATGATACTTTGAACGATATTCCAGAGATGACAAAATAGGTGACACTTCAGATCTCGTTCGAATGTTGGAACCACGTTCTTACGAACTTTAGGAACTCATTTGAATGACATATGCTATCGTTATAATGATCTCCCGAGAATTTAAAAATTTATTTAAAAACATTTTGAATTTTTTTGTAAAACCAAACTCTTTTAAAAACATGAGGATACCCTATTTGGATGGGATGGTTCCAAAATTTATACAAACCAAATTAAATATTTTATTTCTCAAATGAATTTTTTACTTCAAAAATTAATTCAAAATTAAATTAAAATAAACTCGATTTTAAATTAATTAAGCACCAAATAAAATAATTTTGTGATTAAACCAATTTTATCTTTTTAACCTAACCATGCATCTAGGCGTGAATTGCAAGATAAAATAAACAACCACTATGCCCGATGTATGAGAAAAATCCAAATGGCCAAAATCTCGGACGACCCAGCCATAAAGTTAGCTATGTACGAAATTAAAAAAAAAGATACGACAGAAGACTTACAAAATGATTCTAAGCCCTCATAAGCCTTGACACTCTTTGTACCTTCAAACTCTTCTTAGTGATACACAGGAGTCCACCCACGCCTCAGAGTCCACCGATAGAGTTCAACAACCATCACGCATACGGAGTGCACCATATGTAAACCAACGAGCACGGAATCCCCCGCATGAAACAATTCCCAATAATATAGAGAATGAACACGGTGCCAAAGACTCGATCTCAATCTCAATCTCAAAACATACATACATATATATATATATATATATATATATATATGTGTGTGTGTGTGTGTGTGTAGAATCTTGGATCTAACCTTATTGGGTCTAAACATGGATTTTTGTTTTGCATGTTTAATCATGAATCATTAAGAAAAACTTTCTTGGACTTTGGGAAAGGTATTTTATCACAAAGGATGAAAAAAGTCTTGCTAAAAACTGCTATCCCGCACTACTGGAAAAGGAAGTAGTGAGGAGTTAAGGGGAAAAAATGCTAGAAAAACTAATTTTTTTGAAATTCACGCCCAGTCATTCGAACGAGGTACCATTATCATACGAACGACATACCTTTTTTCGTTAGGACAGGGATCTAATGAGAATTCAAATGAGATTCTAGAGAGGTGAAGTTTTTTTAATTTTTCCTCGTTAAAAGGTCATTATAACGAAGGTACCAATCTCGTTCAAACGAGTTATTTAACGAGATTTCAGAAAGATAGAAAAAATGGTTCGTTGGAATCTCGTTCGAACGTGGTACCCACTCTGGTTAGAACGAGGTACCCTTTCTGGTTAGAACAACCAGTCTAATGAGAAAACAACAAAGGCTGATTTTGACTCGTTTGAAGTTCCGTTTGATCCGGGGTATACCGACACCCAAAATGACTTATGAAAAATGTATAAAAATATTTTATCATTAGATTTAAAATATGTTAACAACCAATAATAAAATATCCAAGGATAAACATAAAATATGCATTCATACCTGAGAGATCCTTGGAACGTTGATGACGAAACATGGCACGAAACTCGACATGGTGATGTATTCTCTTTGGCTTGGCCGCTACGTCTTCAACAAACATGTCATAAGCTTGAAAGGTCACAAACATAATTTGTACCCTATAACAAACTGTTTTGTCTGGAATTAAGCCAATACATATAAATTGACTTAGTTGGAAATTTATCCTTATAAATATCCCCCTTTTGTTATTCCAAAACAAAACTAACAATAAATAAAAAAAACTATGGGCCATCAAGCTCATATAAAAGACTCAATCCTAACCCTAAAGGAAAAAAAGTACAGACTCTTGACTGACACATACTCTGAGTAGCTTTGTTTGCGTTAAAATTTTATCGCGTGGCTGTAAACCTCCACACTTAAACACAACATAAAACCCATAGAAAATATGACAATATAAATTGCATAAGAAAATCCTCCCCCTTTGTATAATAATATCTACATAAGAAAGGATGTCTCCCCCTAAGTAATTGATCTCCCCCAAATGAAAAGAGTTAGATACCATTTCTCCCCCATTTTGTTCAGGAATAAATAAAGATTAAGGTGCATGAAATAATTAATTTCTCCCCAGTTAAACCAAGTCTCCTCTAAATAAAACAAGGGATACACGTAAAGGAAAAACTAGTATATTATGCAATGGTGTATAATGATACAACTAACAAAAGAAGAAACTTGATAACACAAGAACAACTAATCCACACAAAGAACAATAGATACCAACTATGATGCGATAGCGAAATGATATCAACTAGAATTATATTTAGCTTGTATGCCATGATGGCATACAAGAACTATCATGGGGTATCAATGACAAGTTGAAACAAGATAGATACTCATATGAATAAATATCATGCCAAAATTATATTTAGCTTTTAAGTGATGGCATACAAGGACTAGATGTAAAAGCAAGGACTCAAAACAAATGATACCAGATATATTAATATGCAAAATATACCAATAAAGCATAAGAACATATATATAGTTATAAACACCACAAAAAAACATTAAACACGATAAGCTTTCCACACTCATACGGCATAAATGTGTCTAATTAAACATGTGGTAAATGGAATGAAGGGGTGTGAACTAGATACAAAAGAATTATGAGCCAATTTATTAAACATGTTCAAGGAGTTATATTTGATCGCAAAACTTGATCAAACTTAGATTTAGCCTCATGTGACTAGATAAAGTGAACTCAAAGAACAAACAAGCATAATGTACATAAGCCTAGAATTTTGATGATTCTACAAATCAATAGCGTCACAACATTTAAGTATAACTAGGATTCGTTGTGCAAACCCATTGATCTTTAACTAAAACACCCTCAAAACTTTATATATATCAATTTTTTATCTCAAAACTTTTGAAGATATTAATTTTGATGATCAATATTAAAACATTGCCTTGGTAATTTATTCTTTTCTTTTGCCTCTGAATTTTTTGGCTCTTGACAATGGTGGCTTTCCCACAAAGGAGATTTGCTCCCTCCGTAGCTCTTTCTCGTGCACACTTATATTTTTTAAGAAATAATAAACTCACAGGCAATGGTTCTCACATGCACAAATTCCCCATAGTCTAAGGATAGGTAGATGAAAAGATTAATGAGAGAACATCTCACTTAGCTTAAATACAACACGTGAAGTTAAAGTTCAAAAAGGCTCATGCATGTGTGTGAGGAAGCATAAAAAATGAGAATCAATTAAGCATGTCAAAGTCAAATTACTCCATGTAAGCATGATCAAGAATAATTTAAGCATTGAAATTCACAACAAAACGTTCTAGCCACATGGATACGTGGAAATATATAGGATTCAAACACAAGGATATGCCACATAAAATGTGTAAAACTAAAGTACACATAAACAAAAGAAATCTAAACTATTACTACATTGTCGACGGGGGAAATCGGGTGTTTGTGTCACTTACGCCAGTCGTTGTTTTCGGCTCCCACCACTATGAAAAAACCCTAAACTATTACTACACTATTTACAGGAGTATAGAGATTAGTCCCGAAATCGAATCCACAGGGAATGTTGGTAAATGTTAATTGAATTATTACTTCTTAATAAAAGTATAAAAGATGAAAAGGTTAACAAAAGTTTAATCTAAGAATGTATTGAAACTAAGATTTATAAAAGTGACCGAAAAACTATAGATTGAGAATAATATCACTCACCTCGGGTTAATTAGTATAAATGGTTACATGGGAAGAAAAGATTATTAAGATTAAATCTCATTTTCACAATTAACAAAATCTAGAGTTGTCACCCACTAAATTATAATAAAAACTTAATTTATTATGGCGTCAATAAATATCTCGGAGATTACACACGCAAGGTTGTAATTACGGTACATACATGATATACACTGTTAAATCTCCTAGACATAAAATCAAGAACAACCTTACCCATTTAAACTCATCTAATCCATCACCAAAGCAAAGTAACCATTTAATCTAACGTGAGTTCAATCATCTCAACCAAAACTAATTTAGCTACAAGGCACGAATTAAAGGTAATCAAGTAAATACAACAACTGAATCTAATTAACAAAGCTTGTAAACTAATTAACAAAGTGAGAAATGGATAAAGAAATCTTGAATCGAAGGAAGAAGACAATGAATAGTGGATTACATACCCAAATGGGCAAACCCTAGGAGAGAGAAGGGGAGCTACCAAAATCCTATCAAACCCTAACAAAATTCTAAAAACTAGCTATCTTCTAAACAACCAACTTACATATATATAGTGGGTGATTGAAAAGAAAAGGAAAAATAAAAGAGAACAAAATATCTTGAATTGGTCGAAATATGGGTTCATCGATCGATCGATGAAGGCTAAACTGAGCTTCATCACAAACCTGATTCATCCCACGAAAAATGCCTTAACTTTTTCATTATAGATCCGAATGAGGCGTGGTCGAAGGCTACACGAAGCTAGCATATAGTCTATACTTGTATAAAGACTTTAGAATAGAAATCTAAATATTGAAATGATTAAAATGCCCTTGAATATGCACTTTATGACGAAACCTTCTTGGAATGCAATCAAACTTCACGCTTAGCACTTTAATAACTATAAAAGCTCAATTATACCTCAAAACGCATATAAACATACATAAAAGAGGTTGTCTGGTGAATGAATATAAATAAAGGAATTAAGGTACCCGGAGGGGCTAAAATGCATAAGTATAAAAGGTAAATAAATGCAATATTAGATACCAATCATGACCCTTCCTATTACAATGTGTGCATAAAAAGACACGTGGAAAGTTTCCTAAGGGTTTACCACTTTTAACTTTCCTATCAACGGTTGATTATCTCAAAATCATGATTTTGGCTTTATTAGCGGAAGAATTTTTAGTATCGAAGCCAATACCACATTTTTCTTTTTTAATTTGGACGGTGCCTAATATCTTAACCAATTTTTTGGACCTGGACTCCGAATCAAACTTAACACGACTCGAGTCTCTCAATTTATCTTCAAGCTCCATTATCCTAGACACAAGTAAACTCATAGTCTCTTCAAACTTAAGAAGATCTTTCTTTATAGCCTCCGTTAAACCTTGAAGTCTACCTCTCTCATCTTTAATATACTCTAGCTTCTCTCAAATAGTCCTCTCACGTGTCCTAAAATCCTCAATTAAAACACTTTCATCATTACCTACAACACGTTCTTTCATCCTAGTTTCCAACTTCAATTTTTCCTTTTTTAATTTCATTGATTCCGCATAGAAGTCATGAAAGGTAACTTGGAGTTCACTTGCTTCATCCTCATCTTCTTTATTCTCACTCTCTTCTCCATTATCTCTACCGTCAAACACTTGGAATTAATAAACAATGGACTTGGAAGTGTCATGCAAAGAACTATCTTCATGGAAAGATTTCTAATAAAAACTACCATGACTAGCCATGAACGCGGTGAAGTTGCACTCAATGGAGGAATTGGGCCCCTCTTCCAGTTCACTATCACAAAGGATGGCATTGTAAGAAATAGGTTTCTTGCTCTCCTCCCTTAGTTTATTTGAACACTTAACTGCCCTATGGCCATACCCTAAAACACCTATTAGACTCATCCCTCTTAAGATTATCATTAAGATTCTTAGGAAAGTTATCGACCTTATCATACTTAGACTTCTCAATTTTTTTTATTCATTTCTAAATTTCTCATTATTAAACTAAAGCATTTTTTGGAACTTCTTAGCAAACATAACTATATCTTCTGAGTCAATGTCTGACTCATCATCTGAGACTGACGTTTCCTCCTTCTAGAATTTCAAATCAATGCCCTTATCTTAGAGGCAAACATGTCGAGTTCATAGGTTTGAAGATCACCTACAAGTTCCTCAACTTTTAAAAAGTCTAAAGTGCCTAAAGATTTTAACATCGTTACTTTAGGACAAAATCTTTCAGGTAAGGACCTTAAGGTTTTCTTGATGACACAGTTTTCAGGTATTTTCTCTCCCAAGTTAAAAGACGAGTTCGCAATATTAAAAAATCTAGCATAAAACTCATCGAAGGATTCACCCTCATCCATTTTAATGGTTTCAAACTGAGTGGTGAGATTTTGGAGTTTATAAGCCTTAATAGCACTTGTGCCTTCATGGGTGAGTTAAAGTGTGTCCCAAGCCTTTTTAAACATTTCACATGTCATAATGCGACGGAACTCCTCCAGTGTGACTACAGTAAAAAAAGCAATTAAACCACGCGAATTGTAATGTGCTAACCTATGCTCATCCTCACTCCATCTTTATATGGGTTTAGTAACATGAAATTCTCCCTCTAAACACGTTGGTAGGGACCACCCTCTAATAATCGCTTGCCAAACTCGCTCATCTAATGACTTAAGTGCTGACCTTATACGCGTAGTTAGAACCATAAAAAAAAACCTCAAAAATGATAAATTTTCTATATTCAAGCCTAAAAGGATCTAACATGATAATTTAGTGCACCCTCTCTGATACCAATCTGAGGCGACCCTATTTGGATGGGATGGTTATGAAATTTATACAAACCAAATTAAAAAAATTATTTCTCAAATTATTTTTTTACTTAAACGAAATTAATTTAAAATAAATAAGATTACCCAAATTAACTAAGCACTAAATAAAATAATTTTGTGATATCTTTTTAACCTAAGCATGCATCTAGGTGTGAATTTCAAGATAAAATAAACAACCACTACATTCGTTGTACGAGGAAAACCCAAATGAGAAAAACCTCGGACGACCCAGCTACAAAGTCCACAATGTGCGGAATTACAAAAATGACACGATAGAAGACTTACACAATGACTCAACACCCTACAAGCCTTGACGCTCTTCATTCCTTCAACCTCTGCTTAATGACACAAAAGAGTCAACCAAGGCCTCAAAGTCCACCGATAGGGCTCAGCAACTGTCACGCATACGGACTCCACCATATGTAAACCAATGAGCACGAAATCCTTTGTAAGAAATAATTCTCAATATTGTCGAGAATGAACACAGTGCTAAAAAATTGATCTCAAAACACACACACTTATATATATATATATAAAATCTCGGATCAAAACTAATTGGGTGTAAACATGGATTTTGGTTTTGAATGTTTAATCATGAATCATTAAGAAAAACTTTCTTGGACTTTGAGAAAGCTATTTTCCCTCATAGGATGAAAAAAGTCTCACTAAAAACTACTATCCCGCACAACTTAAATGGACGGAAAAGGAAATAAAGGGGAATTAAGGAAAAAAACTACCAGAAAATTGATTTTTTTGAAATTCGCGTCCGATAATTCCAATGAGGTACCATTCTCATTCGAACGACATACACTTTTTCATTAGAACAGGTATCTAACGAGAATTCAAATGAGATTCCAGATAGGTAAAGTTTTTCAAAAAAAATCCTCGTTGAAAGTTCATTCGAATGAGGGTACCATTCTCGTTCGAACGACCTTCGAATGAGTTATCTAATGAGATTCCAGCATGACAGAAAAATGGTTCATTGGAATTTCGTTCGAACTAGGTACCCATTCTGGTTAGAACAACCTATCTAATGAGAAAATTAAAATGGATGATTTTGACTCATTTAAAATTTCGTTTGATCTGGGGTCTACCGACACCTAAAATGACTTATAAAAAGTGTATAAACATATATTTTCATTAAATTTAAAATATGTCAACACCCAATAATAAAATATCCAAGGCTCAACATAAAATATGAATTCATACCTGAGAGATCCTTGGAACTTTCATGACGAAACATGGCACGGAACTCGGCATGGTGATGTATCCACTTTGGCTTAGCCGCTACGTCTTCAACAAATATGTCATAGGCTTGAAAGGTCACAAACACAAATTCTACCCTATGACTCAAAGTATTTTGTCTGGAATTAATCCAATACATACAAATTGATTTAATTAAAAAAAATCCTCACAAAATGACCCCTCAATAATTTAAGCTTCACCAAACCACCTCGTAACTCTTCTCGATTAAAGTTGTGATGAACGATCTTCAATCTTTGCAAAATTCATCAACGATTATCCTCTTCTAAGGCTTGGTAATGGTTATTAAGGTGCAATGCGGTATAACGGAATAATCGAAATAAAATAAAATAAAATAAGAAATTATAAATTTTGCTCTTATAAATCTCCCCCTTTGGCTATTCCGGTACAAAACACAAACTGAAGCCCAATCGACCCATAAGACTAATACAACTAATTCCCTCCCAAATCAAGAAACAGAAACACATAGAAGTATAAGTCTTCAACTGAAAGTCTTAATCTTTTATGGTCCATGAAATCATCATCAAGGTGGAATGACCTACACACATGCGATAAAAGAAATACCGTGACGCACACGAAAATTTAAAGAAAAGAAAAACTCCCCCTTAATTTGTTATCCCCCCTTTTTTTCCGTAATAGACAAAGGATAAGAAATTAAGCATGAAATACTAGCATCATTCGAATACAAATGAAATAACATCACAAAGATAACCAAATAAGCACATGCGATGAAATTTTTAAAAGGCATACCAACTATTTTGAAAATTTTCAATTTTCTCAAGTTTAAAAAGTATATATAAGTACAAAGACAACACATCATGGAATAACACTAAAGTATCTGAATCATGAAAGAGGAATGTAATTATGTGAATATTTTTCGCAGACAAATCAAAATAAGTATATGTAACAAAGTTTCACGATGTTATGAGATACTTCAATAGAAAGAACTTAATTTTAACCTTAGGTGTAAGAATGTTGAACATAAATAAAATTGAATCGACTTAGAAAACATACCATGAATTTAAATGCTTTTCAAAACAATAACGTCAAATTATTTAATGTTTTTAAGAGAGCTCATTGTGCAAACCCATTGATCTACTTTATAACACCCTCAAAATCTCACATATTTAAGACATCACTCTCAAATTTGAAGATATCATAATGCTCATGTGAAGCGAAGCATCAACGAAATAAAGGTGGAATTGGAACTTCTATTTTTGTGTGTCGTTAATCTTTTAGGTTCTTTTTATAAACGGTGTCTTTGACGCAAAGAGAAAATTCTTTTTCGTAGCTCCTTTCCATTGTTTATTATAAAATAAAATTTTCCTGAAACAAAATACGGGCAATGGTTCTTACAAGCACAACTCATCTCTAGTACATTTAGTTCGTTATTAAACACTATTGAGATGAGAACATCGTATTTGATATGTCATAAGCAAGTACAGTGTTCAAAAAGTTTGTGTATGTGCGCAATTAAGGTGATAAAAATTCTAGCATGAAGAAAGTAATTACTAATGAACAATAAAGTCACATGAATGGATGGAATGTAAAGGTGATTCGTACAACTTAAATCCACATACATATATGGTGAGAAATGAAAATACAAAAATCTTTTTCGTCGTTTTCAAAAATTGTATAAAAAATAAATTTTTTTGGGAAATTCTCAAACTTTTTCTTAAAAACCAATTTTTTTTTAATTTTTCGATATAGAATCATATATAAACATAGAACTATAATAAAAATACAATATAGTAATAGTTAAAACTAATATGAACATGATAATCATCCTACACTAGATAAAGTCATATCATTAATCATTATTCCGAGAGGAGTTCTAAAAAAGAGAAGACATCGTTTGAAATTCTTTGATCAAACTCTGAAAAATTTTGACTAAAAATTACACTTTCTCTCGAAAAATTTCAAAATCTCCATGGTGATGTGCGGGAGCATGTGTGGAAACGTGTGTGAAAGTGCGTATGAGAACACGCACATGAACTTGAAGGAGTGGAATCCCCGGGTTTTGAATAATTCACTCGATTAAAATATTTAATTTCCTTTTCAATCTAAAACACAATGAAGATGATGCGGAAGCGTTGTAAAACAGGTGATGGTTCAACTTTCAAAAATAACAACAAGTTTTAATTTCTCAAAACAAATTAAAAACATAATTCAAGTCCTAGAATTTGCCTAAGTCATAATAAACAATTATCCAAAGTTAGGCGAAACCAAATTAAATCAAGTGACTCGAATTACACAATTTTACCCAATATTAAATTAAAGTCCAATTTTAATATAGTGTGAGAATTAAACCGAATTTTATCTTGAATTAAACCTAAAGCATGCGTTCTAAATTTTGTGCAAGATAAAAATAAACAATGTCACACTACACCGCGATGTACGAGGAAAAACCCACTAACGGGAAAAAACCTCGGGACGACCCTAGCCTCAAATCCACTAAAAACGGTATTACAGATTACAAGCCAAGAGACTTACTTCCTAAACTTGAACCCTCTCAAGCCGTGATGCTTCTTCTTGTATCAACCTCCAATTAGCGGATAACCAACGGAGCTCCACCGTGGTCTCGGAATTCACCGATGGGACTTTATATGGTCACCGTCACCCAAGCATAGAGCCTTTCTCCGTGTGGGTAGAATCTCAACAAAAGTCTTCTTTGTGATGGGGTGTAGAAGCAAACCCGAAACGTCTCTTGAATTCGGTAGAGAAAACCGGTGCCAAAAACTCCAAGTAAAGATATGTATATATAGAACTTGGAATAAACAACAATGGGTGTAAACTAAGTGTTTAAAGATTTTTCTTTAAGTTGAAGAACACTCAAACATGAACATTTTCCTTTTTAAAATGATCTCTCAAACTCTCTCTAGGAGATGTATTAGGATGGAAAAGTTGTATTGGAAAATATGTTTCCCGCACATAATAATGTATGAAAAAAGTTGGTTGAAAACCAAGTGGAGGAGTGGGGAAAAACTGCAAAAAACTGCCAAATAACTGTTCCCGTTGGAATCTCGTTCGAACGAACTTGATTCTTGTTCGAACGAGACTTCTAACGAGTGACCAGCCTGGGCTCGTTAGAAGTTCGTTAGATACCTCGTTAGAACGAACATTCGTTCGAACGACATATCGAACGACATATCGAACGACTGACCAGTTAGGGTCGTTGGCAAAACTCGTTCGAACGAAACTGGTTCGAATGACAAAACTCGTTCGAATGAAATCTGGTTCGAACGAAAAAACTCGTTCGAACGAAATTTCTAACGAACGACCAGAAAGTTTGTAAAATTCGATTTTGGCCCAGAAACTTTTTTATACCTATATTAAAGTTCTATTTGATTCTTTCTGAAAATAAAATGCAGTTTTTATTTCACCTAACACCCAATACAAATTGTTCCAAGATCCTATATACATATAATTACATTCATACCTTGGGAGCATGGAACCTTAGTTGATGACGTAGAAACGAGGCACGCAAACCGGCATTTTGATGAAGCTTTAAATTCTTTGCCGCTACGTCTTCAACATACACTTCATAGGCTTGAGAATATTACAATAAATACTATCCTATGAATAAATGTTTTTGTCCGGAATTGAGCCAAAACTATATATGGACTCAATTGGAAATTTGTGTCCTTACAGAACTCATGTGGGAGCATATCGAAAGATATGTGTGTGTGAAAATCTCCCTAGCTTAAAATAAAATTCCCTAAAGTGACCTCCTTGTTTGCAATGGGAACAAGCATAAACAGTATTTGGTCTACCTTGATCAAAATGTCTAGGACGTACTCTCCTTGGTGGTTTAAATCTCCCTGATGGGTTAGGTCGAGGCCCATAAGAATCCATTACAAACTCGAAAATCGATTCGGGTGAGGCATGAAAAGTGGATGCACGGTTGTAATTCATTCCTTAACCTCTCATTAAAACTTAACGCGGGACCGAGGAACATCTTTCTAAACTTCTATGATGTGTCCTGTATAGTGACATTGACTTTCTGAGCATGTTTGAGATCTTTCTCGAGTTGGAAAACACGGTCTTCAAGTTTCTTATGAGACTCTAATAAATCTTTAAGATCTCTCGTAAGACCTGCCACAGTATTGGTTAAATTGTTTTTCTCCTTCTCAACCACAATCAATTGTTCACACAATTTTTTTAACTTTTCGAGTTGACTCACCGACGCCTCACACTCTCTTAAAATTTTCAAATCCTTTTATAAATCAAACCCCTTACGAGTCAAACTTCTATTTTGCTTTTTGGTTCTCAAAGACTCTTTGTGAAGTTTATCGTAGGCACATTGAAGTCCACCTTCTCCTTCACTCACATTCTCATCATCATCACTCTCACTCTCTCTAGAATAGTTTTATAAATTATCGAGGCTATCATGTTTAAAAATGTCCCCGCCGACCTGGGACGAACTCGAAGTACTAATATGACTAGCTAAGAATGCAAGCCACGATTCATGTGGTGATTCATCCCCTGAAATCCACCAACTCGACATCACTATCGCAAAGAGTGGCTTTATATGCAGCTTTACCTTTACCCTGTATACTTAGCCTCATGGGACACTCATGGGATTTGTGTCTGATAATCACCCAAAAGTGTACAATTTATACCCCGAGTAGACATATTTTAGATGCTAAATCTAGACAATTTGGGTCTTATGCGCTTTATTGTTTATTTTGTAGGTCGAATGCACGTTGCGGTGTTCAAATGCGTATTTCAAGGCAATTGTGCGGATTATGGAGATAATTACTAATCCCGTAGCCCTAGCCTACCCTAAACATAACTAAACCTGTCCCGAACTGTGTGTGTTTAGTTCATCCCATTTTATTTTATTCGTGTCAATTTATTTTTTAGGGTTTACTTTATTATTTTATTTTATTGAGTTATGTATATATTTTTAAGATTTTTATATTTTAAATTTTAGTGCGTCGGGTATTAGTTTCTATATTTTCGTTTATTTTCTTATTTTTAGTTAGTATATTATTATTTCATTTTTTTATTTTTTTATTTTTATTTTATTAGTTTTTATTTTAGTTATGTTTAGTTTTTTTTAGAGTTTGTATAGTGTGTCGTGTCGTGTCATTTTTATTTTAGTTGATTTTTATTTTTTTAGTTTAGTTAAATTTTTGTTTTGTTTTAGTTTATTTTTTTTTTGTCGTCATGAATTAAACACACACACCCAAAGCTTACCTACACACTCACTCACACACACCTTAACCCAAATCGGACCCATCCTTCGCGGACCCTAATTTGCAGCCAAACTCATCCAGTCCGACCACCGGACCTACCATTCCCGTCGGCGGCCCCACACCCCTATCCGAACGTGACCCAACCACCATCCTACCCGGACGCCCAAATCGAGCCCGGTCGTGACTCCGACCCAACCTTCAACCCACTACCTCTTCCAAACCCATTTCCCATGTGCTCTCATGCCCGATTTTCTTCACCTGCTATCCTAAACACCAACAGTCAAAACCAAGGAAATAAAAAAAGTCCCCACTTATGCACATGTTTAATAACAAATTTTACCCCATTTCCAAAAATACCCCCAACTAACTTAATTTCCCTTTTCCAAAAATAACCCTCACACCTCATCTGCATAATCAGATTTTTATGACCTCACACCTCTCAAACCTCATGTGCACACACCCCATTCTCATCTCACCATTTCCATGCACACTCATGCTAATTTCCCAAATTACCCTTAGCTCCATGCCTACTATTTAAAGAAGAAGAAGACCCATTTTCAAAAAATATCCAATTTAGTTTTTAAGCTTTGTGTGATAAATTTCTCTACACTCCTCTTTAGAGAGTATTTGCATTTTTAGAAAATACCTCAATATAGAGGTGTGTAGTCAAATTTATCTCTAGGATAAATTTAACCCCACCCCTCTATAATGATTTTTTGCATTTTTAGCAATTATTTCAAAATAAATTGATGTAGTTGAATTCATCCCTTATGGGAGGTAAATTCTAATCCATTCCTTTATATTGAGATTTTTTATTTTTAGCAATTATCTCAATATAAAGTAATGATCTAGAATTTATTTCTTTGGTTGAGTTCTAATGTACAATTTTATAATGTTAGGTTTTGGATTTTTAGCAAATCTCTTTTATTATTTAATTGTCCATTATGAATTCATCCACTATCCTTTTTATTTTTATTTTGTAGTTTTTAGTTTAGATTCAATAAATACATGAGTGAGGGATTGTAATTGAAAGATTGTTAATGTAATTGAAGTTTCCATTTCAATTTAAGGCTTAAATGGGTTTGATATTTTCCTCTCTTCATTAGTTTTATTTTAATAATTTCATGCTCTTTTTTGAGTACTTTTATTTTTATTTTTTTGGATGATGATTATTGAGGGCTAATCTTCCATTTATGGGATGAAATTTTGAAGCCCGAATGAGTCCAATTTTGTTAGTTTACTTATTAGGACAATTTTGTTTATCTCACTTTTCTTAAATTAGATTTTACTTCTTAATTAGTAGTTATAAAAATTAGTATAGTTAGTTAGTTAAAAGAATCCCTTGAAAAATCCATAAAAAATATAAATAGCAAAAATGAAAAAATATAATAAAAAGCAAATGAATCTATATATGTCCTCTCTAATTTTGTGTTTCATCCCTAGATATGGATTGATACCTCACTTACCGCTATATTCTAGTTTTGTTCTACTTTTATGGGTTTGTGAAGATTTTTGATGGAAAGAGGAATTGCACAACGACACAAATATAACAGAGACGTAATTTTTTTTCTATTTATCAGTGTCCTTTCCCCTCATATTCAACACATCTCACTTGATCATTATCATAAACAAACTTGCCCTCATTATCATTTTTATTTTTCTCAAAACTCTATATTTTATTGGAAGAATTTTATTTATTAAATTTGAGAATTTTTTTGCAAACAAGGCAAGATCATCAAGCTCAAAATCAAGCACAGAGTTGGAGCTAAAAACCTTTTCCTTTTAATTTTTGGATTGGGTTTTCAAAACAATCCCTACTTCCACTTTATTTTTAGTTTTGGAGAACAAGTCGATTTCATAAGTTTGAAGGTCTCCTATGAAATCATCTAATCTAAGAGTTTCTAAAATTACTAAAAATTTAAAAATCGTGACTTTAGGGATAAAATGGGAGGAGAGCGATCTCAAAATCTTTTTGTAACTTTCGTCTCTGGAATTCTCTCACCCAAATTAAAGCTAGAATTGACTATATCTGATAAACGTGCATAAAACTCATCAAAATATTAGACTCTAGCATTGTAATGGTCTCAAACTGTGCGGCGAGATTTTGAAGATTAGAAACTTTCATAGCATTGGTACCCTCATGAGTGAGTTGTAGGGTATCCCATGATTCATTAGACGTGGTATCCACCATAATAAAATGAAAATTGTCGGGAGTGACTGCACCAGAAATTTTGCTCAAGCCATGGGAGTTAAAATCACTCCATTTAAAATCACTATTTGTCCAAGAAGTGATAACGTTAAGACTTACGACATCATCATTAGTCACAGTGGGTGGTGTCCACCCTCTTTCATAAACAATCCAAACTCTCTCATCAGACCTCATTCGAGCATTCCAATATGCATAACATGACTGACAAAAATAGCTAGCCTATTATATAAATTATCTATATAATTTCAAAATAAACATCACATAATAAATTAGTTTAACCGGCTCTAATATTAATTTGAGAAAGTAGGGGGATCTATGGATAGTTCGTATATTTGCTCACAAACAAAAATTCACTTTTTATCAAATTTTATCTTGATTTAATTTAAAGTGAACATGAAAGATTTTGTAAATCCAAATTCAAACCAAACCTCTAAACCAAACAGTAAGAAGAAGAAATAGAGGAAAAATCCCTTTTGGGAAAAACCTTTAATTCATCACTATTAAAGATAAGACAGACACGTAATAACTTACTAACTACTTAGAGATCATAACACACAAGAGTCTTAAAATATTCTATGAAAAATGATGTAGTCCAACACTCACCACAATAAGAATATCTTGCCCCATTATCTACTGATCAGCCTTTGGAATATGCAATTCTGGTCATCTTCTCCATGCGTAGAGCCTCGACTCCATAAATAAGCAGTACAAAAATCTGTACATGGGTTTAGAACTTTGGATTTTTTTTCCTTCTTGATTTAGAGAAGTGATTCTAAAAGATACAAGAGGTTTGGATAAAAAAATTATAGAGTTTGATCACAAAAAGAACTCTAAAGATGCTTGGAAATAAATGCATCCCTGTGTCTATATTTAAAGGGAAATAGGTTACAAGAAGATAAAGATAAAAGACTGCATTTTATATGGAATAAAAAAAAACATGTTGTAGAAAACCCATGCCAGGACCCCCTAAGCACCTCCCTAGCACTCACTCATCCACCATAAACCCTAGGTCATACTCTAAGTACTGATTTAGAGTCCACTAGGCACTCCCGAGCCTCGTTTGACTCTGATCAACTTCCTATTATGAGCGAAAGCTCAATGAATCTTCTAAGGGCTCTGAATCCCCATTTTAATGGTCCACCTCATGCATAAATCAATCTCACGGTTCAGACGAACGGTCCGTTTTACTATCAAAAACTGACCTGGAGACCACTAAGCGCTCCCGAGCCCCATTTTGACCCTAATCAAATTCCTTTCCTGAGTGGATGCTCATAGATATTTTACAGGATCTGAATACCCTTTCCAACGGTCCATCCCGTGCACAAATTAGACTTACGGTCTAGACGAATGATCCATTTTACCCAAAAATTGATCTGGAGGGCTTCGAGCACTCCTGAGCTCCATTTGACTCTTGTCAAGTCTTCAGATCGAATCAGACTGAATTAATCTTTAAAGGGCCTTAATACCCTTTCCAATGATTCGCCCCGTGCGCATATCAACCTTATGGTATGGACGAATGACCCATTTACTCTAAAGGATCACTAGGCGATTCCAGGCCCTGTTTAACCAAGGTAAACTCTTTGAACTGAACAAAGATGAATGAATATTCAAAAGGGCTCTGAATACCCTTTCCAACGGTCGATACCGTACATGATTTTAACTTACGGTTTAGACGAACGATCCGTTTTCCTCTGAGAATTTCCTATCTAGTGACCAAAGGGCGTATCTGGGCCCCGTTTGACATCGGTCAACTCTTAAACTTCGGAGTTTCTTAACAAATTCTTGAAGGGTTCTGAATACCCTTTCCAACAGTCCATACTGTGCATGATTTTGACTTACGGTTTAAATTTTATGGCCATTTTTCCAACAACTTGCATCAGACTGCCGAATGACAACCTCGGGAACCTGCCTATCGACAATGTGTCTAGGGTTATATGTCGATAGGCAGGTCTAGGACCATGCCGATCGATACCACCTTAGACCTATAGAGGCCATGACCTCACTTTGGCATATTCCTTCAGAGATAATTTCCTCGAATTCAGAGTTGTTCTTTTGTTAAAAGTCCATTTCCCATATTCCTTCCATTATTTCCACTCTTTTGAGAAAATTACCACCCACCACCTCAAACCACCATCACTTCATCTTGAGATCAGTGCTTCTACAAGCAAGATCTACTTTAAGTCTTCATAAGGAGGTTTGTTTCTTCCTCTTCATCTTTAAATTCTCTTAATTTTTCATTAGTTACTTCATTTTCACTTTAGTACTTCACTTCATTACATTACCCATCTTAATTCCAAGTTTTTCCCTTATTAGTATTCATACATACTTTATTTTCATATAAAAACCCAAAAATAAGAAAAAGAGGGTTCACTCGTAAATTCCAAAAGGGGATTTCTCATCACACTTTCTCTCACTAAAACACCTTTTTTTACACACACACGCATAAATAAAGTACCCGTTTGGATTTGTAGGTTAAAACCCACCTCATATCATCTTCGAACTGCGTGGACTTTGATTCTCTAGGGCTACGTAGGCGTCTTGGGTAAATCCCTCGACTCGAGTCCTCCCTCGTATATTTGTTATTTTATTCTCATCTTATATTCATAATATATATATTTTATATGCTTGTTTGCTTGTGCCTTATCAGATATACGCAATCATTCCTTCATAATGATTTGTGAATCAACAAACACTTACATAATATTATTTATTACCATTTTGGGAACACTCCTATGGATGACCTCACTCCGCTTTTATTCATGACGTGAGTCGGGAGACTCCGACCTCCATTTATATTATGCACATAAGCACACGCATCACAGAGTTATACAACAGAAGATTAACACATGACCATGAGAGATGGAAAGGGTGGAATAGGTTCCTAACACCTTCCCATTCCATAACTTAGTCCCCGGACCTTTGAACTACATGGTTTTGCAAGCATATGTATTGTCCTTGATGTTGTTCTCTCGAGGCGGTTACATTTCTTTTTCCTATTTTATGCTAAATAGACTGGCGACTTTATCTCTACATATCACCCCACATCGGTGACGATCGAGCGCCCTTATAAAGGATGAAATCCCACGCGCACCTTAGAAAAAGGAGGGGTAAGGAAGGAGGGATCCACCTCCGGAGACCACGACCCCCCGATATCGGGATGGCCACAGTGGCAACTCTACTGCGGACTTTTATAAGAGGATTAGACTCTATTTTTTCATGGGCATTATTCTTTTCTACATATGTGCGTATGCACCTACTTGTATGTTCCCTTTTCTCCCCTCTTTACCTTTTTGTATATGTCTCACTCATGTATATATCACTTTCCACTCACATGTACACTTCACACATTTGTATATACTCTTTATGTACACTTCACACACTTGCACTTAGCTTCACTTTACACTTACATGCTTCACACACCACTTAGAATATCCATGCTTAGGATTCACTAGCACACAACCACACTTTCTACACTTGTACATATGCTCACATGTCACACACCACTTGTAGTTGATCTATGTAAAGGTTCACTACCATACACACTCACTTGTATGAGACATACTCACTCACATATGTCCATGCAGAGTATAGTTTCCATTTTAGGTTTTCTTATATATGCTCCCCATTTAGTGTAATAATCTCTTTACTCATCATGAAAATAAAAATGACAAAAAATACTCTCTCTCCATAATATGTTAATTAAGACTCATGCATTTTTGTACACTACATCACCAAGAGCATGGTTATTGACCAAAGTTTTGTCTTGTACTAGACGGTCACTTTGTGATGGGCGCCGAACCTGCGGGTCATAATTATCCTAAGCGATATCACTCTCACCTTCCATTGGTATCGTATCTTTAACGAATATCGAACAGTTCCCCCGTATCGTACCGCTTGACCGGACTCACGACGGGAGGTATATAGCAGGTAACTCGTTCACGTACATCGAGTATATTGAATTCTCTCTCACACGTACTGTCCCCATGAGGTATATAGTGAGGTAATTCACGTACACTCAGGTATATAAAATGGATTATCCACACGTAATGATGAATGATTGCCCTTACAGGCAAAAGGTATATCATGGAAGTCATGCCAAAGGGGGAAACCCTTACCCTTACAATAACCCAACAATTTCGTAAACCTTATATAGATGTCAAACCTAGGACACTCATATTTAGTTTGCCAATTACCATGCGAACTCTGCCGAAATTTTGAGCCGGCATACCGCCTAAATTTTTGCGCAATTTCGCCCTTCTTTCAAAACAGGACCCCGTCCGTAAGCCTGGAAACAAGTTCAATCGTGTTTTACATATATTTTCAAACCCTATTTTCCCATGCTCGGGTTCTGTCCAATATTTTTTTTGCATTTAGGCAAACCTAATACAAGTAAGAACCAAATAATAACATTAATAATAATCATACTAAGATTTCTCTCCTTTTCCAAAAATACCCAAAACATTTTTTTCTTTCCTCCTTTCGAAATACCCAAAATTTTCTCCTACCCTATTTCGAAAGTAAATTCGAACCATTTTCCCTCTCAGGTCGATCGCATACGTGACTTTGGTCGGCTCCCTATTGACTTCGATATTTCATCAAACCACCCTGAAGCTCCATCAATTCTTCTGCTACCTCATCTGATTCTGGGATTTACCTTCGCGAGCTCTTTATGGAGAACCCTAACTAAGTGCCGAATGTGCAACCCGATCTGATGACCGTCTTGTCCCAGCTTAGTGCCAAGATTGATAACCTTCAAATCGAGGTCTATGAGATACAACATCACCGAGCCAAGATTCTCGAAGAACCTCAGTTCCTTTTTCCTTGTCCCATGGGTCCACCCGCCCCCGAGCCTTTTTGGGTTCCAAAAGGCCCCGCTTGCTAATGGGCCGCTACCAAATCAGCTCCCTATTCTGAACCTTGCCTATCTAGGGGCTAACCTGGCAGTATCCACAGATCCTAAGGAAGAGAAACTGGATAATGTCAAAGAAGACCTCAAGCTATTATCGAAAAAGTTTGACTAAGTTAAAATATCCGGGAACTACATGGACTATACCCATATGTCTCCCTATACCAAAGCTAGTCTGCCGAAAAATTTTAAGATGCCAGACATCGAGAAGTTTGGAGGAAGTGAACCCCTAATTATTCACTTTCGAAGCTATCACCGAGCCCTGACCCTCCTTAGTACCTCTAAAGAGATAATGGCCCAAATGTTCCAACAGACCATAAAAGAAAATGCCCTCTAATTATTTATGTCCCTCGAAGATCCAGAATCCGTAGTTAGGACCATATTGCCCGATAATTCATGTCAGAATACAAGTATAATGAGGAGCTAGAGGTTACACGCTCAGATATAAAGCTGCATAAGCAGAACCCTGGGGAAATGGTTAGTATATTTATAAGAAGGTGGAGAGAGAAAGCTGCTACTATGACAAAAAAAACCTCTGAGGAGGAACAAGTCAGCATCATGAAGAAGAACTTCTTGCATCATATCTGAGCATCCATGGGAGGATAATACTACCCAAACTTTTGAGCCCTCCGAGAAGCTGGTGTAGAATTCAGGAAGGCATTGCCAAAGTCGAATCTAAGAAAAAGAAAGTGAGCAAACAGTTGACTCCCCAGAAATATGGGAATTCCGCTAGTACTACGGTCTTAACCATTAACAATATTTACTAACTTGCTAACTCTTGGGCACTAGAAAGTCACCCCAACCCTACCAAGAAAGAATACATTGAGCACCATGCTCCCCTGTTAAAATTTTACTAGGCCATGCTGAGCCAAAACCTTATCAAACCCTTCGACCCTCGTCCATTACCAAATCCACTACCTAAAAATTTCAAAGCCAATGCCTGTTGTGATTTCCACCAGTACGTTGGCCATACCATCGATCAATGCTTCTATCATCAGAATGTAATCCAAGGTTTAATTGATCGGGGTATCATCGCCCCACCAATAAATCCTAAACCCAACACCACTCATAACCTACTTTTAACCCACACAAATTCCATCTCTCGAGAGAATGACCTAGAATTTGATCCATATGCTCAGATTGTTCCTAATAAAGCACTCATCACACCCGTAATTTCACCAAAACCGCTCAAAGTTTTCCTAAATTTTTTTTACACCTTACCTGCTTCAGCGATCGAGCTTTGTCATTCCTCATAAGTGCTTGCATTGCCATCCGCACTTGGTATGAAGGAAAAAATATGGATTTGCCTATTATATTGAACCAACTCAGATTTGGTTAAAATTGCCCGCAAAGATGACCATTGACTGTTGAAATTTAGTGTCTTGTTAAGGGAAGCCCGTTCGCTCAGGAGTTAGATGAATTGGTGGTACCTGCTGATGAAGTCAGTCCAGATGACATAGTCATATTATGGCAAATGCGTTACGACAAACATGTGAAATTTGCAGTGTTTATGAACTACTCACCGCTTTGAAGCTTCGAGGATGGTTGGTCCCTACGCGCATGAACCTCCCCGTTGAGTGGGAAAATTTATCTGATGAAGTGGTAGAGGTTATCGAATGCACTGATTTCTCTTGGCAAGAGGATATAGTAACCACCAAATGGCGAGATAATTTTGACAGCTCGGATGACGAGCACCGTAGGGATGACACCAGTCTAGTAGCCAGTTTGTACGAAATGAAATCCTTCGAAGATCTGTTGGTGGAAATCAATAAAATGGCCATTCAGTCATATATAAATGAAGACACAGGGTTTGTGTTCTTCTCCACCTCAGTAAATCATATAATAAGATCAAGGAGACACTATAAAGACTCGACTCCTCATCTGGTAGAGACAGATAAGGGAAAGGCAGTTGTCGAAGAACTTCTCATGCCAATGATGACCATCGAAGAAAGTGAAGTCATTGATCAGCTTAAGAAAACCAAATCCAACATCACCTTATGGGAACTTTCCATGTCCTCCCAAATTCGCTCTAATAAGAATCCTCACTGGTCCTACAGTCTCCCCTTCCACTACTCCTGAAGAAGTTGTGAATATGGTTGGGTCCTTGACCTCTTTTAAACTCCTCTCCTTTTTTGAAGTAGAGATACCAAAGATTGTCCCTGACCATAATTATGCCCCCAAAATCTCCATTGAAGTATTTGGAAATACAGTCCCACTCTCACTTGGTTATAACGTATATGCCCTTAATATTTATCCTCGCAAAACTGTCGATGTGTGTGCCTACGACAATACCTACCGAGAAATAATAGGGTCCATAAAACTCACAATAGGGGCCGGACTTATCAATCTTATCACTGAGTTATTGGTTATTAACGTACCTGCATGTTTTAACCTTCTTCTTGTATGTTCATGGCTTCAGAGTATCCAAGGGGGATTGTCTTCTCTTCATCAAAAAATGAAATTCTTCACCAATGGCCAGGTTATTACCATCTTGGGGGATGATGGCAATTCATACACTGCCAATACTAGTAACCCAGTATTAGAGATCCATCATAGGACGAATGATATGTTTCTTTTTGGCTTCAAAGTTGACCCACTTCCCCTTCTAGCAGGAGATAGTTTGAAAGTTAGGGTTTGTTCGGAACACAACTGTCACATCACGTCAATGTGATTTAGATGTTAAAGAACATGAACTTCATGCCCTAAATGGGTCTATGACAATGCCAACAAGGGATCCTTTAGCTCATAGTCCATAAGGAGGCCTTCCCCCCATGTGGCCTGGGATATTAACCCTCACTAGAAGTACTTACATCCCACTAGAAACCATGATAGAAAGAAGCTTGGAAGAAGGAAAGACTGTTTCGTGAGACTCTTTGAATGGAAGGTTTATCAACAAATGTGAAGATTTACCTTTCAAGAACTTTATCGAACCATGGTATGACCACATTGATAAGAAGATGAAAATGGGGATGGAAATCTTCTTTCAAGATAGGAACCCTTGGGCCGTAAACTGCTAGCATAAAGTTCAACCTCTCACAGAGAAGGCCAAGATAGTTACTGAGGATTCAAAGGAAAGTGATTCAAATGACTCATTCGACCTGCAGACATTAGGGATAAGTCTTTGCATGATCCATTCAGATATCGCACTGTCAGACAAGTTTACTCAGATCAAAGCTGCTAATATGCCTCTCCTCAATTGGAATGCCATGTCTGTCCAATATGCCCAAACTCAAGTCGACCTTGTTGTCTGCCCTATCCAAATCTCTTCATTCGATCTTGTTATTCCCTTTTCTGATATCAATGTAACTGAGACCTCTTTTAACGAGGTTCTCAATATTGTTTTTCCTAAAATGAAATAAAAGAAGATTTTGAGTATCTTGTTGTGCCTTACATTAATTGTCCTGATTTTAATCAAACTCTTGATGATGATGATTTTGCAAATGAATAATTCTTAACTAATCTTAATAAGGATAATAACAAACAACATAACCGCATTCAAATTAATGATGATAAAATTGTTTTTATTAATATTGGTTCTAGTATCCATTAACACGACATCAGGAAAGGGTCCACCCTTAACGAGCATGAGTGTGCACAATTGGAAGACCTAATGAAGGAATTCATGGACGTATTTACATGGTCCTACGATGATATGCTCGGTATTAACCCATAAATAGTACAAGACGAGATCCAAATATTTCCAAAATTCAAATCGATCAAACATAAGCTACGGAAGCTCGCATCGAATGGTCGCTCAAAGTAAAAAAAGAATTGGTCAAGCAACGGAACGTAGGTTTCATTCGCGTATTCGAATATACTACATAGCTCGCTAACATCACCCCTTTATCAAAGTCAGGAGGGAAAGTCCACATGTGCGTCGACTATTGAGATTTGAACAAAGCATCCCCTAAGGATGATTACCCGTTACCCAACATCGAATAATCGTGGACAACACTTCTGGCCACGCCCTTAAGTTATTTGTTAATGGATTTGTCGGATACAATCAGATCAAGATGATGGGTAAATTTTCGCTCCAATGTCATGCCATTCGAACTCAAGAACCCTGGGCCTACCTACAAAAGGGTTATCATAACCATCCTGCATGACTTTATTCATAAGGAGGCCGAGGTATAGGTGGACAATATGATCATCAAATCTAAGACTCGAGAAGGACATATTCTCGCCCTTTGGAAGTTTTTTCAGAGACTGTTGTAATACCAGATGCGGTTAAACCCACAGAAATTCATTTTTGACATCACGAAAGGAAAAATCTTGGGATTCATGGTCAATGAGAAAGGAATCGAAGAAGATCGTGCTAAGCTGAAAGCCATATTCGAGATGCCACCACCTCGGATGGACAAGGAAGTTCAAGGATTCCTGGGAAAATTACAATACATCAGTTGGTTCATCAGCCAACTGATTTCTATCTATGAACCCATATTTAAGCTTTTCCGGAAGGATTCTGCCAAAGTCTAGAATGAGGCCTACCAAGAAGCCTTTAATAGAATCAAGCGATACCTTACCTGACCTACGGTGCTTATGCCTTTGCAACCAGAAATCCCCTACTCCTCTACTTAACCGTCACAAATATTGCAACAGGGGATTTCCTAGCCCAATATATTGAAGAATCCCGTAAGTAAAGAGCTATTTACTATAACAGCCAAAAATTAGCCAGGTACAAAGTCAACTACATTATTTCAGAGAAAGCATGTGTTGCCCTGGTATGGGTCACATAGAAGTTACAACATTATATGCTTGCCTTCCCTATCAGACTTGTGTCCCATATGGATCCCATAAAATACTTATTAGAAAGCCCACTTTGTCCAGTCGAATGATCCGATGGTTGATGTTACTAGCCGAGCTCGATATTGTGCACGCTACGCAGAAAGCTATGAAAGGGAGAGACATCTTCGACTGTCTTATTGATTACCCCATGGAAGAATCCGATGTTTGGGTCTCTTACTTCCCAGACGAATATATTCTCTACACATCTTATAAGTACCTCTAATGGTAAATGTTCTTTTGAGGAACTACCAATAAGAAAGGATACGACATTGGGATACTATTAATCGCCCATGATGACTCTTACACCCATATTGCCATCAAACTAGACTACCCATGCACCAATAACATGATTGAGTATGAGGCATGCATGGTGGGCCTCACGATCACCCTCTAAAAAGGAATTTGTCACCTAGACATCTACGGAGACCCTGCCCATATTATCGACCAAATCCTTAGAAAATGAAAAGTCAAAGATGAAAAACTCTTATTATTCCATGCCCACCTAGAATAACTTGCCTCTCAGTTTAATGATGTCACTGTCCACTACCTGCCCCAAGTAAAGAACAGCATAGCCGATGCCCCTGCCACCTTGGAATCCATGGTCAACATGCCCGAGGGAATAATAATGGCCCCTTTCCTGGTTCATAAATAAGATAAGCCTACCCACTGCTGCGACTTTAAACTCCTTATCGAGGAGGATATTGATATGGTCGGGTTATGGTACTATTAAATTTGGTGCCTCCTCAAACATGGATGGTTTCCCCAAGACGCCGATAAGAAAGATCATGCGACCTTTCGCAAACTAGGTGCCCAGTATATCATCTGCGAAAAAGCACCGTTCAAGAGAAACTTCGATGGAACCCATTTGCACTGCATTGTAGGTGCCCATATTGAAAAAATAATGCAGAAGATCCACTGTGAGGAATGCAGCCCCCACATGAATGGTCACATGCTTGCCAAAAATATCATCCGTCAAGGGTACTATTGGACCACTATAGTTCAAGATTGCACTGCCGATGTCCTAAGATTCCTCAAATGCCAATAGTTTGCCAATATCCAACACATACCTCAATGTGAGCTATACAACATGACCTCTCCTTAGACCTTATCCACTTGGGGCCTAGACATCATAAGGAAAATCACTCCCAAATCTTTAAACGATCACGAGTTCATCCTGGTCGCCATTGATTACTTCACCAAATGGGTCAAAGCCGAGTCATACGCAGTATTAAAACCTAAGAAAGTGAGAAAGTTTATCAGAAAGAACATCATATACCGATATGGAGGTCTCCACGAGCTATTGTCAGATAATGGGCTCCATTTTAAAGCTGAGGTAACAGAACTAGTCGACAAATACGATATTTAGAGATACAAATCTTCCCCCTACTGACCCCAAACCAATGGTGCATTTGATGTCGCCAATAAAAGCCTTAAGACCATAATCAGCAAGAGGACTAAGAGTTGTAGAGATTGGGTCGACCAGATCCCTTATGCCATCTCTAAATACTGGACTTTAATCAAAACACCCATTGGGGCTATCACTTATTATCTCGTATACGACTTGAAAGTAGTCCTACCTATTGAGTTGGAAATGCCTTCCCTCCGTGTCCTTATCGAGAGCAAAATGGACGAAGAAGAATGGCATCAGAGCCGCTTGTATGAATTATCACTCTTTGATAAAAATAGACTGAAAGCTCTATACCATATATAGGGGTACCATCGCCAGATAGCACGATCGTTCAACATGAAAGTCAAGGACCGTGGTGTATAGAAAGGAGACCTTGCCCTCAAAGAGATCATAAAACCCGTCTGGAACTCCAAAGGGAAATTCAATTGAATTGGAGCGGTCCCTACATCGTGAAGAAGATTCTCTCAGGATGCGCCACTATGTTCATAAACCTTGATGGAGAAGAGATGGCGTGCCCAATCAACCTGGACCGTCTTAAGAGATTTTATCCTTAGTCCAAAATCTCATCTCGTTATGAGTTTTCTCACCCCCTTCTATTATGAAAATAACAAATTAAAAACAAATCTTCATTTCCCCTACCCATAACTACGTGGGACTTGATCCTCTCAAAAATATTTTCTTTTTAAAATGAAACTCATGAAAATTTTCAAAACCCCTACAGGTACGTAGGCCGCCCATACACCATACATGGGTCTGGTACCCATCTTTTCACAATCTGTCATTCCTTCTAACTTCTGAGAATGGCGGTTCATTTTATCATTTACATGAACAAAAGAATTATGTATGCCTTAGAAATTAGTATAGACAATTCCAATGAAAAACTCATCAAGAGGCACAAAAAATATGTTTAAAATTGATTTTTATTTTTGATTAGGGATAATGGTGCGATTACACAAAGTATCAGCGAGGGGAGTCAAACCAACCACCCCTCTCCGCTGACCAAATTGATCTTATACAAACCTAAACCTAATCAAAATACACAAAATAACCCTCAAACCCCAAATACAAAAACACCCCAAATTACCATAGCTTCATAAAAATCACCAAAAGATAGACAAGACGTTGCCTTTAACTACCGGATGGCCATGCTTACTCATCATTACCAGTCCCTGGAGGTCCCCAAGTTTCCAACTCCTTATTGGCATTACGAATACGCTTCGTGGACCGGTATGCCTTGATAAACCTGGATAAAACCATAACACCGTCTTCCACAGTGTCAAAAGCCACGAACCTCCTATAACCGGCCTCTTCTACTAGGATCTTCTCTACTAGCAGCTTTAATAGACATTTCAGGTTGTCCCCAGATATATGCCAGGCCCCTCCCACGGACTGTGATGGATAGATACACGACCGACGACGCTGACACAGAGAGCCCAATGTCATCCTCAGCGATTCAGTCAAATCCTCCACCAAGAAGAAATTTATTATACGAGGGGGCACGATTTATTCCCAACTGACTTGGCATAGGAGCCGTCAGGGGAAATAAAAGGAAGTCTGTCAAAGGCCCACCAGCTATACATACTGATAATCTCCAAGATGTAAGGCAGGGAGTAAATCCCCCCACCATGGCACTGACCAGTGAAGGTACCGAGCTCTGTGCTCTACAAGCCAGTTTACCCAACTCTCCAAAGATGGCCTAAAGCTAAAAAAAGGCATAACAAAGAGATTGGTCACAATCTCCAAAGGGTACTGAGGAGGGGCCGCTAGATAAAACCTCTCCACAAGCCACATGAACACCATTACGAGGTTCCCGCTCATAAAGTCAGAACAACCCTCCTTCTAAGCATCCAAGCCATTTAGGGTCTCAGCTAGCACCACCGCCGCTGGGTTTTGGAGATAAGACATCCAGGTCATTATTACAGAAACTTGGGGATCCGCAGTCAAGTCCTCCATCACTAACAATAGCCTCGCAGTATGGCCTAAGGAAACAACCCTAGTAAACTCGGTATCCTCAAAACCCCTCAGGCGCATTGAGTACATAATCACCTTAAGAGAAATGGCCCCTCCAGTAAACAATGATCTAGCTATCGAGGGAGATATGAGAAGCAACTCCGATAAGAAAACCTAGGGAGAACATGAGAAATCAGGCATAGCCATCGCCATACTAGGGCTGACCCCCAACATGATCGAGAACTCCTTATAAGTGGGACATACTTCATCCCAGCTGAAATGGACAACGTGATCTTTGGGATACTAAAATTGCACTGCTGCAGCCAACAGGTTATAGTCTATAGCACCGTTGGGTCATAAAAAAACACGACCAGGTTAGAAGCATTGTAGTCAACATTATACAAGAACATAATCTCCAAACCATCAAGATACACAGAAAATCCTTCATGCATGGGAAAAGAAATTTGAAAAGGAATAATTTAAAGCAAGAAAGAAGAATTTGGGTATTGGTGGAGAAAAACCCATCCCATACACCCTCTTTTATACATGAAAACTTTGGCTAAAGACAAGGGCCTTAGAAACTCGAGAAGAATCCAACCCCACTATAGGTTATTTTGAAGTGAAGGAAAGTACAATAAAAGCCTAGGGATGATTTGACTTGGCCACCATACTGATAATCAGGAAAATGGGTATGCCGATCGGCACCCCTCCCCCATTTTGAAAAATTCCATCTTTCCTCTTTTATCAAAATCAATTTTAGAAAAATTCTCAATTTAAAAAATTACCGCATGGTTATTCTTTCACTCAAGTAAATCATTTTCTCATATAAATAAACCCATACCCAAAAATCTTTTTCCCTGAGTTAGTCATTTCTATTTTTAAAAAAAAATTATTATGCATGCCATTCTCCCAGAAAATAAACAATCTCAGCAGAAAATTAAAATTGCATGTAGAATAAGTGACTAAATCAAGAAAAAAAACAAAAAGGAAAATGCATATTTATCTCTTTATATATATTGTTTCACTGAATTACATTTTGCAGATAATAAAAATAGAAAAACAAACGGGACTCTACCCAAACCCACAATCTTTATCTCTTAGGCCTTCAACCCCCACGACGAACGTGCATTCCTGGACGGCAAGCGGTGGATGGTCCACTCCTAAAACCCGAGCCCTCATGAGAAGTGGCAAATGACACAAAGCATGAAGAATATGAGATATTGATATACTCTGACTGTAATACTTCCAATCCTTGATATCCCTCAGCCAAGTGGTTGACACCCGAACATACTGCAAGAAGCAATAAGAAAAAGTCAAATAAATCAGTCAAGAAGCAAAACCAAGTCAACTGAATAAGAAAAAATAGAAGTGGATATACCTCAAGCCGAAGGGAATCGTTCATAAGCCCCGTAAATCCAAACACCGTCGCACGAGGGCAATGCGAAACGTTCAGTGAGTCCCTGCTTCTCAATCAAAAATTATAAGAAGCGGGAATAACTTGAATAATCAAAGACTCCTCTATCGTCGCCAACGTACCATCACCTGCGTTGTGGGACGATCCCACCAGTGCACTAGTCCCCCTGACCGAAGTTGCAGTACGGGGAGGCACGTTATTCACGTCGTAGATATAGAGAGGCATCAACCAGCTTGTCACGAAGTTTAGGTAGTCATAGCTCACTGTCATATACATATGTAGCGTATAGGGCTCCCGGATCATCCCGTCGTCTGGGCATCATCCGACATCTCCCTCACTCGACTCATGTATATAGGGGCACTGACGATGGTACTGCCCCATCCTCCTCTATGATTTTCCTAACCACCCATTCCCCTAGGTACCAGACGTACCCGAACTTATGCATGATCATTAGTCGTATCTGTGCACGTAGGCTCGTTGCCCCTATATCATGTGGAGCCACCCTCCAGGGGTAGACAGTCACCTGCGATCCCCAATAAGAGAATCAGTATCTATTCAAGGAATGAAGAAACCCAAAGAATTAGATAACTTTGACACCCCGACTAATTAAATACCGGGTAGCTACTCCTTTATTAAATCAATACAAAATGTCAAGTTGGTTCAGTTAATAGCATCACTGTCGAAAACATTTTAAAGATTACTAACCACCTAGTATTTAAAAAGTAAGTTGCCAAATTTTAATTTAAGTCTGATTAACATGCAATAAAAGAATAATGGAGGAACAACATAATCCATTCACCATAACGAAGTAATGAAATAACCAACAAATAATAATAAGAAATCCGGAGGAAAACTCCTCACAACAATCCCACAACTGAAAGATAATAAGACAAGTCTGAATCCTGAATTAATTACATGCCCGAAGTCTGAATAACTGAAATAAATGAAATGTCTATAAAAGAAATGGGCGACATGCCCTACAACTGATAAATGTTGAATATAGAGTCAAGATATATGAAGCGTCTACAAGCAAGGTCCTGTAACTTCCACAAACAGCTACAGCTCGTCACCTGAATGAGAATCCTACGCATGGTGTCCTTGTGGCTGGGCACCTAAAATGGTTTTTACAAAAATAGATTTGAAAGCAAATGGGTCAGAGCCCGAAAGTGGAAATCATTTTAAAAACAACAAGTGTTTCAATAACATTTAAAACAATGAATGTAAAATACATGTTAGGACGTGCTCTCACGTGAAATACTCACCTCTCGTCTAACTGTGCACTCCTAACGTTCCTGTACCCATTCATGTGACATCCATAGCTAACCAAACCGTAATAAGTTCTACCCCTTACTACTCGATCCCCATATTACATTCTAGCGTTATCAATTTAAAACAGAGCTTTACTTAAACTCAGATTCTCAGTTTGTAATACAATTCACTATCGGTTAACCCGTTATGTTTTCTCAAAACATTACCATAATTATATTCACAATAACAACATGAAAGTTCCCATTATCTACGTGTATATTATTCATGTCATAAATATACAATACAAGCACCCCGAGACTTAGCTGTGGTGTACACATACTCTGCTATCCATCCCGGTACATCACGTACATAAGGATCATGTATTCCGAATCTCTCAGGAATCGTTCTCAAATAACAACATCACAAATAATAGAGGCGAACACAGTCACAACACATGGGTCACGCATATACCTGCGCTCCCATGATCAGCAGACTTATTAACATCCCAATAAGTCCTTCTCTGACCTATGTTCATTGAGGTACCAGTCTAAATCCGGGCAACACAAGGATTAGAGGGCCTTAAACGAACGTAAACCTCCCGTGATAGCAAGTATGGTAGGTATGTCATACACATAAAATCATATGCTAAGCATTCACACATCTTAGATATCTCAATATTAATAAAGGTATACTCTACATCCTTAAACCAATATTACAATTTTATATATTTTAAGTCCCCCGATAATATAGAGTTTAAACTGCCAACACGTCACACGTCATAGTTCTTATACTTAAAACCTATCTTAAATAGATTATTAAGTTCCTATTATTCCCACATATAACATCGTCATTCCTAAGGTCCTTACTTCTGCCCCGAACCTCATTTCATCAACTATTCAAATTTACACTTTTAACCCAAATATTATCTCACTTATCGAATTTCATTAGATTTAGAATAAACCCTCAAATTGAATTCTAATTAAGGTCCAAATTTCATAGCCATGCCTACTGGTCTTCCTTAAGTTTAAGGGTATTCATAAGGTCTCCAATAATATTTCCCGAGGGTTAACATCATTAAAATTAAATAGGGAAAACTTAACTCATTCTGGGAAGGTCGATCGATCGACCTTTTCCTTCGATCGATCGATGGTGGTCGATCGATCGACTGATGAATGTCGATCGATCGAACGCACCAGGTATGGCTACGGACTGCTTCGTTTTGTAGTTTTCAAATCATCCCAAAACACCATTAACAAGCATGAAACTCTAAGATAACGTTATAATATCATCATACAATCATCCTACAACAGTATTAACGTTCTAAAACCAATAATTCATCATTCAAGGGCTATGTTTAGATCAAAACTTCATCAAGAATTCCAGATTTCTATTTCTTTCAAGAACATTAATAAACTTCTTCCAAAATCCATTTTTTTAGATCATCAATGGTTCTGTTTTGAATACATAATTCGTCCAGAATGTTTCTACATGCAATTCCTACTATAGTTCATAGTTTTAAATCCTCAAATTCATGGGTCTAATCAATCTTCCAAGATAAATTTGATGATTATCCTAAACATGGAAAACATAGCATTGAATCAATTATAATTAAACCACTTGCCTCTAATCTTTATCTGAATTTGATGTTGAATCTTGAAGGCTGAGTTGTTCTTTCTCTCTCTATCTGCAAAATTCTCTTCTCTCTCTCTCTCTACAAGTTCTTCTTCTAAGGATGATGACAATGGAGGTGGGGGTTGGTTTTTGGCAAGTTAGAACTGTTTCTTAACTTCTCCCGTAGCCCATTAAGTCCCTTAGTGTAGTTAGTGGGTTTAGTGGATAAAGAATAAGTCAGATTTTTATTTCTAATTTTCGTGGGTTTTAATTACCCAATATCCGAAATTACCAAATTACCCTTTTGGGTTGCCGGTATGGCCTAAAAATGCCCCGGGACCCAAACTAAACCCCCGGCTAGTGTTTTTGGACTATTTCTACCCTTCCGGACTCGTTGGCGCACTCAAAATGACCATACGGATGATAAAAATAAAATTCACTTTTTAATTCAAATAAATATATTCCTGACGCGACTGTCACGCGCGTCCCAACAAAATTTCCCAAATTGCCGTATTTCAATCTCGCGACAATTACAATAGTTCCAATATTCATATATTGTCATATATATACATTATAATCAAATACTAACTCACATCTCGTTAATATTTTATCCGGATTAATTCTCAATTAATTCACATTTAATTTAATTAATCCCATAAATAAATGTCATAAAAATACGGGGTATCACAATAACATAGAGAGATAACCTGATCACTCATTAGGGGATTCAGATACCGTCGCACGTTCGCCATGGGAAAAGCCTGATTCGACCTCCAGTTGGACTTTCACCAGGCAGCACCGGCTGAAGGGATCCAAAGAAAAATGAAGGGACGCCAAGGTCAGGCTCCCCTAATCATACATTCGGACCACAGAAATCATTCGCAAATATGGCAACAACCAAAGATGAATGATCTCTCCACTCGTCGCTAGCAAAAAATAACCAAACAGAAGCAAAATAAACAAACGGGTTATCTGGATCACCTGCTGCCCGTACGTAACATCCACCATCTTATGCAAAAGTGTCTCCTTCAAATAAGAAATACAAATCAAATCCCTAGAAAAGATCCTACCCACATCACCCAATGCTGCCTGAATTGCCTCCGGCGTCACCCTCAGTGTGAATCCACCACAACCTGAAACCCCTCACATTCAACCCTTGTCAGTTATTGTACATCATCTTTGGCATCTCCCTAAAATAAAGATGGAAAGTATGGGTAGTGTCCCACCACCCCTATAGACACCACATTCTAGGACCCCCTAAGCCTCTCCTTAGGTCCTTAGCACCTCTCCCATTCACTACAAACCCAAGGTTATACTCTAAGTATCGATCTAGTGGCCATCGGGGGTTTTCGAACCCCATTTGATGCCAATAAACACTATCATCAGAGTGAAAGCTCAATGAATATTTAAAGGGATATGAATCCCCTTTCTAATGGTACACCCTGTGCACGAGTTGGCTTAACGATTCGGACGAACGATCCATTTTACTACCAAAAATCAATATAGAGGCCACTGGGCGTTCTCGGGCCCCGATTTTACCCTAATAAAATCCATCATCAGAGTGAAAGATCAATGGATATTCGAAGGTCGCACAAACCCCTTTCTAACGGCCTGCCCCGTGTGTGAAGTGGCATAACCAATCGGACGAACGATCTGTTTTCCATTGAAAACTAATTCGAAGGCCACGGGTGCTCCCATACTTAATTTGACTAAAGTCAACTCTTCTACTCGAATGAGACTGAATAAAACTTCAAAGGGAACAGAATAAATCTTCAGCTCGGATGAACGATCTATTTTACTCGGAAAGGTCATCGGGGCATCCGGGCCCCATTTTACTAGATTCAACTCTCAAAATCGAGCGAAGCTATTTATAACCTTGAAGTACCTCGCACAAACTTTCCAACGATCCACCCCATGTGTGATTCGAACTTACGATTTGGATGAACGATCCATCGTCATCCAATAATTTTCTGTCTAAAGGATCGATGGGCGTTATCAAGTTCCGTTTAAACCAAAGCCAACTCCCGAACCAAGGAGCGGTACAAAGTATTACTAAAGGTCTCTGAATTACCATTCTAATGGTATGCCCTGTGTGCAAATTGGACTTACGGATTACATTTTATGATCATTTTTTCGAATAATATGCATGAGGCTGCCAATTGGCAGGTTCATTTTCCTGCCTATCAGTAGTGTGTCTTGGGCTACCCGTTGATTTGTAGGGAAAGGACTATGCTGATCAACAGTCCCCCTACCCTGTATAAGGAAAGCATGATCCCATTTCAAAAGTCACCCCAGATCCATCAATATCCGTGATCTCAGTAACATTCTTCTGTAATCTGCAAAGTTTCCTTTTGTTAAATTCCTTTCTACCTTTTATTCCCATCATTCTCATAGCAATTTAGCAAAAATCTCTTTCTATCTCATCCTACATTCATCCCAATTTTCAAGGAATCCCATCAAGGATCAAGGTCAAGCTTCAAGTTTCTAAAGAAGGTCCAAACATCCTTCTCTCTTTAAATTTCTTTATTTTCTCATTACTTATATAAATTCTCAATTTAGCTTTTACTTTAGATTATACACATTAATATCTCATCATTTATTAGTTATATTGCATATAATTTATTCTCTATACAAAAACTCAAAAAATAAAAAGAGGGTTGCACCTATAAATTCCGACGAGATTCTTCATCACATTTTCTCAAAACTAAAAACATCTTTTCTACACACAAACATATAATAAACTCCCGTTTGAATCTATGGTATAAATTCCATCCTTGTGCCACATGCGAACTACGTGGACTTTAATGCCTTTATAGGGTATGTAGACTCGAGTCCTATTTTCATATTTTCATCATTTTCCTATTTTTTCCACACATTATTCACATATATCATACTTGTGATTCATACTTGCGTCTTATCAAACACATATTATTGTTTCATTGTAACGATCAATATCCTGATAAGCGCACACATAATATTTTCTAATTATTACTTTGGGAACATTCCTATGGATGACCTTACTCCATCCTTTTCATGATACGAGTCCAGTGAGTCCGATCTCCACTTATATATACATGCACACACTTCATGGAGAAATTAAGAAAAATAGTAACACAAGCCCATGAGAGACCAAAATGGCGGGATGAGTGCCTAAACTCTTCCAATTCCGTAACTTAGCCCCCGAATCTCTGATCTATTTGATTTCGCAAGCATTAATTTGTCTTTGATGCCACTCTCCCGAGGTGGCGAAATTTTCTTTTACTTATTTTGAACAAAATAGGTTGGCGATTCTATCCCTTTATTTCACCCCCAAACCCGACGATGACCGAAGCACCCCACATTTTGGCAAGGGGAGAGAGACCTTTATCTCTCTCTCTTTCCCCCCCGAAAGCGCCCTAGGGAGGGGAGGGAAGATTCTCAATGGATGTCCACAGTGGCAACTCCACTAGGGCCTAACTTAAGAGGGATAAACTCTGTTTTCATGGGTGTTATTATATTATGCTTGTGTCCTTTTGCACCTGCCTGTATGTTCCCTTTTTCTCCTCTATTATTTCTTGAATATATCTACCTCATTGTTTATATCACCTATCACTTCACACACTTGTAAATACTCTCCATGAACACCTCACACTACCTACACTTGTATATACGTGCACTTATATCCACATATTGCACACAACACTTAGAATATCCATGCTTAGGTGTCACTAGCACACACCTCCACTCATCACACTTGTATATATTAATGATCACTCACACCTACCACACACCACATGTAGTAGATCCATGCTTAGGTTCACTACCACACACTCACTTATAAATATTCACACATGTAGTCCCCTTTTTCAAAGATTACTTTAGGTGAAAACAACTTATCTTTAAAAATAACTTTTTCCAATTTTAACATGCACAAAGTTTGTGAACCAATTTTACTCAAGTCCGTTTTTATCTTATTTAATACTTAACATGCATATAGGTGATTAAATCAAGTAAAATAAACAAGTCCACAAAGCAACGCCGGATGTACGAGGAAACCACTAAGGAAAAAAATCTCGGACGACTCAAGCCAGACAATCACTATGAAATGGAATTTACAAAGGAAGACATGCATACTTACACAATGACTCGATCCCCATAAGTCTTGATACTCTTCTTATCATTAGCCACTCCTTCACAGTGCCCACACATAATTCCTTCCACAATACTTGTCCACAGCGCACGAGTCCACGTGAACCTCGGTATCCACCAATACAACTTTGGCAACCGTCTATGATTCAAAACACGACCTTCCCCATTTCTTCATCGTAAAACTCCAACGAAAATACTTTTTCAATATGGATGAACAAACCAATGATGCAAACAACATATTTATAGCTTATGTATGAAAGCTCGGATCTTTTAAAATAATAAAGATGGTTTTAACTTAGAAATACTTAGAAAACAAGTGCAGAAAAACCTAACTATTCTATTCTGTATTTTGGTTCTTCACCCTTTGAATTTATGAGAAATAATGACTTAACTAAAAAAACTTTAAGTCGGGAGGTCATTAATACGATGTCCCTATGTCATTTGAATGACTTGGCCTTGTCATTTGAACGACTTGCCCATGTCATTTGAACGACACTGAAATGTCGTTCGATCCTCCAAAACGTAAGGGAAGGAACCATACGACTCTAAATAGTGTTTATCTGAGAATAAATGAAGTTAAAACCTTTTAAAATTATTTTTGACATTTTAAAATCATTTATAAATAAAATAACATCCTTAAAACATTTTTCGAGTCCCATAAACATTATGCGCTCATACCTGAGAATATCTTGGAATGCAATGTGATATGAAGATGTTAAACGTGCACTAATAGATACGACATGATCTGCCTTGACGCTTGGCCGCTACGTCTTCAAACAATACGTCATGGACTATGTGGGTATCGTGAGAAGATAAAAATCTATCTATGACTTAAACAAGTTTTGTTCTGAATAAGTCAATTACATACAAACTGACATACTTGGAAATTTTTTCCTTACAAATCACCCCCTTTGACTATTCCAGGACAAAACCAAAATAGTGAATACTAAACTGGGTCGTCAAGCCATATGACACCTAAATCCTATCCCATAAAACCTCAAATCAAAAATTATAGGACGAGGACTAGTATATGCAGGTCCCGCAAGCATGAGCTGTCTGATTATGATGTAGTCTCAAAATCTTGAATCGTTGAAGAATAACTACACACATGAAACAGACAAATACCCAGTGAAGTATGGAGCAACAAATGATATAAAATACAAAATTTGAAAAACAAACCATTTATCAAACATGTGAGCCAAACATATGATACCAAAAAGATATACATAAACAATGTAGTTCAATCCAATCATATCAATATATAAACAATATGATCAAAAGATGATACCAATGTAAAACATACGTGCTCAACAGAAAAACTCCCCCTATATCACATATCATCTCTCCCTTTTTTATCTCAAATAGATAACCAGAGAAAAAGATAAACAAACTGTTGGAATAATAGGCCCCCGATTTCAAAATCATACTAGAAAAAGTAATAATTTCCTTGTTAGATGCGAAAGCGTGTGATGGTGGTTCAAATTAAATAAATAAACAAATTTTAATTTCTATCCAAATTAAAATTAAACAAAGTGAAATTAATTTAAAACACACACAATTTAAATTTCACTTAAAACAAAATTAATTAACCCAAGTCCTAGAAATTTAAGTCATATTTAGAATATTACTCAATTAGGCCAAACCAATTTTATCAAATTAAATGACTTGAATTAACTACACATTACCCAATATCTAATTAGCACCAAATTAAATAAGTAGTGATTAAACCCAATTTTATCTTTTTACCTAAGCATGTATTCTAGGTGAGTTTAGCAAAAGATAAAATAAACAATGAATCACTACGTTGCGATGTACGAGGAAAAACCCACAACGGGAAAAAATCTCGGACGACCCTAGCCTCAAATCCACTAAGTATGGTTTTACAAATACAAGAAAATAAGACTTACAACACTCGACTCGATCCCTCTCAAGCTCCGACGCTTCTTCTTGTATACACCTCCGCCTAGAAAATAGCCACGGAGCTCCATCACGGTCTCGAAATCCACCGATCGGACTTTATATGGTCACCGCCACCCGAACAAGGAACATTTCTCCAAGTGGGTAAATCAACGCAAACATCTTCTTCTTTGTGGGATGTATAAGCAAATCCAAACGAACTATTCAAACGGTAGAGGAATACCCGGTGCCAAACACTCCAAACAATGATATATATATATATATATATGGAACTTGGATAAACAAACTATGGGTGTAAACTAGAGTGTTAAATTATATTTTCTTGAAAAATTAGACACTCAAAACATGAACTTTTTCCTTGTAAATGGAAGCTCTCAAACTCTCTCTTGAAGATGGAGGATAGTAAAAAAGTTAAGTGGAAAAAGTTAGTTCCCTCACACATTAAGTCTGTCAAAAATTTAGGGGGGGAAAATAATTCGGACGAAGTTCCGTTCGAACGAGCTTTTTAATAAAGTTCTAGTGTGAACTCGTTAGAAATCTCATTGGAAATCTTTTTGGAACATCATTTTTTCGTTCGAACGAAACTTCGAACCACATTCCAGTGGCCAATCTGGGAACTCGTTGGTAAACTCATTCGAACGACTTTATTGTTCGAACGACAAACTCGTTCGAACGACACTTCGAACGAACTACCAGAAAGTTGAAAAATTATATTTTTAGCCCAGAAACTTTATATACATTATATTAAAGTTTTAATAAAATCTTTCTGAAATTAAACAACAGTTTTAAATAAACGTACACCCAATATAAATTGTTCCAAGCCCCTATATATATATTAAAATGCATTCATACCTTAGGAGCAATGGAACCAATGTTGTTGACGTAGAAACGAGGCACATTAAACTCGACATTTGATGAAGCTTTAATATCTTGGCCGCTACGTCTTCAACAAACACGTCATAGGATTGAAGGATGATCAATTAACTCTATCCTATGACTCAATTGGAAATTTGTGTCCTTACAAATCTCCCCCTTTGGCTATTCCGGGACAAAAACTAAACAAAAATCCTAAAGGGCCGTCAAGCTTTACGAGACTAATAAAAAGTCCCACCCAAAATAAAAATACAATGCTTGACTCAAACAACCCAAGGATCAATATCTTTGCCAAAGATGAAAGTTTCCATATATAGAAGAATTCCTGCACACTTAAGCAAAAACATTAAACGCAAAGGGAATATCAAAATATTAAAAGCAATTAAATAATTACTCCCCCTAAATTAATTCTCCCATTTATCAAACATGATCAACCTAAGAAGATAGCGCTCTCCCCCAAAGTAAAATCTCCCAAACTAAGATACGATGAGAATAGGATTAAATACCATTTCTCCCCCTATCATTATCATATCCCCCTTTTTGTTTAGGAATAGACAAAGGTTAAAGAATCAAACATTAACTTATCTCCCCCAATTAAAGCATAGACACCCTCTAAACTAAACAAAGGATAAATAGAATGGGATAACAAGCTAAAGATGCAAATTGGCTTAAAGTGATGAGAACATTAAAGCACATGGTCAACAAAAGCATAATTGATCCAACAAATGAATACCAACTATGATGCGAAAATAAATGATACCAAATTGACAAATAAGATTCTAAGCATGTGATATCGAACAAACTACGCAACAAACAAGGTACCAATTATGAATTGAAGCATAAATGGACTAGCTAAACATGGCAAAGACTTAAACAAAAAATCATATATATGTATACACAATAGATACAAGTTAAGCATAAGTATACACATATAGATATAAACACCAAAATGACATAAAACTAAGTAACATAATATTTTCCACACTCTTATAGCTTAAATGTGTCATATGGAAATGGGAGTGTTGGGGTGTGAACAAGACACCAATGAATTAAAACCCAATCACTTAAACGTATTCATGTAGTTAGCATTTGATTGCAAATCTTTATCAACTAGAATTTAGCCTTTATGTGACAAGATAAAGTGAACTAATGAACAAGCAAACACAATGCATACAAGCCTAGCATGTTGATGATTCTACAAACCAATAGAGTCATGACATTGTAAGTGCAACTAGGATAAACGGACATTTTGCAAACCGTTGATATATCATCCAAACTCCCTCAATAAGCATATATATTATTCTTTTGAATGAATAAATCAACTAAACGAATTAGTCCTTGGCAAATTATTTTTTCTTTTAATGCCATATTTTCTTTTAGGCCTTTGGACAACGTATTTCTTTTTGGTCCAAGCAAACAGTGGCTTACTATTTGCAAAGGATAATAAATCCTTTCGGAGCCCTACCCCGTGCACATTTATACATATTATTTTCATATCTCACAAGTCTCACGTGCAACGAATTTTGACATGCACTAGTCCTCCTAGGTCACAAATATGTAGATGACAAGATTGGTGGGAGAACACCTCACAAAGCTCAAATATAATATGTGATGTTAAGGTTCAAAAAGCTCGTGCATGTGTGTAAAGGCATATAAAAGTGAATACATTAAGCAAGTCAAACTTAAGCTACTCCATGTAAACATGATAAAGAACATTTTAAGGATTAAAATTCTAACCAAAAGTTCGAGTCACATGGAAGCGAAATGAGGATTCAAACAGAAACATATGCCACAAAATGCGTGTAAAACCAAAATACACACAAAATAAAATCTTTTTGAGTTTTAGAAATTTTTATGCCAAACAACAAAAATATTTACTCAAAAGACACACAAAAATCATTTGTATTTTTCATTAAGCCTAAATTACTAAAAGGTAAAACACAAATGATAAACAAAAATCTTTTTGTATTTTTCATTTAATGAAAGCAAAATGACAAAAGTAAAATACAAAAGATAAACAAGTCATAATTTCTAGCATGAGATATGAAATAAAGCAATGACTAGAAAATGACTAAACAAGCATACATTTAGCATGATGATATAACATGAAGTACAAAAGCTAAAGTATGCAAATAAAACTAACACATTCAACCTTTAGATTTTGCAAGGGAGGAAGCATGTGAAAGTAAATGAGAATCAAAAACCCTATCTTGTAAAGCTACCAAGTTGGATCTCCTAACCCAACCTAATGATGAATGACGATCTAGGGGCGTAGGAATCTTGACTACCTCGATTGCCTTACATTTGGATTTTCTAGGAACTCGTTTAAGATCAAAACAAATTTCCTAAGATGACCTTTTCGACCACAATGAGCACAAGTAAAAACACGTCAAAAATTAGGACCTAAGGATTGATCTCGAAAGCCTTTCCTATGTGATTCTCTTAAAACATTGGTTTTGGCTTTATGAGTAGATTCATTACAAGTATCGAAGCCTAAACCATAAGTGTCATTTTTTATTTGGACCATGCCTAAGATTTTATCTAGTTTTTTGGACCTACACTCCAAATCAAATTTGACTTTTATAGAGTCTTTTAATTTATCTTTTAATTCTAAAATATTAGACTCTAATAAAATATTTCTCTCTTCAAACTCGAGAAACTCCTTTTTCAAGGATTCCATTAAACCTCTAAGGCTATCTCTCTCGCGTTCTACATATTCAAGCTTCTCTCGAAGAGTTCTCTCACGTGTCCTAAGGCCTTTAACCAACACACTATCATCAACGACCTTGACACGCTCTCTTAAACTTGCTTCTAACTTCAAATTAGCTCTTTTTAATTTAATATATTCTTCATAAAGTTCTTGAAAATCATTTTAAAGTTCACTCACATTAACCTATTCTTCATTTTCACTCTCTCTTTCTTCTTCACTCTCACTACTATAATAAACAAAGGAATCATAAACTATGATCTTGGAAGTGTCATGTGTTAAAGTTTCATCAATAGACGAGTTCTCACTATCGCTCACATGACTAGCCATAAAAGCCACAAAGTTAGGCTTAGTGGGGGAATCGGGTCCCTCTTCATAATCACTATCACTAAGGGTTTCATTAAAAGAAATTGGTTTATTACCCTCTCTCTTTGGTTTAGTGGGGCACTCAAATGCCCTATGGCCATACCCTTCACAACCAAAAGATTTTTCCAACTCGTCCCTATTTACATTTTCATTAGAAGTTTTAGAATCTTCTTGGTTTTGTCATGCTTATATTTTTAAAATTTCTAGAAATCATTCTTAAATTTATCTTTTTAAATTTAAGAAATTTTCAAAACTTTTTAGCAAACATAGCATATTTTTCGAGTCACTATCACTTTCACTCTCTACTACTTATTTTTCCTCTTTTCGGGCTTTTAAAGCAACGCCCTTTTCTATTTTATTTTCAGTTTTAGAGGGAAATATGTCCAGTTCATAGGTTTGTAAATCACCTAAAAGCTCTTCTAATTTCGTAGAGGCTAAAGTTGGTAAAGAATTTAAAACGGTCACTTTTGGAATAAATCTATCGGGTAGGGACCTTAAAATTTTCTTTACTATTCGGTTGTCGGGTATTTTCTCTCCCAAGTAAAAAGATGAATTAACAATATAGGAAAGTCAGCATAAAATTCATCAAAAGTTTCTTTTTCGTTCATTTTGATGGTTTCAAATTGAGTACTGAGGTTTTTGAGTTTCGAAGCTTTAACGACACTTGTACCTTCATGAGTGAGTTGTAAAATATCTCACGCTTCTTTAGCGGTCTCACACGCCATAATGAGATAGAATTTATCCGGTGTGACAGCGCTAAATAAGGTATTTAAACCTCGAGAATTAAAATTTGAAATTTTAAACTCATTCTATCGGCCGGTTTGGGAACACGTTCATTATCTACTAAATGAGTTGGTAGAGAACACCCGTTAACTAAAGATAAGCAAACCCTCTCGTCGATAGATTTAAGTGCCGATTTCATACATGCTTTCCAGTACATGTACTTAGAACCATTGAAAATAGGAAATTTTGAGAATGGGGAAAATTCCATTTTAGCCAAAAAAATTTAAAGGATCTTAACGAAATAATTTATCGCATTGGCTCTAATACCAATTGTTGGAACAATAGGCCCCCGATTTCAAAATCTTACTATAAAAAGTAATAATTTCCTTGTTAGATGCGGAAGCGTGTGATGATGGTTCAAATTAAAAAAATTAACAAATTTTAATTTCTATCCAAATTAAAATTAAACAAAGTGAAATTAATTTAAAACACACACACAATTTAAATTTCACTTAAACCAAAATTAATTAATCCAAGTCCTAGAAATTTGCCTAAGTCATATTTTCAATATTACTCAATTAGGCCAAACCAATTTTATCAAATTAAATTAAATGACTTGAATTAACTACACATTACCCAATATTTAATTAGCACCAAATTAAATAAGTAGTGATTAAACCCAATTTTATCTTTTTACCTAAGCATGCGTTCTAGGTGAGTTTAGCAAAAGATAAAATAAATAATGAATCATTATGCCATGATGTACGAGGAAAAACCCACAACGGGAAAAAACCTCGGACGGCCCTAGCCTCAAATCCACTAAGTATGGTTTTACAAATACAAGACAGTAAGACTTACAACACTCGAGTCGATCCCTCTTAAGCCCCGATGCTTCTTCTTGTATACACTTCCTCCTAGTGAATAACCATGGAGCTCCACCGCAGTCTCAGAATCCATCGATTGGACTTTATATGGTCACCGCCACCCGAACAAGGAGCATTTCTCCAAGTGGGTAAATCAACGCAAACTTCTTCTTCTTTGTGGGATGTATAAGCAAACCCAAACGATAGAGTAATACCCGGTGCCAAACACTCCAAGTAATGATATATATATATATATATATATATATATATAGAGAGAGAGAGAGGAAGGCTTACCTACATCATGCACTATACATCACACCATACATCACACCTAATTCTTGGCCCTAGAAAACCTTTTTTCAAATTTTATATTTTCCCTTGAAATTAACCTTCAAATCAACACATGAAAAAAATTAGGTCAAAATACATTTTGTAGCTATTTTTAAAAAATCCACAAAAAACTGCTGGCGCAGACCCTTATAAATAAGGTATTTTTAGCAGTTTTTTGTGGATTTTTTAAAAATAGTTACAAAATGTATTTTGACCTAATTTTTTTCACATGGGTTGATTAGAAGGTTAATTTCAAGGGGAAAATATAAAATTTAAAAAAAAAAAGTTTTTTAGGGCTTGTAATTAAGCGTGATGCGTGGATGATGTATAGAGCATGATGTAGGTGAGCCTTCTCCTATATATATATATATATATATATATATATATATATATATATATATATATATATGTAACCTGGATAAACAAACTATGAGTGTAAACTAAAGTGTTAAATTATTTTTTCTTGAAAAATTAGACACTCAAAACATGAACTTTTTCCTTGTAAATGGAAGCTCTCAAAATCTCTCTTGAAGATGGAGGATAGTGAAAAAGTTAAGTGAAAAAAGTTAGTGAGGAAAACTAGTGGAAAAGTGGGAAAACTGTCAAAAACTGCCCAAAAAACTGTTCCCTCCAAATCTCGTTCGAATGAGATTTTCGTTCGAACGAAGACTCAGTCAAACGAGCTTTCTAATAAAGTTCCAGTATGAACTCGTTAGAAATCTTGTTGGAACATCATTTTTCCGTTCGAATGAAACTTCGAACGACATTCCAGTGGCCAATCTAGGAACTCGTTAGCAAACTCGTCCAAACGACTTTATTGTTCAAACGACAAACTCGTTCGAACGTAACTTCGAACGAACTATCAGGAAGTTAAAATTTTCTATTTTTAGCCCAGAAACTTCATATATTATATATTAAAGTTTTAATAAAATCTTTCTGAAATTAAACAACAATTTTAAATAAACGTACACCCAATATAAATTGTTCTCAGCTCCTATATATATATTAAAATGCATTCATACCTTAGGAGCAATGGAACCAATGTTGTTGACGTAGAAACGAGGCACATTAAACTCTACATTTGGTGAAGCTTTAATATATTGGCCTCTACGTCTTCAACAAACACGTCATAGGCTTGAAGGATGATAAATTAACTTTATCCTATGACTCAAACGTTTTTGTCCGGAATTGAGCCAAAACTACAAAGGACTCAATTGAAAATTTGGATCCTTACACAAACATATCTAGAATGAGAATAATCAATGAAGTTATGTAGATAAACACGGAAAGCCAACCAAAAAAATCAAAAGATTTCAAATTGTAGCTAGCAAACAATCACACAAATGAAATCATCAATATCAAGAACGATGTGACTAAACGAACTAATGTAGTAAATGAATTAATAATGAATAATTAAAAGTCCACTGAATGTAAACTGTCCAAATGTACCCAGAACCACCAAAATAGTACAAAATCATCACATATACGAATCTGGTATTGAAACAGAACAAAGGTTCAAAAATCCTCTATGGGTCGTTCGAACGACATTGCCATGTCGTTAGAACAACTACGGCATGTCGTTCAAATGAGTTAAGAAACGACCCAAAACAGCAGGATGTCACGCGAAGCATTTATCTAACGACTTTAAAAAGGACCCTTCTCGCGACCATACATGTTACAATTAACGCCTCAAAACTCGTGTCGCGTGATCCAGTCTTTGAACGACTTGGACATATCGTTTGAACGACATCCAGAGTTTGTTTAAACAACTTAAAAAAAATTTGTATCCCAGCTCTAAAAATATGCAGTATTTGCCCAGTAAAAAAATTGAATAAAACAACAACTGCAAATACAAAAGAGTAGCAAAACAGAAAATATGAGTTTCATGCTAACATAATATCATTGTGCTCAAACATGGATACTGAATGAATGGGCATGAACTACAACAAATGAATCACAACTTGAACATATTAAAACGATCAAGAATCTATAATTGATAGCTAATTGTCATCAAACTAAGTTTTACCCATCTATGCCAATTAATATATTGAGCTTAATGAACTAAACGAACCACATTCACACATATCCAGAATTTTGACGATCCAAACAAATAGTGTCATGACATGATTTTTCAACATTACGATTCATGGTGCAAACCCATCATATTTTTCCATCCAAACACCCTCATATATTCATATTTTCTTTTTCTAGCGCTTTTGAGGTTTCTACTTTTCTCACTTTAGAGAAATCCTATTGGCCCCATTTTGGCATAAGATTCTTTTTATTGCTTTAATTTTTCTTCGAATATTTTCAAAAGTGGATTTCACGACGAGAATATTATTCTCTCACAGCCCTTTCCCGTGAACACTCATTATTTTTTCAATTTAAGCAATATATATCCTCATGGCAAATGGTTCTTACATGCACACCTCCTCTGAAGCCTTATTATGCATAGATGACAAAATTGAGAGGAGAACGTCTCACCAAACTCAAATACGCATGAGGAAGTCAAATATTCATATAAACTCGTGCATGTGAGTGCGATGACATATATAAAAAGTCGAATCCAAATGCGAATTAACTTCTAAACAACCCCATTAATAAATGGTTAAGATCATTCTAATCATCTATAATTATGACCAAATGGACTAGCCATATGGATAATGAAATGATGGTGGTCCAAGCACACCAATGTGCCACATCAAACATTAAAACTCATGACATAAACATAAACCAAAAATATTTTTGACTCAAAAATAAAATCTTTTTTTTCTTCCCAAAACTACATGAAACCCAAAATTTTTTTGTAATTTAAAAAAAATAAGACTCAAATAAATGAAAATTTTAATACAAAGAGATACATATGTCATAACTTAGAATTATATATAATATGAATCAAAGACTAGCATATGACAAACATGACTAACACAATCATCCATTAGATTTAGCAAGAGAAGTATCATATGAAAGCAAACGAGAGTCATGAAGTTTAATTCCTAAATCCACTAAGTTCGATTTCGTACTCCAAGTAGGGAACCAACATGACTTTATTCCTAAACTTCCTAGGAGCATTTTTAAGGTCATAGAAATAACGTCTAAGGTGACCCTTCCTACTGCAATGAGAGAAGGTGAAAACACAGGGAACAAGGTGACCTAAATGTTGATCTATCCTAATGTTCCTAGTTGGCTCTCTCACACGATTGGTATTGGATTTGGGAATGGGTGTAATGCGATCATCGAAGCCTATAACACACTTATCATCATTGATTTGGATGGTACCTAAAATCCTATCCAACTTTTCCGACCTTGCCTCCAAATCAAACTTCACTTTACTTGAGTCTCGTAATTTCTCCTCAATCTCACTAACCCCAGACTCAAGCAAACGTCTAAACTCCTCAAACTCTAGAATCTCTTTCTTTAAACCTCCATCAAACCACGAAGGATATCTCTATCACCCTCAACATATTCTATTTTCTCCCGAAGGGTCTTCTCCCGTGCCCTAATATCCTCAATCAATGCATCATTATTTTGTACGGCACGCTCATTCAACTTAGTTTGCAACTTCAAGTTTTCCTTTTTCACCTTTACTGCTTCTTTATACAAATAATTAAAGGCAACTTGCAACTCTCCCACATATATCTCCTCTTCTTCACTAGCATCACCCTCATTCTCTTGGGATTCAAACAAAACGGCCTCGAAAGTGTTATTCACATGAGTATGTTTACGAGAAGATTTATCGTCATCGCTCAAATGGCAGGCCATAAATGCTACTAAGTTGCGCTCAATGGGGGAACTCTCTCCCTCTTTCGGTTCACTATCATTTAAGGTAGCATTATATATGTAATCAGTTTATTGGCCTTATTCTTAAGTCCAGTGGGATACTCCGTTACTGTATGGCCATAACCCTCACAATCAAAAAACCTATCGGACTCATCCCACTTAACATTCTAACTTTTATTCTTAGTGACGTGATCCGCCTTGTTGTTCTTGAATTTCTCAATTCCTTTGGCATCTTTCGATTTCTTTTACATCTTAAGAAACTTTTTGAACTTCTTTGCCAACAAAGCTACATCCTTGAAATCGGTGTCGGAATCATCATCTGAAACTATAGTCTCCTCCTTTAAGGTATTCAAAGCAATGCCTTTTTATTTTTTTGTCACTTGCTTACAAAATAGGCGTGTGACTCTATCTCTTTATATCACCCCCAATATGAACGGCGGCTGAAGCACCCCATAAAGTAGCGAGGGGTGCAGGACCTTTATCTCTCCCTCTTTTCCCCTCGAAAGTGCCTGGGGAGGGGAGGGAAGATTCTCAAGGGATGGCCATAGTGGAGACTCTACTGGGGACTAACTTAATAGGGCTAGAC